>VWZI01017610.1:199564-242123 GCA_013396835.1 Psilopogon haemacephalus | reverse complement strand
GCAGGGCTCTGCTGGGCTCTGGCAGGGCTCTGGCAGGGCTCTGCTGGGCTCTGGCAGGGCTCTGGCAGGGCTCTGCTGGGCTCTGGCAGGGCTCTGCTGGGCTCTGGCAGGGCTCTGCTGGGCTCTGGCAGGGCTCTGCTGGACTCTGGCAGTGCTCTGGCAATGCTCTGCTGGACTCTGGCAATGCTCTGGCAATGCTCTGCTGGGCTCTGGCAATGCTCTGGTGGACTCTGGCAGGGCTCTGCTGGACTCTGGCAGTGCTCTGGCAATGCTCTGCTGGGCTCTGGCAATGCTCTGGTGGACTCTGGCAGGGCTCTGCTGGGCTCTGGCAGTGCTGCTCCTTGTGGCTCTCCCCATGCATTAGTGCAGCTGCAGCTTTGCTCTCTGGGTGGTGGTTTCCAGGGCTGCATTTTCCATCTCTCCTGAGCTCTCTGCTTCCCAGCCAGAGCTTTGCCCTGCAGTGTGGGCACTGCTGGGTCTCCTCCTCTCTTCCTGTGCAGGAGCCCCTGAGGAGCTGTTTGCCAGGTCCTGGATGCATGTGGACAACATTTTGCACTCTCTGCTTTTGTGCAGAGAGAAACTCTTGAACAACCTGTATCTTGTATTTGCAGAAGGGGGGAAATAAAAATGTCTGGCATGCAGCAGTGGGGGAATGGAGGAGCCCCAGCAGGAGTGCAGCAGGGGAGGGAAATAGTTGCTGCCCTCTTGAGAGCTCTTCCTCTGTCAGATGTGGGTGCTGCAGGAGTGGCATTCACTGAGAGCTAAGGTCTGGCTGGCAGAGGCTGAGCTGGCAGAGCTGTGGCAGCCCTACAGAAAGGATCTTTTTTTAACACCTCTCCTGCCTCTCCCTCCCAGGCAGAACCTCCTGAGCTGCTGCTGGGTTGTTGTCAGTGGAAGAGCCTGGAACAGAGTGAGAGGGAAGGGCTGCATGTGCCAGAGGAGGCTTCCTGGTACCTTTGTCACCCAGCAGGTGAGAGCTGAGAGCCTGCAGAGAGCTTCCTTCAGCTCTGGGTGTGCAAAGCAACCCAGCAGAGGTCCCTGCAGGGGCTGTGTGGCCCAGAGCTGCTGCCAGCCCCTGGTGCCAGGGCACAGGCAGGGCTGTGGTGCTGCACCTGGAGGGCAGCTCCTCTGCTGGAGGTGGTGAGGAAGCATCTCAGTGCCATGGGTGACTTTGGCTCACCTCTGAGCCTGTGCCCTGAGGATTTGCAGCCTTATTTTTGGCAAGGGGCTGGGGGGAGCTGGGCTCCAGCTCTATTTATAACGACAGAATGAGCTCTCCCTGGCTGCCTGCAGGCTGCTGGGGGGCAGGGGCTAGCCCAGGAAGCAGCCCTGGAAGGTTGCAATCATTGAGTCCTTAAGGATGGCAGAGCCCTCTGAGATCAGCCAGTCCAAGCAGCAACCCAGCACCACCATGGGCAGCAAACCACAGCCCCAAGTGCCATAGCCACAGGGATCTGGAGCCCCCCCCCGGGCATGGGGACTCCACCACCCCTCTGGGCAGCCTGTGCCAATCCCTGACCACTCTTTCAGCACAGGATTTTTTTTTTCTCATCTCCAACCTAAGCCTCCCCTGGCACAATTTCAGGCCATTTCCTCTCCTATCACCTGATGCTGGGGAGCAGAGCCCAACCCCCCTCACTGCAGCCTTCCAGGGAGCTGCAGAGAGCAAAGAGGTCTCCCCTCAGCCTCCTCCCCCTGGCTGAGCACCCTCAGCTCCCTCAGCCTCGAGGCATGGACCCGTTCCTGGTGGAGCAGGGCCCTGGAGAGCTGTGCCTTGGTCTTCCCTTCTGCATTGTGGCTCTGCTCTGAGCCCTGTCTCTGCCATCTCAGCTCTCAGGCTGCTGAAAGCTGTTCCAGGGGCTTGCTGTGAGGGCCAGGAGAGGCTCTGGGAATAGCAAAGCTGGCGGGGGGAAGGTGCCAGCTTCTGCAGGAGCTGTGCTGCTGTGAAGCTCACACCCCTGATGCAGGCACCTCTGGGGCCTGGGTCTGCACCATGCTCTTCTGGGAGCATCGATCAGCATTGATCAGATCCCCCTCAGGCTGCTCCTCTCCAGCCCAGACAGCTTCTGCTGCTCACAGAGGTGTTCCAGGGCCCCCAGCAGCTCTGCAGCCTGCTGCTGAGAGCAGTTGGTGTGGACCTGAACTACAGCAATGTGCAGGCTGGCAAAGCCCCTCGGGGTCCCCAGCCCAACCTCTAACCCTCCTCTGCAAGATTCAGGAGGAGGATGCTGAGGGACTGCATCACTGCCTGGGGAGGAGAGGCTGAGGGACCTGGGGCTGCTTAGGCTGGACAGGAGAAGCCTGAGAGGGGATTGGATCAATGTTGATCAATATCTGAGGGCTGGGGGTGAGGGGGGGGGGGACAGGCTCTGCTCACTGCTCCCTGCCATAGGCCAAGGAGCAATGGATGGAAGCTGCAGCACAGGAGGTTGCAGCTCCACACCAGAGGCAACTTCTTGCCTGTGTGGGTCCCAGAGCAGTGGCACAGGCTGCCCAGAGAGGTTGTGGAGTCTCCTTGTGTGGAGCCTTTGCAGACTCTGTCTGGATGTGTTGCTGTGTGCCCTGAGCTAGCTTGGATGCTCCTGCTCTGGCAGGGCTTGGACTGGATGAGCTCCTCAGGTCCCTTCCATCCTCTGACGTCTTCTGATCTGTGATTGCCTCTGGGGTCAGAGCCCTGCCCAGCAGGGGGGGATTGACTCCTGCATCCCGGCAGCACAACCCCCCCGAGGTATCAGGGCTGGGAGCGATGTGTGAGCCTCAGTGCACCGCGGGAGGCTGTGTGCCCTGAGCTAGAGGTGGCAGAGCAGCAGAAGGTGGCAGAGCAGCAGCAGATGAAGCCAAAGCACCGCAGCAGAGGGCCAGGGGCACAAAGCAGCCTGGCAGGAGGAGCTGCGGTGCTGAGTGCCTGAGCCCCCCCGGGGCGGCAGAGCAGGCAGGGCTCAGGCAGGGCTCAGGCTCTGCCTCCATTCAGGCACTGAGCTCTGAAGTGGTTTTGCTCCTTTGTGTTCCGCAAATAGCTGCAGTCACAAACGCGAAACCGAAGGGATTTGAAGCATCTGGGAGGCAGGAAACGGCAGTGCTTGGCCAGCGATCAGTGCCGAGGAAATGGAGGAGCCTGTGCAGAGGCTGCAGCCTGAGACATCCTGACAGCTTCAGGGCTCTGCTTAGCCCTGGGGAGGCTGCAGCTAAAGCCCCCCCACGGCTGGACCCAGCCCTGCTGGAGATGCTTCAGTGTGCTCCAGGGAGACCTCGGAGCTGCATCTCAGAATCTGCAGGGAACCTGCAGGCAGGCTGGGGAGGGGCTGGGCAGAAGGGGCTGAGGGGACAGGTGAGGGCAATGGTTTGGAGCTGGAGCAGGGCAGAGTTAGGTTGGGGAGCAGGAGGAAGCTCTGCACAGTGAGGGTGGGGAGAGACTGGCACAGGCTGCACAGGGAGGTTGTGGCTCGCCCAGAGCAGGTCACACAGGAACACATCCAGAGAGGGAGACTCCACAGCCCCCCTGGGCAGCCTGTTCCAGGGCTCTGTCACCCTCACGGGGAGCAAATTCCTCCTCGGGCTCAGATGGAACCTCCTGTGCCTCAGCTTCCACCACTGCCCTTGTCCTGGCCCTGGGCATCACCCAGCAGAGGCTCCTGCAGGGTCCCTACAGAGGAATCCTTCTCACTGCCCACTGCTGCCTCCTGCTTTACCTTCAGCCCTGCTGCAGCAAATTCTCTCTGCCCCGGTGCTGTGCAGCAGGATGAGTTCTGTTCATGCTCAGTTATCCTCTGCTCCCCCCATGTGTCTCTCCTGGGCTGAGCAGATTGCTGCTGCTGAGTGCTCTCTCCTGACTCTCTCTTGCTCTGCCCAGCAGGTTCCCTCCTGTCACCACCTGCCTTACAACTTGGAGTCACAGCATGGGTTGGGTTGGCAGAGCCCTCTGAGGTCACCCAGCACCACCATGGCACCAAGCCAGGGCCCCAAGTGCCAAGGCCACAGGGTTCTTGGACCCCTCCAGCACCTCCCTGGGCAGCTGTCACTGGAGGTCCCATCCCTGCTGTGTGCAAGGCACCCATGGGCTGTGCCTGGCAAGGAGAGCAGTGAGGACAGGCAGGACTGGAAGGATGGAGCTTGAGTCACTCCTGCCCAGGTCTCAAACCTCTCCCAGCTGCTGGCTCTGCAGGCCAGGGAGAGCATCCCCACTGCACCCAGCTGTGAACTGCTGCATGGTGACTGGGACAAGGGCACCTGCTGGATCCCCTGCACCGAGCTCAGTCCAGCTGCTGGTGGATGCCCAAATCAGTTCCCTACCCTGGCACTGCTGTGTTCACTGCATGCTGTGAGCACTCTCCCTGCCTGGCAGCCACAGGGCAAAGAATTCCTGCCCCAGTGCACTGATTAATGAATTCCCTTCAAATAAGCAGGCAAAAAGTGAAAGGCAGCATCAATATTTAATGGCTTCTGCTGCAAGCCCTCCTGGGCTGGACCTTTGAAGTTGTGTGTGGGGATGTTCCCAGGGCCCTGATAGAGAGGCTGGATCTGGGCCTCTGTTTGCTTTTCATTTGAGGAGTTAATTAATTACACCTTAAAGAGTTGAGTTCCAAGGGCTGGAGCAGCTCTGCTGTGGGCACAGGCTGAGGGAGCTGGGGGGGTGCAGCCTGCAGAGGAGAAGGCTCCAGGGGGACCTCAGAGCTGCTGCCAAGAGCTGAAGGGATCCTGCAGGAAGGCTGCAGAGAGACTTCTGCTGAGGGTGTCTGAGCCAGGCCAAGGGGAATGGTTTGGAGCTGAGGCAGAGCAGGGTTAGAGTGGAGCTGAGGCAGAAGTTGTTGAGTGTGAGGGTGGTGAGAGCCTGGCACAGGCTGCCCAGGGAGGCTGTGGCTGCCTCCTGCCTGGGGGTGTTGAGGGCCAGGCTGGATGAGTTCCTGGGCATGGTGTGGAGGAGCTCTGAGCTCCCTTCCAGCCCAGCAGTGGTGCAAGGGAGCAGCTCCCTGCCTGCCTCCCTGCTGTGGCACTGCAGAGTGTGTGGTGGCTGTGCTGGGGACACTCCAGCAGCTCTCAGGATGTGAACACATCTTAGGATGTCTTTGTTGTGGTAGTTTTCCACTTGGTCTTCCCAGAAGGTGAGGGGAGTGGAGCTCAGGCCCCTGTGGTGCTGGCGTTGCACTGCCTCTGCTCTGTGCCAGGAGCTTCCTCTGCACTCAGCTCAGTAAGTGAATTAGGGAAGAAATATTCCTGCAGCACATCCTCTGCCCTCACAGCCACCCCCAAGAGGAAATGGCCTCCACTTGCTCCAGCAGAGCCTTAGGCTGCAGCTGAGGGGGAAAAGAAAAATCCTGTGCTGCAAGAGTGGTGAGAGCCTGGCACAGGCTGCCCAGGTTGGTGCTGCAGCCCCCAGCCCTGGGGGGGTGCAGGGAATGTGTGGCTGTGCCTCTGGGGCTGTGGTTTGCTGCCCATGGAGCTGCTGCTGGGTTGCTGCTTGGACTTGACTGAGAGGTTCATGAAGGGGGTTGAGTTAGAAGGGACCTTCAAGCTCACCTAGTGCCAACTCCCCCTGCCGTGGGCACTGAACACCTCCAGCCAGCACAGCTCACTCAAGGTCTCGTCCAGCCTGGCCCTGAACACCTCCAGGGAGGTTGTGGAGAACAGAAGCACAGAGTGTGATCAATGTGATCTTCGATCCCATTCTGTGCTACACATCCTCCCTGGGCATCCTGTGCCAGTGTCTCACCACCCTCACTGCCAGGAATTTCTTCCTCCTCTCCAGTCTCACCTCCCAGATGCTCTTGGAGGTCTCTTCCAGCCGTTGTGGCTCTGGCAGCCTTGCCCAGCAGCTCTCCAGCTCTTCCCTTAGGAAGGTTTTCAGCCCTCTGAGGCATTGTCTGTGCTAGTCCCTGGCTCAGCCACGAGGTGGTCTTGGTTTTGTTTGGCTCCAGGATTGGATTTTCTCTCTCTCACTGTCCCAGCAAAGGGCCCAAAGTACCTTCAGGCAGCTCCATGCCTGCAAACCCTGCAGCAGCCTTTCAGAAAGGGCCTTGGGGCACTGCTCACACGTTCAGGATGCAGGGCAAGCAGCTTAGGAGCTGCCCGAGGTTGGTCAGCAGAGGAGTTTGGTGCTGCATGGTAATTTGCTGCCCCTTCTAAATGGCTGCAGTGTTACAGAGCCTGCAGTGCCACCCAGATCCCAGCAGCTTTGTTGGCTCTAAACTCCTTACAGGGGAGTTTGGGATTCCTGTCTGCTGTGCTGGGAAAGAATCCTCAGGTCTCTGGTTGAGAAATGGGAGCCCTAAGCTTGGGGGGATAAAATGAGGAGGGGGACAGTGACTGCCAGCTTGTCCCAAGCCCCTGTGGGCAGCAGGGACACTGCCAGCCAGAGCCCAGGGGCATCCAGGCTGAGCTTGAGTGTCTGCAGGCAGGGGGCTTCAGCCTCTGCCCACCCTCTGAGAGCTCCCTCCTGGTGCCCAACCTCACCCTGCCCTGCTCCACTTCCAGACACTGCCCTCAGCCCCTCTGGCAGTGCCTCCCCAGCCTCATCCAGGCACCGACAGGCAGCTCTGAGGGCTCCTGCAGCCTTCTCCTCTCCAGGCTGCACAGCCCCAACCCTCCCAGCCTGTCCCCACCGCAGAGCTGCTGCAGCCTCTGAGCCTTTCTCTGTCCTTGTTGTGCTCCCCCCAACCCCTGCCCAGGGGTGCTGGGGGGTGGCTGTGTGTGTGCCCCCCCTGCCCAGGGGTGCTGGGGGGTGGCTGTGTGTGTCCCCCACCCCCTGCCCAGGGGTGCTGGGGGGTGGCTGTGTGTGCCCCCCCTGCCCAGTTTCCCTCTGCTGGGTAGCTGCTGGTCGCTGTCTGCTGCCCTGTGGAGAATCTGAGGCATCCCAGAGGCAGTGCCTGGGCTGGGTGGTGCAGTGCTCAGCTGGGTGCATGCTGCAGTGGTGACTGCAGGCCCAGAATGTGTGTGGGAGAAGGTCCCCCCCGGGGTGTGTGTCCCCCCCCGGGTCCCAGCCTGTGCTTCAGCTGCTGTTTGTTTGGGCTGAACAAATGCTTTGTGTGCTTCTGGTGGCTCAGCTCTTTCCCCTTCTTCATTCCACCTACTTGGCTGCATTCATTTAATTTTTCCTGAGATCTTATTGCTGAGAGCTGGGGGGGGGCAGAGGCTTTGGTCAGTGACTGGTGCAGGGCACTGCCCCTCTGGCCACGACCTCCTGTGCTGGGGAGCAGGGACCCAGGGATAAAGCTCTCAGTGAGGGGATGGAGCTGAGCCTCTAAGAACGTGGGCAGGAGCTCTCTGCCTCCAGAGGAGGAGAAGCAGAAGGTCCCAGGGAATGGTTTGGTGCTGGCAGGGAGTGCTCTGCACTGCTGGATGCTCCTGGGCCAGGGGTGCCACTGCCACCTGAGCCAGCCTCATGAAGCTCAAGGCCATGTCCTGCACCTGTCCTGCACACAGGCTGGGTGGGAGCAGCCTGCAGGAGAGGCCTTGGGGGTGCCAGTTGGTGCCAGCCTGCCCAGGAGCCAGCATTGGTGGCTGCAGCTCCTACCCTCCATCAGATCCATGCCTGCTCCCAGGGGAGAGGAGAGGATGGGATGGGAGAGGAGAGGATGGGATGGGAGAGGAGAGGAGAGGATGGGATGGGAGAGGAGAGGAGAGGATGGGATGGGAGAGGAGAGGATGGGATGGGAGAGGAGAGGAGAGGATGGGATGGGAGAGGAGAGGATGGGATGGGAGGGAGCAGGCAGTTGAGATTCTCACTTTGAGCTCCAGGGCAGGGCTTTGGGCACTCTGGGTGGGGACTGTTCTCTGACCCCAGGTCCAGTGGCTGTGGGAGGCAGACTGCAGCTCAGCAGACTTACAGCAATTCAACAACATTTTCCCTTTGCAAGCATCTGCACAAACACCCCAGGAGGGCAGGGCCCTGGGCAGCAGCCTCAGTCCTCACAGCCGGGGAGGGAGGTGAAAATGAGCCTGGGAAGTGCAGGCTGCGGTGTGGGATCCAGGCAGACCTCCCTGAGCAGCAAAGGGCCTGCAGCCAGGCTGGGCTCTTGCCCTGCAGCCAGCAGCCGAGTGGATGGGAGCTGGAGGAGCAGAAGTCCCTTCCCACCTGAGCCTGGGAAGCAGAGTGGCCCTTGGTGTCCCTGTGTCCCCTGGCTCTGCCTCTGGTGCAGTTAGCAGTGCTCAGAGCAGCTCCACTCTCTGGCTCCTGCTTAATAATTAGCAGACAGCTGCCCACGGGGGGAACTGTGTGGGCAAGAGCTTTGCTGAGCTTTGTTTTAACAGCTGCTGGTGGTATGGGAGAGCCTCGCAGGACGGGAAGGGGAAAGCAGCAGAGGATGAAAATCAGTGACCAGATAATGCCGAGATGCAGGCAGGCACCCAGAGGTTTGCTGGGCATCAGCTGCAGCTCTGCTCCAGGGCAGTCTGCAGCAGGACTCTGGGCGTGTGTGAACAGGGGGGGAGGTAGGATGGTGCTGGGGAGCAGGGGAGGGTTGCAACACTCCCAGCTGCAGAACCTCCCTGGAACATCAGCATCATCCATTCAGCATTGTTAGCAGGCTGCAGGTCCTGGGGGAGGCAGCTGGGAGCTGGAGCTGGGCTGCAGCTCATGCTTGGTCCTCTCCCAGCAGCAGCAGAGCCTTGCACACCACAATCTGCTCTTGTTTACAGCACACAGCTCAGTGGATCCCTCTGGCTCCCGGCAGCAGAGCCCAAATCTGTGTCCTGGTGCTTGCCTCAGGATGGGCAGGGGAAGAGTTTAGCTTTGCTCTGCTTCCTAACCGAGTCTGTGGCTGTCATTACTAAGGGCAGGGCTGCAGCAGCCCCTTGGCCCCAGGGGCTCTTAGCAGTCATCAGCCTTTGCTTGGCTTTTGCTTGGCAGATGAGGCTGAGTGGTGAGAGCTGAGCTCTGCTGCTGCTCATCCTTGCAGGGAGGAGTCCTCCTGAAGCAGTTGAGTTGCACTGGTGCCACTGCAAGGAACCACAGCATGGCTCAGGCTGGAAGGGACTCAGAGCTCCTCTGCTCCAACCTCCCACCAGGAGCAGGGTCACCTCTCAGCTGGGGACACCTCTCAGCTGGGGACACCTCTCAGCTGGGGACACCTCTCAGCTGGGGACACCTCTCAGCTGGGCTCAGCTGTTCGATGTCTTGAGTACCCCCAGGCAGGAGGCAGCCACAGCCTCCCTGGGCAGCCTGTGCCAGGCTCTCACCACCCTCACACTCAACAACTTCTTCCTCGGCTCCACTCTAACCCTGCTCTGCCTCAGCTCCAAACCCTTCCCCCTTGGCCTGTGTCTGACACCCTCAGCAGAAGTCTCTCTGCAGCCTTCCTGCAGGGCACTGGCAGCTCTCTGGACCCCCTGGAGCCTTCTCCAGGCTGTTTGCTTTCAGTTTGAGTAGCTGAACAAGTAGAGGAGGTTGCCCTCCACTTGCACCACGAGAGTTTGGGTTTTCCAAGCTCCCATCTGGTGCTGGTTGAGGTTTCTCATTATCTTGCTCTCCAAGAGCTTTCTCCTACCCTGGGTTATAATTTGCACATTAGGATGTGTTTTGAAACTAAACCTTGGCCTGTTGTGGGCTTCCTTGTGTGCAGAACTGCAGGCTTGGAGTGTTCCTCTCAGAAGGGCCTGCTGAGGACAGCTGCTTCTCATTGTGGGGAGTGAGGCAGTGCCTCAGACCTCAGCCTGGGCAAAGTGGTTGGAAGGGAATGAAGTGCAGGAGAGTCCTTGGGCGCTCAGGCTGTCATCTGAGCCTCCTGAATCACTGAGCTGTGACAGCAGTGGGCGAGGGCATGGTGCTTGGACACCTCTGAGGTGCACCTTCCTCTTGCAGGGGGTGAGCACAGCCTGCTGAGGAGCATCTCCCACTCAGAGCAGCAGAAGGCTCGAGGCAGGTCTCAGCTGTGTGTGTGGCCTGGGCAGTGCTGCTCTGGGTGCCAGTGGAGCAGCACCTGTGGGATGCTCTGCTCCAGCTGGGTCCGTGCAGGCTTTCACACCAAGCTCTGCCTTGCCCCAAGAGGACCCAGGGCCCTGTTAGCCTTTTCCCTGGGGAGAAGCTTCTCCTTTGGTTGCTGTTTCTTCAGTCACCTGCTGCTCCTCATCTCTGTCCTGCTCTCATCTCCTCTCTTGTCTCACCCATGGTGCTGCAGTCCCAGCAACCACATCCTCTCTGTGGCACATCCTCTCTCACCTTCCTTCCTGCCTGCTGCCTTAGCACTCTGCCTGGCCCTGTTGCTATGGAGGGACCACAAGTTCTGCTTTACCACATCCTTTGTAGGATGCAGCAGGCTGAGGGGGAGGAGGAGGCTTGGTGAGACAGCAGCGGGGCAGAGCTGTGGGGCTGGGCTCCAGCAGGTGAGGGCAGGCTGCGTGCTCCTGGAGCTGAGGGCAGGAGCTTTGCTGCAGGGGCTCCAGGAGGAGCTCCCCCACCCCTCTGCACCCGTGGCTGGGCAGCAGCAGTGGCTCAGAGGCTGCTGCAGGAAGGGGCAGTTGCAGCTGGTGGCTTAAGCTGCCCGAGCTGGGCAGGGGCAGGCTGTGTGTGCCCATCCTGCTGCTGCTGTGTGCCCTGAGCCGGGGGTGAGCAGCAGTTGAGGCTGTGCCTGCAGGCAGCACTGGCTGCAGCTGATGGAGCAGCTCTGAGCAGCCAGCAGAGCCTCGGCAGAGATGGAGACCCTGCCCCAGCAGCAGCTCTGCCTTGCTGCTCTCAGCCCCTGCCTGTGCTGCCCCAAGCAGGAGGTCAGTGCCCTGCGCTCCCTTTCCTAGGTGCTGGCAGCACCCAGGTGGCTCTGGGGACTTCAGGGCTGGGCATCCTGTGGCACTCTGCCAGCAGACAGCTGGGAGGATGAGGAAGGGACTGGAGCATCTCTGCTGTGAGGAGAGGCTGAGAGCCCTGGGGCTGGTGAGTCTGGGCAGGAGAAGGCTGAGAGGGGACCTGAGCAGTGTCTGTGAATGCGAGGGGTGGGTGCCAGGGTGGAGGTGCCAGGGTGGAGGTGCCAGGGTGGAGGTGCCAGGATCTTTTGGGTCGTCTCCTGCAATAGGACAAGGAGCAATGGGTACAAGCTGCAACCCAGCAGGTTCCACCTCACCATGAGGAGGATCTCGTTTGGTGTGAGGGTGCTGGACCCTGGAGCAGGCTGCTCAGGGGGGTTGTGGAGTCTCCTTCTCTGCAGACTTTGAAAGCCTGTCTGGATGTGTTCCTGGGTGCCCCTGCTCGGGGGCTGATCTCTAGAGGTCCCTTCCAGGCCCATTCTGTGACCAGCAGTGGCTGAGCTGGCAGCTGCTGAAGTGCTCTCAGATTCTGCTCCCCTCCTGCAGTGCCAGCCTGGACCTTGTGCATTTTCTCTGGGGATTAGTTTGCTGCTAACATCTGCACAGAGCTTTAGTGCAGCTGAATCTCTTCTGCTTCCCCAGTGCCATGTGGGACTTGCCTGAGCCTCCCAAGGTCTCAGTCTCGTTAATTATTTTTCTAATTTGAAGTTGTTAAACCATGAAATCTGAAAAAGTAATTTAGACTTGGGAGGCTCTGATCTCTTCTTGATCTCCACTCTGATGTCTCCTTGATCTTCACTTGAATTCCTTTGTGCTGGTGGAAGTGGGTGAGTGGTTAAATAAAAACAGACTAAAGAAGGGGGAGGGGAAGGCATGAACCAGGGGTGAAAATCAGGGTTCAATTCCCCTGCCCCTCCTCATGCCTTTAGGAGAGTGAATAAACAAAATGATTCGGGGAGGAAATGGAACTGAGCTCCCCGGAGGAGCAGGCAGGAGAAGAATCTTCACATGTTCCTGGGCTGGGTTCTGGCTTCTGCTGCCAGCTGAGAGCTCCAGCAGCAAGATGCTAAATGGAAAAGCTTTTGGCTGTTGTTGTTGTTGTCAGCATCTGCACATCTCTGCATTCCTGCTCCTCGGCCTGGGCAGGGGCTCTGGACAAGGGCTGGGAGTGGCAGGGCGAGGGACAATGGCCTGGAGCTGGGAGAGATGAGGCTGAGAGCGGAGATGAGGCAGAGATTCTTGCCAGTGAGGGTGGGGAGAGGCTGCCCAGGGAGGCTGTGGCCGTCCCCTCCCTGGAGGTGTTCAAGGCCAGGCTGGATAAGACCTTGAGCAGCCTGTGCTGGTGGAGCTGTCCCTGCCCATGCAGGGCTTGGACCTGGATGAGCTTTAAGGACCCAAACCTCTCCGTGGCTCTCTGAAGCAGCAGGGAGGGGGTGGCAGTGCCAGTGGCTGCCCCCAGAGCCTGCTCTCAGCTGCTGTGGCACACTGCTGGAAGCTGCAGCACTCATTGGTGTCCCAGAGCTGAAGTTTGGCTGACACCTGGAAGCAGGAGGCAGTGCCAGGGCTGCTGGGCTGGATGTGTGCTGGAGCTGAGCTCCACCTGCTCTGCCTCCTGTGCAGGAGGGCTGGGGGCAGCTGTGGGCACTGCAGTGCCCTGGTGAGTGGGCTCTGGCTGGCAGCAGCCAGGTTGGCACTGCGGGGCCAGGGCAGTGGCCAGGAGGTGCTGGAGCCCCTGGGGGCAGCTGGAGGAGCCTGGGCCTGAGCTGTTGCACAACAGCAGGGACCCTCCTTGAAAGAGGAAGGAGGATCTGCCCCAGCTGATCTGCAGGGCCACAGGCACCATCCCTGCTGCATTGCTCAACACTTGGTTGTGCTCCATGCTCTGTGGCCCAGGGACAGGAAGAGCTGCTCTGGGGCTGTTGTTTTTCTCACTGCCTGAGTTTCTTCTTCCCAACCCCCTTGGCAGAGCTGGGGGGGATGTGGCAGCTGCCAGGGAGAGCATTTCCAGCAGGGCTTAGCTGGGGGCCTGATGTGAGCTGCTCTGCACCCTCCCTGGCAGTGATTTCTGCATCCCTGCCCCTTGGGGTCCCTGGGCTGAAAGCTTTGTGCCCCCAATCATTCCATGTGCCCTGAGCAGGCCTTTGCCTGCCTGGGGGCAGATCCCTGGAGGGAGGAGGGCTCAGAGTTGGGCCCCCCTGGCTGTGCTGCCCTGGCTTTGGAGTCTCAGCAGCTGGTGGTGGTGCCAGGAGCCCAGGGCACTGCTGTGGGCACTGCTGCTTGGCAAAGTGGCACTAGGGCCAGAGCTGCTCCCTGGCCACAGGAGGACAGAAACTGCTCTGCTCAGTCTGACCTTGCCTGGCAAGGTTCTGTACCTGGGCTGGGGCAGTCTTTGGTAGCAGTGCAGAGTGGGGCTGATGAGATTGGGGACTTGGGGGTGCTGGTGGGGGACGAGCTGGGCAGGAGCCAGCCATGGGCACTGCCAGCACAGCAGGCCAAGGGCAGCCTGGGCTGCATCCCAAGCAGTGTGGGTAGAGAGCCAGAGAGAGGATCCTGCCCTGCCCTGCCCTGCCCTGGGGACACCTCCCCTGCAGTGTGCCCAGAGCAGGGACTGGCACAGGCTGCCCAGGGAGGTGCTGCAGTCCCCATCCCTGGAGCTGTTCATGAACCCTGTGGCTGGGGGGTGCTGGGTTGGGTTGTGCTGGGCTGGGGTTGGCCTGGCTCACCTTGGAGGTCTCTTCCAACCCAAGCAGTCCTCTGATTCCCTCTCAGTGCACCACACTCTGAGAAGTACTTCCCAAGGCTGTGCAGAGCTGGGGGTGGGTGAGTGGAATGTGAGCAGGGAGGTGAGCAAAGTGCCACAGCTGAGGTGAGCTTAGGTTAAACCTGCAGATGGGAATGAGCTGCCCTGGAGAATTAATTGGGACTTAGAGTTGCTTAATTTCTCTTGGCATTTGCAAATCCCAAAGTGCCCAGTGGAATGTTCTGGATTGGAAGGGGCTTTACTGGGGCCATGTGTGACTGGGTTTGGAGGCAGAGGGTTTGGAGAACAAAGCAACATCTGTGTGCAGAGCTGGAGGTGGGCAAGGAAGGCTGCTGGGGACGTGGCTGATGCCATCTGCTGGGGCATCCTTTGGTCCTGGGGGCTCTGCTTCGGGGCAGAAGGGGCTGCAGGGCAGGTCCTGCTCTGTAGAGGAGCTGAGAGCTGCTCTGAAGGGTGGGTGAAGGCCACAGCCCTGCTGCAGGTTGAGTCCAAATCCATTTCCTACACCAAAATCAGCAGCGGAGCTCAGGTCTGTGGAACTTTAACTCTTCGGGGTAAGATCAGAGACTCCTGAAGTGGCTCTGGGTGGAAGGGACCTCAGAGATCATCTCCTCCAACCCCCTGCCATGGGCAGGGACACCTCCACCTGCCCAGGCTGCCCAAGGCCTCATCCAGCCTGGCCCTGAGCACCCCCAGGGAGGAGGCAGCCACAGCCTCCCTGGGCAGCCTGTGCCAGACTCTCACCACCCTCACCGTGGGGAATTGAGGACAGAAGTGCTGCTGCTCTGCACTTGGGAGGGGTTTTGGCTATCTGTGTGCTCAGGGAGGCAAAGCTCTTCTCTTTCTGCCTGCTTGCAGGACCAGTTTGACAGCCTGGAGAAGCACACCCAGTGGGGCATCGATGTGCTGGAGAAATACATCAAGTTTGTCAAGGAGAGGACTGAGATCGAGCTCAGCTATGCAAAGCAGCTCAGGTAAGCTCAGCTCAGGCAGGCTCAGCTCAGCTATGCAAAGCAGCTCAGGTAAGCTCAGCTCAGGCAGGCTCAGCTCAGCTATGCAAAGCAGCTCAGGCAGGCTCAGCTCAGGCAACCTGCCCTGCCCTTGGAGCTGCCTGTTCCCAGAGCCTGTAATCATCCCTGGGGCTGCTTCCCTGGGGGCAGTTTTGGTTTGCAGCAGTGGCTTTGAGAGCAGCTCTCATTGGGAGGGGGAAGCTGAAGCTGCTTTGAGGTCCTGCTCTGCCCTGCTGAAGATGCTCTGGCTGTAGGTAAGTGAGCAGCACCAGGGCTTGGGCACAGCTGCTGAGTGCCTGAGGGCAGCTCTGGGATGCTCTCCATGCTCTGGGGCTGCTTGCAGAAGGCTCTCAGAGTTCTCAGAACACTGAGAATGGGTTCAGGCAGGCTGGGAGGTTTCTTGCTCTCAGCCAGGCTCTTTCTCAAGGGCTGTTGGAGAGGCTGCAGGTCAGAGGCAGGCTTGGCCAGGCTGAAGCCTGAGATTTGGCTGTTGGCAGCTTTGTGGCCTCGGTGCTGCTCCTGTGATGGCTCCCAAAGAGAGCAGGGACCCTGTGAGCTCCCCTGGGGCAGCTCTGGTGCTGGACCTCCCTGCTGGGTGCCTGTGCAGACCTGACCCCAGCGTGGAGGCTGCAAACTGCCCCTGGAGGACAGCTCCAGACTGAGCAGGGGGAGAGAAGAGAAGGGCTGCAGAGAGCCCTCCCTGCCCAGGGGCTCTCAGAGTGTCCCCAGCAGGGTGTGAAGGTGAGGAGGGAGCACAGCTCAGGCAGGGAGATGAGCTGGAGGCAGTGGAGCTGCCCTGGGGAGGGGAGGGCAGTGCAGGAAGAATCCCTGCTAAGCCCCCCAGGGAAGCCAAACCTTCCCATTTTGGCATGTCCATGTCCTCAGAACTCTTCCACCCTCTCAGGGTTTGCAGGGCTGAGGTTCAGGCTGGGCTCAAGCCCAGTGCCTGTTGAAAACCTCCCCGAGCAATCAGGCAGAGTTTGTGGTGCTGCTGTGGGAAGGGGCTTGGGCTGCAGCAGGAGGCTGCAGCTGATAAATCCTTGCCCTGCTGGGTCTGTGCTTCCTCGGGGGGTGCCAGGAGGCTTCCCCAGGGCTTCTGCTCCAGACCAGCAGGAAATGGAGGCTGCCCTGGGCAGGAACAAATTGCTCACATCTAGGAGAGGTGATTGGGTTCCAGGGGCTGGGTGAGCTGGAAGGAAGAGAGGGTGAGTGGAGTGGATGTGTGTGAGCAGGGCTGTGCTGTGAGCACTCAGCAGAGGATTCCTGAGGATGACAAATCTCAGGTGGAAGGAGAGGAATTAGGAAGAGCAAGACACAGCCCAAGGGCCTCGGGGCAGTGGCAGAAGCTTCACCTCTGACTGTCTGGAACCTCTGAGCTGCTGGGTGTTAGGAACAATTTCTTTGCTGCCAGAGTGGCCAGGGATGGGCACAGACTGCCCAGGGCAGTGGTGGAGTCCCCATCCCTGGAGAGGTTCCAGAACTGTGTGGCCATGGCACTTGGGGCCGTGGTTTAGTGCCCATGGTTTGGTGGTGCTGGGTTGGAGGTTGGACTCAGTGAGCTTGGAAGTCTCTTCCAACCCAAACAGTTCTGTGATTCTCTGCCCACAGTCCCAGGTCACAGCAGTGGGTGCTGGGTGGGTGCTGCTGGGCAGGGTCTGCAGTTGGTGCTGCCAGGGCAGTGCCTCTCAGAGGTGCCAGCAGTGGCAGGGTTCTGGCCCAGGCTGCCTCCAGGGGCAGGTCAATATGTTAAAGTGCAGCCATTAGCTGGCTGTGGGCTAATGAGCTGCAATCATCTGTGCTAATTGGGCTAATCACAGCTCCCTGGCCTGGGTTGCTGAGCAAGGTGAGGTCCCTGTCACCAGCTCCCTGCAGCTCTCACTGCTTCGGGAGGCTTCTCCTGCTGCAGGCAGGCAGCTTCGGCTGCCCAGGAGCATCCTCTGCTGCAGCAGATGCCCCTGGAAGGGGCTGCCTGACCTCTGGGCACCTCCTGCTGGGTGGGTTTGTGGATCATGGAGTGGTGCAGTGGGAGGGGTTGGGTCGGAAGGGACCTCCAGAGCCTGAGAACCACAGCTGGAGGCTCTCTGGGCTTGGTGGCTGCAGGATCTGCCACTGCCCTGCAGCTCCAGAGCCTGAGCCACCTCCAGCCCCTGCCCTCAGAGCCCAGGAGCAGTCACACCTCTGGAAAGTGCCTGCAGGGGAGAAGTGAAGCCTCACAGCTGTGTGCATGCAGGGGGTGCCAGGAGCTGAGCAATTCGATTTTATATCCACGGGGGGGTTGATTTTTTAATTATTTTTTTTTTTCCTTTAGGAATCTTTCCAAGAAATATCAACCCAAAAAGAACTCCAAAGAGGAGGAGGAGTACAGGTATGAGCCTGAGCCACTGCTGGGGAGCCTGGGGTGGAGGGGGGAGGGGGAAGCTGGGGCTGCTGCTCACCTGGCTGCAGCCTCCTCAACCCTGCACAAGGCCTGGGGCTCTGCCACCTGACCTCTGCTGCTGCCAGAGAGCCACAGGCTGGGGTGGGTTGGAGAGACCTTAAAGATGCCCCAGTCCTGTGGGCAGGGCTGAAGCTGAGCTGCCTGAGCAGCTGGAGGTGTGGAAGGGGAGGCCCTGAGCAGCCTGGGCTGGGGGAGGTGACCACGAGGAGGAAGGATGGAGCTGGAGGACCTTAAAGCTGACTCCTTGGGGTGGCTCTGGGTGACCTTAAAGCTGACTCCTGGGGTTGGCTCTGGGTGACCTTAAAGCTGACTCCTGGGGTTGGCTCTGGGTGACCTTACAGCTCCTCTGCACTGGCTCCAACCCTTGCATGTGCTGCTTATGCTGGGGGCTGCAGAGCTGCAGACAGTGCTGCAGGTGAGGTGTGAGGAGAGCAGAGCCAAGGGGCACAATCCCCTCCCTTGCCCTGCTGCCCACAGCTGCTCTTGCTGCAGCCCAGCACACAGTTGCTGTCTGGGCTGCACTCACACTGCAGCCTCAGCTTCAGCTCTGCACCCCCCCAGACCCCCAGGTCCTGCTCCTCAGGGCTGCTCTCAGCCATTCCCCACCCACATCAGTCAGAGGCCTCCTGGCTCCCCTCGACGCTCACTGCAGCACCTTTACCTTCAGGCACAGACCCCCCCCGGCACTCCCGAGCCCCACAGCTCCCTCCTCATTTCACTGATGGAGCCTCAGGAGCACCTCCCTGCGCCAGAGCCAAATCTCCATCGCAGCTTGCAGCCTGCTGAGCCTCTCGGTTCGGGGGGTGGTGGAGTGGGGAAGCTCCGCGGCCAGCAGGGAGCCCAAAGCCCTTTGTGCCCTGCAGGTACACCTCGACCAGAGCCTTTGTGGCCACTCTGAGCGAGCTGAGCGACTACGCAGGGCAGCACGAAGTGATCTCGGAGAACATGAGCACAGCGATCACCGCCCAGCTCGGCAGATACCTGCAGGAGCTCAAGCAGGAGAGGAAATCGNCCTGCTGCTGCTACAGCCTGCTGCTGCTACAGCCTGCTGGGGGGGCACAGCCTGCTGCTGCTGCTACAGCCTGCTGCTGCTACAGCCTGCTGCTGCTACAGCCTGCTGGGGGGGCACAGCCTGCTGCTGCTGCTACAGCCTGCTGCTGCTACAGCCTGCTGCTGCTACAGCCTGCTGGGGGGGCACAGCCTGCTGGGGGGGCACAGCCTGCTGCTGGGGGGCACAGCCTGCTGTTCCTGCTGCTGCTGCTGGGGGGCACAGCCTGCTGCTGCTGCTCCAGCCTGCTGCTGCTACAGCCTGCTGCTGCTACAGCCTGCTGGGGGGGCACAGCCTGCTGGGGGGGCACAGCCTGCTGCTGGGGGGCACAGCCTGCTGTTCCTGCTGCTGCTGCTGGGGGGCACAGCCTGCTGTTCCTGCTGCTGCTGGGGGCACACTGCTGCTGCCACAGCCTCCTGCTGCTGCTGCTGGGGGGGCACAGCCTCCTGCTGCTGCTGCTACAGCCTGCTGTTGCTGGGGGCACACTGCTGCTGGCACAGTGCTGCTGCTGGGAGTGCTGGGGGAGAAGATCCATGGCACAGCAATGTGCCCTTGTGGCCAAGAGTGCCAAAGGGATCCTGGGGGGCATTAGGCAGACTGTGTCCAGCAGAGCCAGGGAGGTTCTCCTGCCCCTCTGCTCTGCCCTGCTCAGACCTCATCTTGAGCACTGCCTTCAGTTTGGGGCTCCCCAGTTGCAGAGGGACAGGAGCTGCTGGAGAGGGTCCAGGGGAGGGCTGTGAGGATGCTGAGGGGACTGCAGCAGTGCCTGGGGAGAAGATGCTGAGGGACCTGGGGCTGAGAGTCTGCAGAAGAGAAGCCTGAGAGGGGATTGGATCAATGTTTGTAAATGTGTGAGGGCTGGGGGTGAGGGGGGGGGGGACAGGCTCTGCTCACTGCTCCCTGCCATAGGCCAAGGAGCAATGGATGGAAGTTGCAGCACAGGAGGTTGCAGCTCCACACCAGAGGCAACTTCTTGCCTGTGTGGGTCCCAGAGCAGTGGCACAGGCTGCCCAGAGAGGTTGTGGAGTCTCCTTGTCTGGAGCCTTTCCAGGCCTGTCTGGATGTGTTCCTGTGTGTGGGCAGCAGCAGGAAGCTCTTCACAGTGAGAGTGATAAAACACTGAACAGGTTGCCCAGGGACATGGTTGAAGCCACATCCCTGGAGACATTCAAGGGCAGCCTGGCTGTGGGCCTGGGCAGCCTGCTGGAGCTGCCCCTGCTGAGACCTGGCACAGGCTGCCTGGAGAGGCTGTGGCTGCCTCCTCCCTGGGGATGTTCAAGCCCCAAGGGGATGAGGCCTTGAGCAGCTGAGTCTAGCTGAGAGGTGTCACTGCCCATGGCAATATCTTCAGATCCCTTCCAACCTGAGGATCTTTCAGGGCCAGTGCTGTGGCAGCAGCCTGGAGGATGTTTAGACAGAGCTGTGGGAAGGTTTCCTCATCCACCTGATGCCCTCTTGCTGCCCATGGGCTCTGTCCCTCCTGCAGGGGCATTCCTGTGGCATTTCTCTGTCACTTGTGCTGTCTGGAGCTAATTTTCCAGTCGTGTGGGGGTGTGAGGGGCTTGGGGTGTGGCTGATGTTTTGAGAGGTGATTAGTAAATGTTGAAGCTTTAATGGGGGCTGATAGCTCCTCTGTAAGGATCTGAGCATTGCCTGCTGTTGGTGTTTGTAGACTGGCAGCAATTACAGCTCCCACGGTGGCTGAATGACAAGAAAATTACTGGCATGGAGGTGAAATGATTACAGCAGAAAAGCCCTGCCAGGGCATCCACCTGCTGCTGCTGCTGCTAATCCTCAGCCCTCACCAGGCAGCAGGCAGCAGGTGCCAGCCAGGGGTGGTTGTTGTGTGAGGTGGGACCCGAGGGGTGAATGCAGGTCTGGTCCCTCCCCCTGGCTGGTGGATGAGCAAATGGTGTCGAGAAGCAAACTGCTGCTGCCTGCAGGCATCTCCCTGCCCATCCCCTCCCACCTGCCAGTGCAGCACACGAAGGCATCCTGCTGCTGGCAGCTGCAGCTCCTGGGGCTGGCCCGGAGGGCAAAGGCTCCCACTTGATGGGTGGCTTGGGAGGTCCAGAAGTGCTGCTGGCAGAGTTCTGCTGCTGGATGCCATCAGCTGTTGTGCTGCAAGGGCATGGATCTAGAGTGGGAAAGACCTGGAGAGCCCTGCAGGTGAACCAGCAACCAGCAGCACAGCTCAGTCCTGGAGGCACAGAGGGGCTCAGGCTGGAGGGGACCTCAGAGATCTCTGCTCCAACCTCCCCCATGGGCACCGACACCTCTCAGCTGGGCTCAGCTGCTCAAGGCCTCATCCAGCCTGGCCCTGAACACCCCCAGGCAGGAGGCAGCCACAGCCTCCTTGGGCAACTCATTCCAGAGTCTCTCTTCTTCCTCAGCTCCAGCCTAACCCTGCTGTGCCTCAGCTCCAAAGCACTCCCCCTTGGCTGTCTCCAGACACCTTCATGCAGAACAACTCAGCTGCTGCTCTAGCCTGGGCCTTGCATCCTGAAGCCTTCCCAGGGAAGAGTTGGGCTCATCTGTTGCTACTTTTGGTTCTGCAGTGAGAAGCCAGAGGCCATCAGCTGTGGGAGGCTGTGAGCAGGGGAAATGAGTTTGGGGAAGTTGGAGCTCGTACAGGGTTTGAGGAAACTGGAAGCTTCCTGTATGACTTTGAGCAGGTCTCCTGCCCACACCCTCTTGGGTTTCTTAGCCTTAGGATGCAGGCAGAGATGAAATGCAGACAGCTGGGATGGCCTCAGCTGCTTCAGGTGAAAGGGAACTGTGGGAAGCAGAACTCATCCTCTGGGGGCAGGAGATGTGCAACAGCAGAAATGCTCTCACTGCATCACACCACTGAAGGGTTTGGCTTAGAAAGGCCCTCTGGGGTCACTGAGTCCAGCCATGAGCTGCTGGAGCACAGAACCACAGAGCAGCCTCAGCTCCAAACCTGGCTCTAGGCACCCTCAGCACAAGTCCCTCTGCAGCCTTCCTGCAGGATCCCTTCAGGTACAGAAGGCAGCTCCAAGGTCCCCCCAGAGTCCTCTCTTCTGCAGGCTGCACACCCCCAGCTCCCTCAGCACCACATCTCTGCCTCCCTGAAACCCCTTCAGGGGTGGGGGTGCAGCCCCCCCCAAGGCAGCCTGCTCCAGTGCCTCACAACCCTCTGGCTGAAGAAGCTTCCTCTGGTGTCCAACCTCAGCTTGCCCTGGTGCAACTGGAGGCCATTTCCTCTTGTGCTGTCCCAGATGTTCACAGGGAGCATTGGGTAGGAAGGGACCCTCCAAGGTCCAGGGACTGTCACTTGTGCCCAACCCCACCCACAGCCTGCAGCTCTCACCCACTGCAGCTTCCTTCCCTCAGCTCCAGGCTCTGTGGGGAGCTGAGGAGGGCTGGGAGGCAGCAGTATGCTTGGAGCTGAGCTCAGTCCCTGTGCTGCCTGACATCTCCAGGCTGTGCTGCAGCTGTGTGTGCCAGGCTGGCACTGCTCCCTGCATGGCAGGACCTGAAGAGCTCTGGAGAGATGAGAGCTGAGCTGCTCTGGAGCCTGAGCGACAGCCAGGCCCAGCAGCAGTGGTCAGAGTGTGCCAGTCAAGGGCATCTTGGTGCATCCCATCTGGAGATGTTGGTGCAGGGCTCTGGCGTTCAGGCAGCAGCCAGAGAAAGCCTCCTCAGATCCAAATGGCTCAGACTGGGTGGTGCTGGAAAGTGGCAATTGGGAGCTGGAGGGAGCAGTGCAAGGTGGAATTGCTGGAGGGATTAATTAGCCTGAGTCTACCTAACCTCTGTAATTGATGCAGATCTCCATCTGCAGCCTGCTGAGCCATTGGGCAGCCACCCCATGGCTGCTGTGGCCACCATGCAGCTGCTGCAGCCACCAGCCTGGTGCACACAGCTGCTGCAGTCACCCCCCAGCTGCTGCAGCCACCAGCCTGGGGCACTCAGCTGCCAGAGCCCTGCAGCTGGGTGAGCAGAAGCTGCTGTTTGTTCTCTGGTGTTCTCAAGGTCTCCTCTGTCTCCTTTCCCCCTGCAGCACTTCCACGATGGCAGGAAGGCTCAGCAGCACATTGAGACCTGCTGGAAGCAGCTGGAAACAGTGAGTGGAAGCTGCCCCCAAGGCGACACCGCAGCCACTCCTGCGCAGTTCCCGGCTGGGTGGTGCCCGAGGAGAGGCACTGGGGGCAGAGGGGCATGGGCACAGTGCCTGGTGCTGAGCTGGGGTGGTGGAGGGCAGGGAGGGGGCAGTGCTGCAGGGGTGCAGCCTGCAGGACTCTCCTCTGCCCCCGCAGAGCAAGAGGAGGTTCGAGCGCGACTGCAAGGAGGCGGAGAGGGCACAGCAGCACTTCGAGAGGATGGATGCTGACATCAATGTCACCAAGGCTGACGTGGAGAAGGTGAGGGGGGCGTGGGGGGCACACAGTCTGCAGCTTCCTTACACCCAGGGAGGCCTCGGGGTCGCTGTGGCTGGAAAAGATCTTAAAGATGGTGAGGTGCAAGCATCAGCTGGCACTGACAGCACCTCCAGAGAGCTTGGAAATGCTCCCAGGGGCAGAGATCTCTGCAGAGGGTTAGTTGGGTTAGGTGCTGGGTTGGTGATCCTAGAGGTCTTTTCCAGCCTGGTTAATTCTGTGATTGTCCAGAGGTGGCTCTGGAGGAGCTCCTGCCTGGCACCACCAAGCTGCTGGGGGGTGCCTGCAGCTGCCACACTCTGTGATGCAGGTGGGATCTGCCCAGCACTCTGAAGCCATCCTGGTGGCATTGGTTGCAGTGAAGCACTGCCAGGGTTGCTGCTCCTGTGCCCACAGCTTTCCCTCTGCTGCAGCATCCTGGCATCCATGCCTGTCACAGGGGGCTGGGGGGGGCTGCAGGGGAGTTCTCATGAGAGTGTCTGAGCCAGGCCAAGGGGAATGGTTTGGAGCTGAGGCAGAGCAGGGTTAGAGTGGAGCTGAGGAAGAAGTTGTTGAGTGTGAGGGTGGTGAGAGCCTGGCACAGGCTGCCCAGGGAGGCTGTGGCTGCCTCCTGCCTGGGGGTGTTGAGGGTCAGGCTGCTGGGAAGGCTTCACACAAGCATATTGAGGAATTTAGGGGGCAGGGAGGTGAGGCCTGGAGCCCTGTGGGTCACAGCCACCACGTCACAACCTGTCAGGGCAGTCCTCTCTTCCCTGGGTTTGCTTTGTGTGGGTAGAAACCAGCCAGAAGATTTGGCAGGATTTGGTTCTTAAAAAAGAAAGGGGAAAAAAAAAAAAGTTGTTTGTATTTTAAAAAAGAGAACAAAACAAAGGCAGAGGAAGAACAAAGAGCTGAGGCTGAAAATACCCCAAACGTTTTGTTGCAGGGAGAGAAAAGGAAACTGAATTACAGGTGAGGAATTGTTTGCAGCTCAAGTGCAGATTCTGCTTCCTTCTGCTCTCACTCAGCTCAGGCCTGGAAGCTCCCAAACGGAGCTTTTGTTTTCCTTACACCTGTGCAGTTTGTCAGATGTCTGCAGAGTGCTGAGCAGGATGAGGCTGGGGAGCAGAGAGCAGGGAGGATGCTGCCAGGAGTGAGGGCAGCAGGTGAGGAAGGAGCTCAGGACTCCTGCTGAGGGGCTCAGCCCTTGGCTGTGTGCTCCCCAGCCCCTGATCCTCCAGCTCTGGGCTTGCTCCCTCCAGAGCTCCTGCAGAGGGTGGCTGAGGATGTGGCAGCACATGGGGGTGCCTCTGCCAGGGGAGGATCAGCTCAGCTTTGTCTCTAGGATGTGGCTTTTCAGAGGCAGAATTAGGCCTTGCCCTAGATTGCTTGCAGAGCTGTGCACTGCTGCCTGCAGGAGGGGAGGGCTCTGCTGCTGTCAGCTGCTGCCAGGTCCACCCTGGGGAGCAGTCCCTGCCCTGCTGCTCTTGCCCAGGGAAGGGAGGCAGAGGGACTCCCCCTGCACTTCCCTGCCCTTGTGTTGTGTGTGTGCAGAGCAAGGCTCAGAGCAAGGCTCAGAGCTGCCTCCCCAGGGGAGGGCTGGGGGAGCCTGGGCAGGCATTGGCTGCCTCTGCAGTCACTTACTGGGCTGCATGGAGAAGGAAAAGGTTATCAAAACGAGTGGAATGTGGACTAATATTGCTGAACAGAGAGCAGAGTGTTTGCCAAGGGCATGTGTGAGGCTGGGCCCAGCCAGGGCAGCTGTCAATGATGCCCTTTCTTTGCCTGGCCCTGCCCCTGTGACTCTGCTGGCTCTGCCACAGCTCCCGTGCAGAATGAGGCATTGTTGGCCTGGGGGCTGCAGGGGGGCAGCAGCCTGGTGACTGTCACCTCCTCCCCTTGCAGCCCCTCTGGTTCCCCCTGCCCCTTAGGGCTGGGCTGCTGCTCTGCCTCTCCCAGGAGCTCTCCAGACTCTGGCTGTGTCCAGAGCTGCTGCCTTTGCTCCAAGCACTGGGTCCAGCTGCTCTCAGCTCTCTGCCTTGGCTGCTCCAGCTTGCAGCTGCAGACCTGAGCACACGGCAGGGCTGGGCTCAGCCTCATGCACTGTGGAGTGATGGAATGAAGCCCCTGCAGTCATCAGTGACACAAGGACACCGAGCTGTGAGTCCCTGGTGCACCAAGAGCAAAGCTGCAGGAGGCTCTGAGGACTCCTCACGCTTGGAGAGCTGCAGCAGGAGATGCTGTGGGCTCGGGGCTGGCTCTTGCTGTGGGTCTGCATGGGGTCAGGAAGCAGAGCAGTGGGGCAAACCCAGAGGCCCTTTCCTCCTTTCCCCAGGTGTGGCTCTGTGGCCGTGGTGCTGCTGGGGCTGCTCTTGGTGGTGTGAGAGAGCTCTTCTGTGAGAGGCCTCAGGGCTGGAGGAGCAGCCTGGGAGGTGACTTGCACCCAGCTGCAGCCCAGGCTGGGTGTGCAGAGCCTCTGTGTGGCTCTGCTTCAGCCCAGCTCCTTTTTTGGTGGTGGGAGCAGGAGCAGCACAGTCCCTGCTGCAGTCCTGGAGCGTGGCAGATGCTGTGGGAAGCAAAGCTGCATGGATTGGGGCCCTGAACTCCTTCCCTCCCTGCGGCCAGCACCTGCAGAGAGAGCTGCAGGAGTCCACACAGAGGTTTTGTCAGTTCAGGTTGGCTAAGTCGGGGTCAGGAGCTGTGAGAGCAGCCTCAGGAGCTGCTGCTGCTGCCAGGGAGCCCTGCAGGTGCCTCTGGAAGCCTTCACCTCCTCTGGAGGGCTGAGGGCTCCAGGGCACAGCAGAGCTGCTTCACTTGGTGCCCTTTTGGGGAATGGTTGTTCCCCGGGGCAGGGCTGCAGGACATATAAGGCAGTGCTCTATTGTCTGCTGCAGCAGTGCCCAGGGCTCAGCAGCTCTGCTGAAGGCTGAGGGCAGGCTCCCAGGAGCTGCTGGCACAGAGGAAGTGGCTGAGGCTGGGCAGGGGGGAGGGCATTTGCCTCTGGGTGTGCTCAGCACTGCTCTGGGCACTGGGGGCCAGGCAGGACCTGTGCCCTGGGTGGGCAGCTGAGGGCAGTTTGCCTTCAGGGCAGGCATCCAGCAGCTGCTTGAGAGCCAGGTGCAGGCTGGCAGAGGGACCCTGTGGGGCCATCCAGCCCCATCCCTGGCTCCTGCTGCAAGCTCTGTGGCTCAGCCCTGGGCACAAGGAGCTGTGGGTGGGCTGCCAGAGCTGCTGCCCTGGCGTCAGCTCAGCACCACCCTCTGATTTTTGTTCCTGTTACGTTCAGAGGGTTCCACCTTGGCTGCTTTGGAGATGACTGTAGCTGAGGTGAGGATTTAGGAAGCAGCTCAGTGCCAGGGGATTTGGAAAGCCACAAAGTGCAAACCTGACCTTTAGCTCCCATCAGCCAGGGAGCTTCTGCTGCTGCTGGGGGTTTTGTTTGCTCTGGGGTTTTGCCTGACTCATCTTTAGGAAGTCTTCAACCCACACCCAGAGAGGATGAGCTTGGAGGAAGGTCTGGGTTGTGTCTCAGCCCTGCAGGCACTCCTGGGGCAGGAAGCTTTTCCCTCCTCAGTTTGCTCTCTCAGGTGCTCACAGCTGCCTCAGCTCATGGCAGATCAGCTGCTGCTTCCCCATCAAAAGAGCTCCAGAATGGTCCAGATTGGATCCAAGATCCCTGCACGATTCCCATTCCATTCCTTCCTCTCTTCTGGGCCCACTCCTGTGTCAGGTCTGAGCCCAGAGGTGTCCCTGTGCTGGCTCTCAGGTGCACTGCTCTTGGTTGGGTCTGGTGCTGAAGTGACAAAGCTGAGGGCATCAGGAGGCAGCTCAGGCTTGCTGCTCTCTCCAGGGGCTTTCCCCAGTGCTCTCTGACTTTCAGATCTGCCCCATCCAAGATTTGTGGAGTCCCAGAATAGCTTCAGATTTGCATAAGGGCATCAGAAAGCTCCTAACTTGATAGCCAGGCTGCAGCTCTGCCTGCAGGCACTGACATTTCCTGCCTGAAGCTCAACTTTCTCTTCCCTTTTCTCCTGCCACTTTCCTGGGGTGCGGTGTAAGGAGTCTGTGCCTCTGCTCACCCAGAGCAGGCCTTGGGCAGTCAGGAGCTGGATCCCTGCAGAGCCTTGCAGCACACAGCTGTAGAAATGCTGCTGCTGAGAGAGGCTCTGCAGTGCCCTCAGCAGTGCCCAGGGGGAGGAGAGCAGGAGGTGCTCCCCCTGTGCAGCCAGAGGGGGATGGAAGTCTCCTTGCTGACAACCATGGAATTGTTTGGGTTGGAAAAGCCTTCTAAGGTCCAACCACCAGCCCATGGCCACCAAGCCCTGTCCCCAGGTGCCACATGCACAGGGTCATTGGACACCCCCAGGGATGGGGACTCCACCACCCTTGCAGTGAGGCTGGGCAGACACTGGCACAGGCTGCCCAGGGAGGTTTGTGGCTGCCTCCTCCCTGGAGGTGTTGAAGGCCAGGCTGGATGAGCAGCCTGGGCTGGTGGAGGTGTCCCTGCCCTGGTCCTGGAGGTCCCTCCCAGCTCATGTCATGACTCTGAGCATCCCCAGCTGGGGCAGAGCCATTTGTGCCTGTCTGCTTTGGGGCAGCCAATTCTGTCAGAGCTTCCAGCAGCTCTCTTGACCTGTTCAAGAGCTGAGGGCAGGCCAAGCAGAGACCTCAGAGCTGAGCTTCCTCTGTGGTTTTCTCACCCCAGGTCACTCTCCTGTACCCATAAAGTTGGGGCTTAAGGTGAGCACACTCCTGCTGGAAACTTTGCTCAGCCTTGGCTGTGTTTCAGGCCTTGGAGGGAGCTGCCTGTGCCTGTGCCCAGTATTCCAAGTATGAGCAAAGCAGTCTGCAGTTCCCATTACTTGTGTGCACTGCTACCTGACAGGATTCCACTGCCCCTGGTGGTGCAGCTAAGCAGACCTCCAGAGCACTGCTGCCAGGGCTCTGGCTGCATCTCTGCTGGCTGCTGCCTCCCTCAAGCCCACCCAACCTCCCTTCCCACCCAGTTAGGTGTCCTCTTGGGACTGAGCCTTTGGTGCCATGGCAGAGTGCAGGGCAAGGAGGCAAACATCTGGATTCAGGGCACAGGCACTCCAGGAGGCAAACATCTGGAATCAGGGCACAGGCACTTCTGGGGACTGGGGAGCAGCTGAGAGGTGCTGCTGTGGCTCAGCACCCTGGGCACAGGCTGCTGGAGTGCTTCTTCTCTTGCACAGCTTCACAGCTACACTGGCTTGGAAGGGACCCTCCAAGGTCACCTTGCCCAACTCCCCTGCAGGCAGCAGGGACACCTCCAGCTAGAGCAGGCTGCCCAGGGCCACAGCCAGGCTGGGCCTGAGTGTCTGCAGGGCTGGGGCCGCCTCCCTGGGCAGCCTGTGCCAGAGTCCCTTGGAGTGGTTATTGTAGGGAGCTTGATTGGGAGGCTCTGTAAATCAAAGCCTGGAATCCAGGCCCTGTTTGGAGGAGCCTGGCAGGATGCCCACTGGCATTAATGGTCCTGCAAGGGCTGCCAGGGAGGCTGCTACCCAGAGGTGTCCTGCTGCTGCCTGCTGCTAACAGAGCAGCTCTGTCAGCTTGGCTGTGGAGGGAGGACCAGAGCCTGCAGCTGAAAAATCTGTGAGCAATTGAGAGCATTCCTGAGATTGGTGAAGTGTTTCTGGGTCTGCCTTTATCATTAAGTTGTTTTGAAGGGGTTGGGTAATTGGGAGGGGGCTGGGGGTGGCTTCTTGTGTTTGCATTTCAGTCTGGTGTTGGATTTACCAAAGGCAGCTCTCTCTTGGCAGGCAGTGGCCTGGCAGGGCTGCAGCTCTCACATGCTGTCTGGGCTTGACAAAAAGAGAAAGGGAGGGGGGAGAATGGGAGAAAAGAAAGGGGAAAGAAAACTGGAGCAGAGTTTTGACTGGGAACTGGCACCCTGGACAAGAGAGGCTGCTGAGATGTGGAACTGCTCCACTCGGTGTGGATCTGCTGAACAGCAGCCAAGGCTCTTCTCTGCCCTTTTCAGTTCTCCATCTCCCTCCCACCAGAGCAGCCTCGGGGAGCTGCAGTCTCTGTCTGAGCAGCCCCAGCAGACACTGTCCCTATTGACCCTCTGCTGCTGCTGGAATGTGCCCGAGGAGATTGTTCCCAGCAGAGCCCTTGGCCCTTTGCTGAGCTGGAGACCCCATGGCAGGCAGAGCCCTGGCTGCTGGCAGCTGCTGCAGGCACCAGAGGCTTTGTCTCAGCCTGGCTCTGGGGGAGCAGAGCTCTGCAGCCAGCCCCATGCAAGGCTCTGGGGGAGCAGAGCTCTGCAGCCAGCCCCATGCAAGGCTCTGGGGGAGCAGAGCTCTGCAGCCAGCCCCCCACGAGGGTTTGTGTTGTGCCCCCCTGCAGGGACACCTCCAGCCAGAGCAGGCTGCCCAGGGCCACATCCCTTGAACGTCTCCAGGGCTGAGGTCTCAACCACCTCCCTGGGCAGCCTGTGCCAGAGTCTCACCACCCTTGTGCTGAAGAACCTTCTCTGTGTCCTAAATCTCCTGCTCCAGCCTCAGACCATTGCAGGTTGCCTTCAGCTCCTGAGGTGCAGCTCTGAGGTCTCCTGTGCAGGTGTGCAGGGAGCAAGCTGCTGCTCATCTGCTCCCCACCAATGCCCCCAGGGCACCTCCCTCCTCCTTTCCTCTCTTCAGTGGGGGGGAGGATTTTTTGGTTGCCTTCCAAGCCCCTGCCACCTCTCAGCTGAGCACTGCAGGAGGGCAGTGCTGGGCAGGGTCTGCAGCCTGCTGGCACAGGTTGAGCTGGGGCCCAGCACTAGGCCAGAGTGTGCCCACTGAAAGCTGCATCCCAGCATCACCCTCTTGTCTCTGGAGAGCCAGACCTGATATTCCAAGGCCTTTCCTCCCAGAAATTGTGCTGAGAGCAAATCTTCTGTGTCCAAGCAGCCCCCAGCCCCCTCCTCTGCAGCTCTTCGCGTGCAAGGCGAGCAGGGAAGAAGGCAAAAATCTCTCTGCTGTGAGCCTGAGCTGGAAATGACTCCTGGAGAGCTGCTGTGACTCTGTGCAGCTCCAGGCCACTGCAGCCCTTCCTCTGAATGTCATCAGCTCACTCCCATCACTCTCTGCTCCAGCAGAGTGCAGGGACCCAGTGATGACAGCAGCCCAAGTGACAGACTCCAGCACAGGAGTAAGGAAACTTCTGGGCTCTTTTTCACTATATTTTTATTTTAAGATCCAGATAAGTCACTGGAAAAATATTCCAAGTGTTTGGAGCTTGCCAGAGACATTACATGGCCAGGAGGAACAAAGCCTTGCTGGGGCTCTCATACCAAAATTCTTGGGTTTGGAGCATACCCAAATTTCCTTCCTCATCTGCTGCCTCCTCTCCTCTGGGGCCAGTGAAGGTCTCTTGGTCTGCTCCTTGCCCACACAGCTCAGCTCCAGCCACTGACCTCATGCATGTGAGCCCTGATGGCTTCGTGCTGGCTGGAGCTGCCTGGGACTGGATCCCAAATGCATTTCTTGGTGCTCTGCCCCCACCACAGAGTCAGGTCACAGGCTCCTGAGCTGCACTGTGCCCGCTGGAAGCAGAGGAGGCAGCTGTGGGGGGGCTCTGGAGCTGTGCAGAGGGCAGCTCAGACAAAGGCTTCCTCTCAGAGGAGCAGAATGATGCTCACAAGTGGGTCCTGATCTGCAGCCTCTGCTCCTTGGGGGTGTGCTGGGAGCCAGGCACAGCCTGGCAGCTGGCACCTGTGCATGGGCACCTCTGCCTTGGCAGAGCAAGGCTGTGCTGAGCCCCAGCCCTGGGGCTCACCAAGCTGTGGCAATTGGCAGGGGGTGGATTGCTCTGGCTCCTTGGAGCATCCCTGCAGCAGGTAGAGCTCTGCAGTGCCCCTCGGCTGCAGCTCCTGCTCAGGGACAGCTCCTGGGAGCCAGGCTGAGGTGGGCAGGGGGGAGCTGAGATCTGAGACCTCCTGGCAGAATTTGTTGTGTATTTATTGTCAGGAAGCTGTTGTGTTTCTGGAGCAGCTGGAAGCATAACCCTGAGCTGTGCTTGGGATGCTGCAGTTCAGAGTCCCTGCAGGGATTGCTCCAGCAGCCTGCCCTGCCCCTTCCTCGGAGGCAGTGCCTGAGCAGGAGCCCTTCTGGGCACTCACAGCAGTGTCCCAGGGCTGGGTTGGCAGCAGGCACTGAGAAATGAGGGCAACCTGAGGACAGTTTTCATCTCCAAGGCCAAGGCCTGGGCTGGCTCCTGTCGGTGGCAGAGGCTGGAGCAAGGCTTTGGGGCACAGCCTGGGGCAGGAGGAGAGGGACTGCCAGGAGCCCTGTGGGTGCCCAGTGGGGGAGAGGGGAGATGGCAGGAGTGGACATGGGCTGTGGGGTGGAGGGGAAGAAGAGGAAGAGGAGGAAGAGCTGCTGTGTGCAGGCCAGCAGCGAGGAAGGAAAAGGCAGCAGAGATAAGCAGATGGGAGGGGGAGAGCAAGGGAATGGCAGTGGGCAAGGGAGCAGGGAACAGAAGGGCTGGGGAGGCAGAGCTGGGAGGGGCATCAGAAAATAGCAAAGGGTCACTCGGGGACAGGCTCTTGAGGGAGAGAAGTGAGATTGATTGCCCAGTGCTGTGCTCTGCTCTGCTGAAGCAAATCATCCCTGTGGATAAAAATAGGAAGGGAGCTGTGGCTGAGCTGCTGCCCAGCCCAGGCTGCCCCTGCCTGCTGCTCTTCACACCAGTGCTGCCAGGAGCTGCAGCCAGGAGGCTTTGCCCCGGGGCCAGAAGTGAGGCAGAACCATGGCAGGACTCTCCTGGGGCTCCCTTTCCCCCAGCATCCTAGCAGCAGGTCAGGAGAGCAGGAGGTGGAGTGAGGAGGGTGTCCAGACATCATCTGTGGCCTTTGGGCCAAGAGGGGGACAAACCTGCTGTGGTGCTGTGCAGGCAGAGCTTGGTTATGGGATGGAGAATGGTTGATGGAAAGCTGGCAGAGGCTGCCCGGGGAGGTGGTGGAGTCCCCATCCCTGGAGGTGTTCAAGAGCCCTGTGGCCACGGCACCTGGGGCCGTGCTGTAGTGCCTGTGGTGGGGTCAGGTTGGTGTTGGTCTGGGTGACCTTGGAGGCTCTTCCAACCTTCAGAACTCTCTGAGAGCAGCAGCAGCTGAGGCACCCTCAGGTTGTGCTCGGCGTTGGGTGAGTTGTTTGGCAAAACAGGAGGGAACCAAAAGCTGAAGCCTGCAGAGAGCCACCTGAGGTCCCTGGGCAGGCAGGTGAGGAGTGGCCCAAAGCTGGGGCAGGACGAGTGAAGCCTTCTCTGTGCCCCCAGGCCAGGCAGCAGGCACAGCTGCGGCACCAGATGGCAGAGGACAGCAAGGCTGAGTACAGCTCCACGCTGCAGAGGTTCAACGGAGAGCAGCATGAGCACTACTACACACACATCCCTGCCATCTTCCAGGTGAGGGCAGGCTGGGCACACTGGGTATGCTGGGCACACTGGGCAGGCTGGGCACACTGGGCAGGCTGGGCAGGATGGGCTAAGGGGGGCTGCTGCAGGCATCTCTGCTCCATCACCGCCCGGCACTCTGTAGTGGGTTTTGGCACTGCTGCCAGCATTCCTGTGCTGGGGGTGGGGGGGACAGCAGCAGTGCTCGGTGCGAGGGTACCGGTGTGGGCGTACCGGCAGCACTGGATGGGATAGGAGGGAGCAGCAGTACTCGGTGCGGGGGTACCGGCAGCACTGGATGGGATAGGAGGGAGCAGCAGTGCTCGGTGCGGGGGTACCGGCAGCACTGGATGGGATAGGAGGGAGCAGCAGTGCTCGGTGCGGGGGTGCCTGGTCAGGGCAGTTGGCGCAGCCTGGGCCCCCAGCAGGATAGGGGAGCGGAGCTGTGTGCCGGGGAGCAGCCGTGCGGCGCTGCCGCGGGCTGTGAGCGGCTGTGGCGTTGCAGAAAATCCAGGAGATGGAGGAGCGCAGGATCGTGCGGCTCGCCGAGGCCATGCGAGCGTTCGCGGAGGTGGACCGGCAGGTGGCGCCCATCATCGGCAAGTGCCTGGACGAGATCACCAAGGCGGCGGAGCAGATCGACCCCAGCAGCGTGAGTCCTGCACCGCCTGCGCCGCTCTGCCCCCTAGCGGCTGCCGCCGAGCGCCCAGCGCAGCCTGCCGGAGGCGCCCTGGGGGGAAGGCTGCGAGGGGATCCCGGCAGTGGCTGTGACGGTGCCAGGCTCTGAGTGGTGGTGCCCAGCGATATTGCAAGGAATGACAATGGAATCAGTCAGGGCTGGAAGGGACCACAAGGATCAGCCAGTCCCAACCCCCCTGCCATGCCCAGGGACACCCTACCCTAGAGCAGGCTGCCCACAGCCTCTGCCAGCCTGGCCAAAAACACCTCCCTGGGCAACCCCTTCCAGGCTCTCAGCACCCTCATGCTGAACAACTTCCTCCCAACATCCAGTGTGAATCTGCCTCTTTCCAGCTTGCTTCCATTCCCCCCAGTCCTGTCACTGCCTGACAGTCTGAAAAGTCCCTCCCCAGCTTTCTTGTAGCCTCCTTCAGATACTGCAGTGCCACAATAAGGTCACCTGGGAGCCTTCTCCTCTCCAGCCTGCACAGCCCCAACTCCCTCAGCCTCTCCCCATAGCAGAGCAGCTCCAGCCCTCTGCTCATCCTCTGGACACCTTCCAGCACATCCATAGCCCTGCTGTAAAAAGGGCTCCAGAACTGGCTGCAGTACTCCAGCTGGGGTCTCAGCTACAAACTGGAACCCAGGAGGCTCCACCTCAACGTGAGCAGAAGCTTGTTTGGTGTGAGGGTGCTGGTGCCCAGAGAGGCTGTGGAGTCTCCTTCTCTGGAGGCTCTCAAAATCCACCTGGAGATGTTCCTGGGTGCCCCTGCTCTGGCAGGGGTCTGGACTGGATCTCTGGGGGGTCCCTTCCAACCCCTAGCATTGTGTGCCCTTCAGCACATCTGTGGGGACTTCAGTCCTGGGTCCAGGCAGCAGCTGTGCAGTCACAGGACCAACAGAGAGCAGCTTCTTGCCCCCAGGCTGCTTTGTCTGAGGCAGGAAGTGCTCAGATTGTTTCCCAGACCCACAGAGCAGCCACAGACCCACACTTTTCCCTTCTCGTTTTTCCCTTCCAGCAGCAGCTTCTCCCCTTGCTGCTATAATTAATCTCTGAAAGCCTCTGATTGCTAAGCAGACTCCTGCACAGAACAAGGAAGCTGCTGGGCAGAGCTCCAGGTCCTGCTAATCACCAATTCTTATTCAGATGAGTTCTGTGTCTGACAGGCAGAGCACTGAATGCTGCAGAAAGGGTTTGCAGTTACTCTGGTGATAGTGGAAGGGCTTCAAGTGCCAGCTACAGAAACAGCTCTGGCAAAGTCTCTGCTTTGCTCTCAGGCCTTTCTTTGCAGCTGGCAGCTCTGCTGGCAAGCTGTAAAGGAGCTCTGGCAGATTTCTGCCCATCCTCACAGGAGTTAAAAGAAGCCTCCCTGCTCAAAAGGCTGCTGGAGAGCTGCCTTCAGCTGCCTGATGTGGTTAGCACAAGGGCTGCTGCTCCCTTTGTCAGTGAAGCCTCTGCTTGCTCCTTCAGCTCCTCTCCTGGCTCCCATTAGTGCTTCAAACACAAGCAGCTTGTGGCACTCCTGGAGCTGCCCATGTGCCCTCTTCACTGCAATCTGTTCTGAGCTGCTCAGTGCCCACAGGCTGCCCATGCCCTGGGCTGGCTGCTCTGAGTCCTTCCTGCTCGGCTCCTGCAGAGCAGCTGAGGAAGCCAAGGAGCTCCTCAGGGAGCAGATCTCAGCTTCACAGACTGCAGTGGGTTGGAAGGGACCCTCAGAGGGCATCTTGCCCAACCCCCTGCAAGCTGCTGCCCAGGGACACAGCCAGGCTGATGCTGAATGTCTCCAGGGACCTGCCTCAGGCACCTCCCTGGGCAGCCTGTGCCAGTCTTTCCCCACCCTCACTGTGCAGAGCTCTCTCCTGCTGTCCAACCTCCCTCTGCCCTGCTCCAGTTCCAAAGCATTGCCCTCACCTGTCAGACCCTTCTGAGCAGTCCCTTCCCAGCCTGCCTGCAGGTCCCCTTCAGGCACTGAATTGCAGCTGAAGTGTCCCTGGAGCCTTCTGTTCCCAGTGCCCATGTGTTATGGCTGCTGTTAGGAACCAGGGGACCTTGAGGGACAGGTTCAAGATTTGCTGTTTCCTTTACAGCATAAATATGGCAAAGTTCTGCCTCCTGCCTCAGGGTCACTGCATGTGGAGCTGTGAGCAGAGGGTTGCTCTGTGCCCTCCCTGGGGTGGGCAGAACTCCTGCTAGGAGCAGCAGAGGCTGCCTGGGGGTGCTGCTCAGCGCTGCTCCTGCTGCAGCTCTAAATCTGCAGCTTCTCCATCTCCTTTTCCTCCTGGCTCAGCACAGAGGTCACACTGCAGGGGTGAGCTGTGGTGACTGCTGGGTGAACCTGTGCAGAACCTGCTTGAGAGGGCTCCAGCAGCAGATAAAGTGAAGCTGTTGTGGCCTCTGGAGTTCCTGTTATGACATTGCCTCTGTGATGGATGCAATGTGCAGGTTATTTTTAGCTCCATTGTGGTGCAAGGATGCTTTGAGTCCATGGAAAGAGCACTAAAACAAAGGGGAGAAAGCTGAAAAGCTGCAGGCAGGGGATAAAGCAGCAGTGGGTGCTGGGTGTAGCCTTGGGGCTGTCTCCTCCTCCTTCAGCTTGCATTTGTGGCTGCTTTAAAAAGTCTCTTCAAATATTTAGATGTGGGAGAGGTTTGATGAGCTCATGGAGAGGATTCCTCTGCCTCCCTGCAAGCTGAGCAGGAATGTGACAGGGCAGCTGCTAGCTCAAGGATTAAAGGTTTCATTTACCTCTCACAAGCCCATGAAGACTTTCCAAAGCTGTTCCTGTAGCTGTGCTCTGCTCTGCCCAGCTCAGCCTGAGCTCTGCAGCTATTCCTCTCCCACCAGAGTCCTCCTCTAGTGTTACCTGCAGACATCAGCAGAATCTGGGCAATGCCTTCAAAGCAGCAAGGTCCTCTTTGGTCAGAGTAGGGTGGGGAAGCTCCTCTGGAGGCTCAGGAGATGTTTGTGTGCTGTGGCACAGCCTCTCTGATGGCCTTAGAAGGAAAGGCTGGAGTGAGGAGTGCTGAGTTCCCTCTTGGCCTGAGTCTGAGAGCCCTGTCCTGCTACCAGGGGCTGGGAATCCACAGCAGTGGCAGCCCCACAGGCTGGTGCCAGTGGGCACTGGGTAGTGGTGGCACAGCTGCCTCCCACCCACGTGTTCCTGTGGACTCCATGATCTCCAGAGGGCCCTTGCAGCCCCTACCACGTGTGACTCCTGGCCTCTGGCAGGGTCCCAGGGATGGGACTGATCACTGTGACAAACCTTCTTGTCTCTCTACTGGTTCTCTGTCCCACCCACCTCTGACCCAAGGTTAGGTGAGCCTGAGCTGTTCCCCCATGTGCCTTTGCAGGACTCCCAGCTGGTGATAGAAGCCTTCAAGTCAGAGCTGTTCCCCCTTGTGCCTTTGCAGGACTCCCAGCTGGTGATAGAAGCCTTCAAGTCAGGGTTTGAGCCCCCAGGAGACGTCGACTTTGAGGACTTCACGCAGCCGATGAAGCGGACAGTGTCTGAGTCCAGCCTCTCCAACTCCAGGGGGGATGGCAAGACTGAGCCCAAGTTTGGCAGCAAGTCCAAGGGCAAGCTGTGGCCATTCATCAAGAAAAATAAGGTAGTGAGCTGCAGAGCTGAGCTTGGTGCTAGGTGTGGACGTGAGGGAGCTCTGCCCGGTGGGGCAGGAGCAGGCGGAAGGAGGCTTTTGGGTTCAGCAGTTGGTAGCTGATGTCTTGCTGTGGTGTTTGTTGCAGTCTTTGGTTGTTTAAGTTCCTTTAAGTCTTCAGAAATTTTGTTTCTCTTGTATAATTTCCTTAATTATGTTGCAGTTTCACTGTTAATTTAACTCCAGTTGTCACATCTCTGCCATGGTCATTCCTGTTCCTAACTCAGAAGGAGTTGTAAGCGGCTGAGCTAGTGCCACATGTGCCAACTAACCTGGGTCCCGTGGGGAGCCTTCCCCTGGCACCACTCTTCTGAGCCTTCTGAACCTCTCCCTGGCTTCTCATTTGTGTTGTCTCCTCAGTCTGTGCCCTGGGTGCTGCAGGTGGGTGGCTGGGGCAGGGCTGCTGGGGCTCATCCCTCCTGAGCACGACTAACGGAGCAGAACTAACAGAGCTGAGCCCAGCAGGCTCCTCCCGAGCTGCTGTCTCCATCCAGCCTCCTCCCATCCCACTGTCGTGTCTGACACCATAGTGCATGGCAGCCTTGACCTGGGCCACCAGAGCGTGTCAGGGGGACTGGGCTGGGTTGGTTGTCACTGATGGGAGCCCAGAGGAGCTTTGGCCTTGCCGTGACCTTTCCCAGAGCTCTGTCTCTAATGGGAGGCAGAAAGCATCTCCCCAGAGAGGTGATTGCTGGTGCCTGGGGGGGACTCTGTCTGGTGCTTCCATCACTGGAGCTGGGAAGCGAGGCCAGGGCTGAGCAGAGCCAGAGCAGCATTGGTGCAGGGGCAGAGTGCTGCAGGGCCGAGTGTGGAAGCAGGAAGCAATCTGGTTTGTTGTCTTGCAGATGATAGAAACTGCTGGGCACTAAGGTACCTTCCTTACCTGATCCATTTAACTTCAGGTATTTGAAAGCTCTCTCCATGTGCATTTCCTCTGAGCTGTCCACAGAGCAGAGCAGGGCAGTGGCTGGGGGTAGCACTGCATGGGAGCCTGCATGAGCTTCCCCTCCAGAGGCTTTGTGTGGCTCCTCTAAGGCTCCATCCATCACATCCTCCATCTAACACCACTCTCCAGTACTGCTGCCCCCTCCCTGCCTCCCTCCCCTGTCCCTCTTTTGAGCCATGGCCTTTTTTTTTTTTCCTGTTGTTTTGTTTTTAATGTTTAATTATTTGATTGGTTTATTTTCTCTCCTCTGGATCTGGAGTGTTGGTTTTGATGCTTGTTTTCGTTTTGTGTTTTATCTCTTTTATTTTGTTTTTGTTGTTTTTTTTTTTTTTACTCNCCTCACCCTCTGCTGTTCCCAACGGCCCCCAGTCTCCCAAGCAGCCAAAGGAACCCCTCTCCCATCGCTTCAACGAGTTCATGACCTCCAAACCCAAAATCCACTGCTTCAGGAGCCTAAAGCGCGGGGTAAGTGCTGCTCTGGATTCCTCTCTCTCTCCTCTCTCTCCCTCCCTTCCCTCCCCAGGCTTTTTCTGCACGTTCTGTTCTGTGAAGCCTCTGTTTGAACCCATCCCTTTGGTGTCCTGTCCCCACACGCAGGCAAATCCAAGGGCTCCCAAGCCTCTGTCCAGCCATTTCTAGTCCAAAACCCCACAATGAAACCACAAAAGGTTCAGCTGCTGTGGGAAAAGTCCCAGGCAGGGATTGTCCAAAGAGGGCAGCGAGAGCTGAGTGGTGAAGCCCAAGTCCCTCATGTGGTGGCTCTGTGCAGGCAGAGCAGCTTTGGAGGAGTCTGCCCTCATCTGAGCTTTCCTCTCTCAGGGTGGGTTCAGCTCCACGTCGGTGACAGGAGGAGGAGAGTAAATCAGGCAGGGTTTGAGGAAGCAGCTCTGGTTGCAGGCAGATCCCTCAGACCTTCTGACACTTGCCCCAGCAGTAGGCAGCTGATTTCCCTCTGCTGCATGGCCAAGGAGCTTCTGAGTGCAGCTTGGGCCAGGTGCTGGCTTGCCCACTGTGGGGGGCAGAGCAGCTCTCCACAGCCAAGCTTGGGGCTAGAGCAGTCTGCAGCAGCAGTCTGTGACCCACCAACCCTGCTCTGAGCCCAGGGTCCCTCTCTCCATCACTGCTATTGGGGCAGAAGACACAAGCTTGAGTTTTCCCAGCCCTGCAGCTCTGCTCCTGTGCTGGGCAGCTGCTGTGGCAGAGGTGATGCAGTGGAGCTCTTGATCGAGGCTCTGTAGGGAAGTCACAGCCAGAGGAGTGCAGGGGATGAGGAAGGCCTTGCCCAAGTCACGATTGGCTTTGTGCTTGCTCTGCTCCTGATTCCATCTGGAGGACACAGCAAACTCAGTATTCTGCTGCTTGCTCTTCGTTCTGGCTGCTTCTGCTGGATTGCCATAGCAGCAGCAGCCCCAGGCAGCCCCAGCACCTCCCCACAGAGCTGCTGAGCTGAGCCAGCCCAGGGTGATGCTGCTAGCTCGGGCACTGGCACTGGCTGCCATCAGCTGGGCCTCCTGCTGCTGGGAGCCTGCAGAGAGGACAGGGATGGCAGCTGGGACACAGAGGGCACTGTCAGGACCCTCTTCCCAAAGGACTTTTGTGGTTTCCTTGGCACTGGAGGTCGTTGACTTCACCCCAGTGTGGGGACTGCACCGCCCCAGCTCAGGCTGTGCCCCCCAGCCTCAGCCCCTCACTTGCTCTCTCCCTCCACACCTCCCTGTCAGTCTGGCCCTTCCCCTCTGCTCTCTTGTTCTGTGAGCATGCAGAAACAGCAAAACCCAAGCAGCCCCCTCCTGCCTGCCCTGCCCCCGGGACCGCTCGCTCCACCCCAGGTCCTTGGCTGTGCCAAGCCCAGGAGCTGCTGCTGGGTGGGGAGGGCACAGCCCTGGCTCGCTGCAGCACCCAGGTGTGCTCTGGCCCTCTGTGTGTGTCTGTTCAGCATTTAAAGGTGGGACACTTGCTGGGGTCAGTGGGAATGCTAAACTCTTGCATTGCACCTGGGAAGCTTCCACCTTGCCCTTGCAGGGCAGGCTCAGCCCCAGCTGCCCTCGGCTGGGGGAGCAGGAGGTGCCGCCAGGGTCCCCACCCTAACGCATTTGTTTTCTCTTGCTGACTCAGCAGCAGACTCAGTCTTTGTATATTCACAAAGAGCTGATGAAGAGGACTTTAGGGACCCCCACCTGTGCCATTGAGGCTAGGGAGTATGTTGTAAGTGCCTGTATGGTGTGCTCAGCCCATGCCGTCGCTGCACAGTCGCTAACCCCACTTACAACGCCCGAGTGTGCCGTGGAGGTGTGCTGGGGAAGAGGTAAAAGGGCAGCTGGGGGAGGGCAAGCTGCAGCTCTCTCACTGTGTGCAGGACAGAAATTGGCACCATTCAAGCAGCTGGGCCTGTGAAATTGGGAGTGGGCACCAGAGCAGGTTCCAGGCCTTGGTTCCAAATTGTTCCACGGATTCACGGAAAGGTTTGGGTTGGAAGGGACCTTAAAGCTCATCCAGTTCCAACCCCCCTGCCATGGGCAGGGACAGCTCCCACCAGAACAGGTTGCTCAAGGCCTTGTCCAGCCTGGTCTTGAGCATCCTGAGGCAGCCCCTGGTGCCCTGCAGTGCAGGGACACTTCCTGTGCCTTGCTGGTGGAGCTCCCCTAGAGCTTTCTGCAGCTTCCCTGAGCCACCTCTCTCAGGGTGGTTCATGGAATCCAGACCTGTGACACTCTCTAGACACCCTAAAGCAGAGTGTGGGGAGACAGTGCCAGGACCCCAAGAAAGAAAATGCCCTTTGGCTGTGTGCAGGCCAGAGCTGGATTGCAGCCCTGCTGTAAGTGAGGTTAGTGGCCGTGCCTGATAACACATGGCCCTGCTGCCCCCATGCTCTCATGTGTTATTGAAGCTTGTGGCTCTTAGGCTCTCCATTTCCCTCCATGCTAGACTTGGTTTAAACCAACAGCTTGAAACAGATCTGCTCCTTCTGAAGAAATACCTGAATGAGATTTGGTCCTTTGGGGCTGGTGGGAGCAACTCCTCTGTTCTCCCAGGAGCTGTGAGCAAGTTTCCAGCTGTGGACGCCCGGCAAGAGTAGCCCCAAGTAGTCTCTTCGTGTTGGATGTAGATTTCCTTCCTGCTTAGATTCCTCTATGGAAACTGAATTGCTCTGCTGTGAAATGATGATCAGAGCCCAGGGTGGGAAGCTGTGGCTGTGGCTCTGCCTTGTTTCAGCCTAACCTCGTCTGCAGTCCACGAGCTGCTTGGTGACCTGCACTGGTGACGTTCCCTGGGGCAGTGCTGTTCATGAGGGCTCTGTTTTGTTCCTTGTCTCTTCGGTGGTACTTACCAGGCTAAGAATCAGGCATCCAGTGCCTGTAAAGCTGTGGCCATGAGCCGACTGTGCAGCAGCAGAGCAGCCCTGCAGTAGAGTAGTGCCTGTAGAGCGAGTAGCCAGAGCCTAGCGCATGTAGCAGCCACATCTCTGCCTCCTCTAGAGTGCTTCGTAGGTGAGGCCTGGGCCTGCTCCCCCACTCGTGTCTGGTGCTGTCCCCAGGACCTCTGTTTGTGCTGCTCGTGGCTGTGCTAAAGTTCACAGGAGTGCCACAGCAATCCTGCCAAGGAGAGCTGCCCTCACCACTGACTGACTCCAGCAGCGTGTCCCAGCTCCTGCCCCCTCCAGCCTCCTTCTCCTCTCAATGCTTTGGGGCTCTTTACTGCTTTTTGACTTTTTTTTTTTTTTCCCTTTTTTCTTTTTCTTTTTCTTTTTCTTTTTCTTTTTCTTTTTCTTTTTCTTTTTTTCAATGGTCTCTCAGCCCAGAGAGTGAATTTCTCCCCTGCACTGTGATGGCTACCACCTGTGTGCTTCCCCAGTGGGGGTGCTGAGCTGCTGTGCTGCCCCCGGGCACAGCACTTCTGCCTATGGCACCAAGGATGTGCCCTTAGCAGCTGGAGCATCTCAGGGCCCCAGGGGGCTGCTAGGACAGGCAGAGTGCAGCTTGCAGCAGGAGCCTGGCTGCAGGCTGGACTCTGCAGTCTGACCTTGTCTCCAGCAGCAGCTCCCAGTGCCCCGTGGCACGGAGGAGAGCAGCAGTGCAGCACTCTGGGTCTGCCTGTCCCTCAGAACCTCCTGCACGGCAGCTGCCAGCAGGTTGGCACAGTCGGTGGTCAGCTGCCAGGGCACACAGGCGTTGGGCAGGCTGCTAAGAGCTGGGTGTGCCCCGGAGGGAGGGCAGGGATGGGCCAGGCTGCCCTGCAGGCTTCCCTCAGCCTTTCCAGAGGAAGCAGAAGCTGAGGGCTGGGCTCAGTACCCTCACGGGTGGCACTTGAGGAGCTCTCCATGCTGCCAGAGCAGTGATCTGGGATTTTTTTCTCTCCTCTTTGGCCCTGCTCTTGTCTGACTCCACGGCCAAAGAGCTTTGGAGGCTCTTTGTTGTTAAACGGTTCAAGAGCACCGAGTGCGAGTGCAGGAGTGCAGGAGAGCAGGAGTGCGAGTGCCCAGGCGGCTGCAGGCACCACCCGAGGGTGTCCCCGGGAGAAGAGCCTGGGAGCTGAGACCCCTGGAGCCCCCCCGGTGCTGTTGGAAGGGACAGTCCCGGGGCCGTGTCCCCCTTCTCCGGGCAGTGTTCCCCTCTCTGAAGCCCTCGCAGCAGGCAGCTGCTGCCTGCTCTCGGGCACAGCTCTGCGCTGCAGCCACTCGCAGACCTTTGCGAGCTCCGAGGTCCAGTCCCGGGCAAGGAGGCAGCCCCGGGCGGGCGCTCCCCGGCGGCGGCGCAGCCACAGGCGCAGCACAGGCGCTCGGCGCGGCCGCGGAGCAGCAGCTGGCAGCTGGCAGCTGGCACCGGCTCCTCTTGTGAACTTTGGCACAGCCCTGTCGGTGGTGCCCATCCTGCCTCCCAGCAGCAAGGGGCTGGCGTCGGTGGTGCTGAGAGCCGCCGGGGGAGTTCCTCTTCTACTGATGCTCTGTTTTTGTTTTTTCTCTCTCTCCCCCCTCCCCGTATCTCTCCAACTCCCCCGCGAAGCTTTCTCTCAAGCTGGTAAGCACATCTCAGCATGGTTCGTCCTGTCCTCAGCACCCTCCCCTCTGTGTGTGTGCCCTGCCCAATCTGTGTTTGCTTTTGCCCTTCCTCAGATCACTCTGAACACGCAGGTCTGGAGTCTGCTGGAGGTGATCACAATTCAGCCTTCCTAATCAGCTGCTAAAAACATTAACTCCTCCTTTAGAGATTAGTTTGCACTTGGTAGAGTCCTTAGGGCTATGGAAACGTAGAAGGAATTCTGCTGCTGCCCCCCAGTGCGCGGTAAAGAACGGAGTGGAAAGGAATAATGACAGAGAAACTGAAACAAAAATTTTAAATTATAATAAGCATTGAAAGCGAAAAAGTAAATTAAAAAAAGCAAATAAAAACTTAACATTAAAAATAATAAAATTTGGAAATGAAATAAATTTGGAAAAATAAAATTAAATTAAAAAAAAATAAATTAAAATTTTAAAATTAAATTAAAAATCGAAATGAACGAAAATTTGGGAAAAA
>VWZI01017610.1:174954-199273 GCA_013396835.1 Psilopogon haemacephalus | reverse complement strand
TTAAAATTAAATAGTAATTTAAAAATTAAAATAAAATTTTAAAATTTAAAACTGAAACGGCCCAAAGTGCAGTGCAGAAGTGTCCGTGCGGGCAGGACCCTTCGCAGAGGGCAGTGCCCGTGCCCAGCTCTGGCTGCTCTGCCCGCTCCTGGCCTACGTTTCCCAGCCCTGGGGTAGTGCTGCAGCCACTAACGCTGCGCTGCGCTGCGCTGGCAGCCTTCGCCCGCCAGGGGGCGCCAGGTGCCAGCTGCCGGCCCCGAGGGCGCTCCTGGATGCGGCCGGGAAGGTTTCTGACCCCACGGTAAGATGGGAAGGGGACAGGGGAACACGCACTGGGGACAGCAGATTGCCTGCTGAGCTTCACACGGGAGGTGCTGCCTGAGCTGCTCCACGCCCTGGCAGCTTCTCCACCTTCCTGTGCCCTTGGAGAGGCCACTCACAACCTGAATGCAGCTGCTGAGTGCCCCACTGCATGCCAGCATGCAAGAGCCACGAGGGACTGCATACAGCTTTGGGGCTTCAGAGGAGCTGCAGCAGACTTCAGCTGCAGTAGCTGAAGGTCTCTTGGAGGAGCTGCAGCAGAGTCCCAGCTGGGGGTTTTCTCCCTCCTCCCCAGTCAGTGTTTTAGGCTCTCTCTTCCCCATGTTTTGTTCTTGGCTGCATCACTGTGGACCTCCTCTGTCCATAGCAGCTTCAGAGATGTGTAGGCCATGAAAGCTTCCTGCTGCAGGCCTGGAGGAGTCCTGCTGCTGCCCACGACTTGCTTGGGCCCCTTAGCAATGTTGCTCCCTTGAAGCCCTGTGGTAGGTCTGAGGGACAGCTCAAGCATGGAGATAATTGCAAACCTCCTCCTTCTGGCTGCTGCCAAGCCCCCCTCCTGGTTGTGCAAAGCACTGGTACCAGAGGCTCTGTCTGTGGCTCTCTGGTGGTGTGAGCAGGGCTGAAGCCTCCCAGCACAGGGACAAATCCTTCCCAGGGCCAAGCCTGGCCTGCCCCAGGAGCTGCACAGAGCAGATGTGCAGAGGGCTCAGCCCCACCTGCAGCTCAGGTGGAGGAAAGAGCCTTGCTGGCAGCTTCCTCTGGGGTCTTGGCTGTGCAGCAGCCTGGGCTGGGGCTGCTCAACCTCCCTGCTCCCATGCACAGCTGCAGCCCAGCAGCTGCTCCTGGCACAGGCTCTGCTTTCACAGCCTCTCCTCTGCAGCCAGGGCAGCCCTGGACAGATGCAAGGTTAGGATCTGGAGTCTCAGTCTGTGTGCAGAGACAATTAGTGCTGGGTGGTGTTGATGTGTGTCCAGCCAAGCTGTCCCCTTGGCTGCTGGCACTGGGGAGTGCTGTGGGTGGGTTTGTGTCCCCTGCTGCAGCACTGCGAGGCAGAGCAGTGTGAGGGCAGAAAGGGACCCTGGGAGCAGGAGAGCCCAGGCAGGACCCCTCTGTGCTGCTCTCCCTCGCAGCTGCCTCGTTCCATGGCTGTGGTGGAGCTCCTCACTTACTCTTTTCTATGCTGGGACAGGTGAGGGAGGCTTGGAGCCTGGGTGCTGGGAAGGCTGCAGCGTGTCCTGAGCCTGCAGAGCCCCCAGGGCAGCTCCTCAGAGTGGTGAGGAGAGCCCTGGCACGATCTGGCTGCACTGGGGCAGGCCCCAGGCTGAGCAGGGCAGCAGTTGGTGCATGTGACAAGTGTGTGACAGGGAGCAGCAGGGCAGAGCAGCCTGGTGTGGGGCTGGGACTGTCCCACTGAGTGTGGTGACCACCCTGGGCAAAGAGGGACTCAGCCCTGCTGCTGGGCTGAGCCAGTCTGCAGCTGGTGGTCTCCCAGTAGCCGTCGGGTGTGGAACTGGGATGTGGTGCTGGGATCCTCCCACATCCCCCAACCACCCTGGGGGCTGCAAACTCTCCCTACAAACCCAAGCAATGCTTCAGGCCACTGACTCAGCACAGGTCTTTGTGAGCTGCTTGCAAAGTGCAGTCCTGGAGGATTCTTTCAGGCTCTGATTGGTTTTCTTTTCTCTTTATTCCTCCCTCTCCATTCCACTCTGCAGGGAGCAGGGCCAGAAGACTTCAGCAATCTCCCACCTGAGCAGAGGAGAAAGAAGCTTCAGCAAAAGGTGGATGAGCTAAACAGAGACATCCAGAAGGAGCTGGATCAGAGGTAGGGCAGAGCTGGAGTCTGCAGGCTCACAAAGGCAGGGCAGAGCTCTCCAGCAAGAGCTGGAGTCTGTAGGCTCACTCAGGACAGAAACCAGCCTGAGGAAGAGCAGAGAGGAGCAGGGCTCTGGGCTCATTTGGTGCTCTTCCAGGAAAGGAACCACCAGAGCAGATGATCTCTGAGGCCCTTTCCAACCTGAGCCATTCTAAGGACTCTGGAGGTGTTCCAGGCCAGGTCGAGTGAGGCTTGGCACAGCCTGGGCTAGTGGGAGGTGTCCCTGCCCATGGCAGGAGGCTGGAGCTGGATGAGCTTTGAGGTCCCTTCCAACATCCTATGGTTCTGGAGTTAACCCCAGGTTAACAGCAGGTTTTACATCAGCAGACCTGGGGGGGCCTTTAGAACTGGCCTGGGGAGCAGCCCCAGCAGTGCAGTGAGAGTTAAACTCCTCCTGCTCCATCTCTTGGCAGCCTCAGAGCAGTCCCACCCCTGCCACCCACACTCCCCCTGCCCTGCACAGGGCTCCAATTGTCCAGGGCCTGGTGGGAACCTCAGAAATGTGGAGATTGGGACTGAGTTTAACCTTCCTGCCCCCAGGGCATGGCTGGAGCCAGGCTGTGGATGGCTGCAGCAGTGCAGGAAGGCAGCTCCCGAGCCCAGCTCCTCTCAGCTGCATTCCCTGCAAGCTCAGAGCTGTCCACCACAGCTCCACAGGCTCCCCTGAAGGCTCTGTGAAGGAGCAGCTGGGTGGGGAGGAGACAGCCCCCAGAGAGCTCTGCCAGCACTGCTGCCTCACCAGGCTGGAGGTCACCTTGAGTGGCCCAAGGTCCATCTGCCACTCTGCTGTGGCAAGCACAAACCACCTGGGTCAGGCTTTGCTTCCAGCAGTGTGGAATGAGGATTTTGCTCCTTGTTTGGGCTGCAGAAGACGAAGTGCAGCAGGCAGGAAGAGGATTCCTGCTTAGCTCTGCATGGTTGCTGTGGCCACCTCCAGCTCCTGCTCCTTGTTTCTCAGCTGGGTTGCAGCCCCTGGTGGGTGACAGTGGCAGAGCTGGGCCCTAGGGCTGGGCTGATGCTCCTGCAGGGGGCTGAAGCTGTTGGTTGCAATGGTTACAAGATGAGATTTTGTTCATCCTTTGCCCAGGGCCAGCAGCAGATACTCTGGAGCAGAAAGGATGTGGCAGGCTAAAAGCCAGGCCCAGGAGGGCCAGCAGGAGGCCACGGCCCAGAGCTTGAGCTGTTTGCTGCCAGCAGGCCCAGGGCTGTCTGCACTGGCACAGCACAGCAGGGCCCCTGCCAGGCTGCTGCTGCCAGCCCTGCCCACTGCAGAGCCCTCAGCTGCAGCTGGACCTGGCAGCCTGCAGGGGCTGGCTCCTGGGCACTGTCTCTGCCACCTCACACTGTAGGTGAAGCTGTCACCTTCTGCCAGCTCTGCCAGGGTCAATGGTGGCATCTGCTGGGCCTGGCTCCACCCGGGGCCAAAGCCTCTGCCTGGATCTTCTCAGCTGCCTTGCAGAGAGCAGAGCAGGGGCAGTCTGCTGTGCTTTGCCTCCAGACACTGACACCTTTGCTCCTCCTGCCCCTCAGAGATGCCTTAACCAAGATGAAAGATGTGTACAGCAAGAACCCTCAGATGGGAGACGCTGCCAGTGTGGAGCAGAGGCTGGCAGAGCTTGGGCAGAACATCGAGAGGCTGCGGCTGGAGGTGCAGAAGTTTGAGGTATGGGAAGAGACCTGCAGGGAGCTGCAGCCACACTCAGCCTCTGGGGGTGGCACTGGGTGCCCCTGGGCTGGCACTGGGTGCCCCTGGAGTGGCACTGGGTGCCCCTGGGGTGGCACTGGGTGCCCCTGGGGTGGCAGTGGTGCCTGATGCTGTCCCCTGCAGGGCTGGCTGGCAGAGGTGGAGGGCAGGCTGCCCCTGGGCTGGCACTGGGTGCCCCTGGGCTGGCACTGGGTGCCCCTGGAGTGGCACTGGGTGCCCCTGGGGTGGCAGTGGTGCCTGATGCTGTCCCCTGCAGGGCTGGCTGGCAGAGGTGGAGGGCAGGCTGCCTGCACGGAGCGAGTCAGCGAGGCGCCAGAGTGGCCTCTACGAGGCTCAGCACACAGCAGCCATCAACAGCTGTGCACAGGACAGAGAGAGGTACAGTACCCACGGGGGGTCCTGGGGGGGACGACAGTACCCACGGGGGGTCCTGGGGGTGCACAGTACCCACGGTGGCAGCTGCCCAGGCCCTGCCCCTGGAGCCTGCTCGCTATAGTTGCTGTGTCTCTTCTCTCTTGAGCAGCCCAGATGGCAGTTACACGGAGGAGCAGAGTCAGGAGACTGAGGTGAAGGTGCCTGCCACTGACTTTGACGATGAGTTTGATGATGAAGAGCCCCTGCCCACCATAGGCACCTGCAAAGCTCTCTACACCTTTGAAGGTACCACCCAGCCAAACTCGCAGCTTTGTGTGGCCTGCACGGCAGGGACTGGGCTCAGCCTTGGGTCTCTCACTCCAGGAAGGACATTGAAGGGCTGGAGCAGGGAAGGGCACAAAGCTGGGGCAGGGTCTGGAGAGCAGGGCTGGGGAGGAGCAGCTGAGGGAGGTTGGTGTGGAGAAGGCTGAGGCAGAGCTCGTTGCTCTCTGCAGCTCCCTGAGAGGAGGCTGCAGTGAGCTGGGCTTGGGGATAGGAGAGGAGCTGGCCTGAAATGGTGCCAGGGCAGGGTTAGGTTGGAGATGAGGAAACATTTCTGTGGTGCAGCAGTGGGCAGGGACTGGCTCAGGCTGCCCAGGGAGGTGCTGGAGTCCCTATCCCTGCAGGGGTGCAGGAACCCTGTGGCTGTGCTTTAGTGCCCATGGTGGTGCTGGGCTGGTGCTGGTGACCTTGGAGGTGTCTCCCAAGCCCAGCAGAGCTGTGCCAGGTGGGAGCCTTCCCTGGTCCCTGCAGTGCCCCAACAGGCACAGGCAGCTTGAGCGAGGCTCTGGCTGCACTGCTCTGCTCTGCACTGCTCTGCACTGCACTGCACTGCACTGCACGGCACTGCACTGCAGGGAGGCTCTGAGCTGTGCCCTGCCAGGCAGGGTCTGTGCAGGAGCAGCAGGCCAGGCCCTGCTGCCAGGGTCACCTCCACCTGTCCCTGTGCCAGGCTGCCCCAGAAGGTTATCTTGTTCCTGCTGGGCACAGCATGAGCCTGCCCCTGGCTCTGAGCTGCCACTGGGCTGTGTCCCCAGGTCAGAACGAAGGAACCATCTCGGTGGCAGAGGGGGAGCTGCTCTACGTCATCGAGGAGGACAAAGGGGACGGTTGGACACGGATCCGGCGCAGCGAGGACGAGGAGGGCTACGTCCCCACCTCCTACCTGCAGGTCTATTTGGACAGGAACACCAAAGGTGCCAGGACTTACATTTAATGCTTTTGTCACTCGGTTTGCTTGGCCAGAGCCACCCGGCCCTGGAGCTGCTCTCTGCCACCTGCCTGAGCCTGTGCAGTGCCACCCAGAGCCTCCTCTGGTGCCCAGACTGACCCTGGCTTGCTGCCCATTGAGCCTGGCAGGGTGCTGAGCCCGGCAGGGTGCTGAGCCTGGCAGGGTGCTGAGCCTGGCAGGGTGCTGAGCCCAGGAGGGTGCTGAGCCCAGGAGGGTGCTGAGCCTGGCAGGGTGCTGCGCCCAGGAGGGTGCTGAGCCCAGGAGGGTGCTGAGCCTGGCAGGGTGCTGAGCCCAGGAGGGTGCTGAGCCCAGGAGGGTGCTGAGCCTGGCAGGGTGCTGCGCCCAGGAGGGTGCTGAGCCCGGCAGGGTGCTGAGCCCAGCAGGGTGCTGAGCCCAGCAGGGTGCTGAGCCCAGCAGGGTGCTGTGCTGGCCCTGGCACACCAGAGGGGAGGGGCAGGCACAGCCAGCACTCAGCCAGCACTGCCAGGAGCACAGAGCCCTGCGGCTGCCACCAGCTGCCCTCGGGTGGCATCTGAGACATCCTCTGGAGCCAGCTGCTTGTGCCAGGCTGGCCCAGGGCAGTGCACACAGGCAGTGTGCTGCTGCCTCACTCTGCTGCCTCTCAGAGCCTGCTGCCTTCTCTGGACCTTCTGGATGGGACCTGGGCAGCAGTTAGTGGTGCTGGGGTGGGAGGGAGAGGCCTGAGCAGAGCAGGGCTGCACAGCACCAGCACCAGCACCCTCTGCTCCTGCACGGGCACAGCACTGCCACTGAGGGGGGGCTCTGACCCTTCCCACCTCAGGAATGGGCTTTGGGCTGCCTCTGCTGCCTCAGTGAGGTGCAGCTGTCTCAGGTGACCACAACTCCTGGTTTCACCTCCTGCTCACACCATCAGTGCAGGCAGCTCCTGGGTTGGGCTCCACAACCTCCTCTGCTGCTGCTTTTCTCCTCGCACAGTGTGGGGCTGTGAGCAGGCAGCAGTGCAGGGCAGCCCTGGCTGGCTGGCACTGGCCCCAGCAGCACTTGGGCATGTCACAGGCTGAGAAGGCAAAAGCTTGCAGCTCTTTCTCACCAGGATGTGCCTGGAGGCCACTTGCAGTACTTTGTGTTCCTCAGTCAGCCCTTCAGGTGCCTGCTCAGGCCTCTGGAGTGACACAAACTGCCTGAGCCAGTCCAGAAGGAGCTGAACCCTTCTGCCTGGGGCTGTGGCTGAGCAGGCACCAGGGAGGTCACTTCACTGGGTTGGTGCTGAGCAGCCTGGAGCCTCCTGCTGCAGGGCAAGGGCAGGGCTGGTTCCCCTGTGGCACCATGCAGCAGCTTCTGCCTGCCCTGACAGTGCAGGGGGGGCTGAGGTGCAGAAAGCTTGGGGTGAGCTCTGAGCTCTGCTGTGTTCTGCACACAGGGAGAGTGAGGAGAGCAAGGAGCACCTCCTGTGTCCTCCTCATGCCACCCTGGGCATGGGGCAGAAGGCACAGGGTGGGAGATGCCATCTGTGTCTTCTGCTCTGTGGGGCAGTGGTTGGAAGCTGTGCAGCTGGCACAGCTCAGCTGGTGGCACCTGGGTGAGGAGCCTGGGTCACACCAGGGCCACCTTCCAGCAGGTCTCTCCCACTGGGAGCAGACTGTGCCAGGACTCCCCAGCCCAGGTGCTGGGAGCTGAGCTGGCTGCAGCCTCTTCTCTCCCTGGGTCTGTAGCTGCTGCTCAACCTCCCTGCTGGGGTCACAGCTCCCAGTGCCCTCTCCTGCTGGAGTGGTTTAGGTCCCTGGGCTGCCTGCAGCTCCTGCCTGCTGTTGGGGCTGTTCCCTCTGGCCAGAGGCTGTCTCATTTCTGTTCTTCTCTGCAGCATCCTGACCTGCCAGGGCTCTGCAGCTCCTGTACCTGCTGCCTAATAAACAATCTCTCTTCTCACTGCTCTCGGGGGTGTTTTTTGCCAGGGGCAGTGTGGTTTAGCTGAGCCTGGAGGGAAAGCACAACCCCTGGGTGGGCACAGGAGTGTGCAGAAGATGGGTTTAGAGGCTGCTTCCACCCCCCTGTCGGTGCCTCTGCTGCTCTGGCTTCCCCTCCAGATCCTCTGTTTCACCTTCCTGCAGCTGGTCCTCGGTGCCAGCCCTGGAGCTGCCCCAGGCTCAGCTCCTCCCTGCACGCTGAGCTCCCACAGCTTCCTTGTGTCTCCTGCAGTGAGGAAGTGCTGGCAGGGTCCTGCTCCCACTGCAGTGCCCCAGTGGTGCTGGGGGGCAGGGCCCAGGGCAGGTGGCTGCTGCCGGAGCCCTGCCCCTGCCTGCCCCTTGCCAGCTGTGGCTGCTTGGCTGCTGTGTTCCCCTTAACCTGCTGCAGGCTCTGCTGCTCTGCAGGGCTGCTCTCGGCCCAGCCTCTCTCTAACTCAGTCTCTTTCTTTTTGTCTTTCTTATGTTTTAGATTCCTAAAGGTGTTTGTGCTGGTGCAAGAACCTCGGGGTGAGCTTGTCACAGGAGGAGAAACAAAATGGTCTGTGGAGCCTGCAGGCAGCCAGACACTGCCCTGGGAGCCAGCCTGGGCTGCAGCCCACACTGGCAAACTCAGCCCTGAACGCCCCCAGCCTGGCCCAGCAGCTTGCTCTGCCCTGGCATGCTCCTGCCTCACCTCCACTCCTCAGCCCTCCCCATGCCTCTGCCGGCCTGGCACAGCCCTCCCTGACCCATACCCAACACCTGCCCCTCCCCAGCCCCTGCCAGCACCCATGGAAGGGCACTGCCTGCCCTGGGAGCAGAGGGGGAGCAGGTCCCCAGCATGGGCTGGATGCATGCACTGGGCCAGCAGCTCTCACACGGTGCCTTTAGTGCCCACCCCCTGGGCAGCCTGGAAGGGAGGTGGAGTGCAGGAGAACCTCCCCCTGGGGCAGGCTCCCAGTGCCTGGGCTGAGGGCTCTCAGGGGGGGTCCTCCGGGCCCAGGTGCATCATTCAGTGTCCTGCTTCCCCCAGAGCTCACTGCTGCTTGCCAGCCTCTGCTGTGTGTTAGCTCCAGGCTGATGCTCGCCCCAAGTGTCCACCCCCTGTGCCCTGCTGTGCCCTGCCAGCCTCGGGCTCACCTCTGTGCGCTGCCTCCTGCCTGTTCCCTCTGCCCCTTCCTCTTTACTCCCCTCCTCCTTCCTCCTCCTCACACAGACAGGCAGTGGCAGTGTGGGCTGCAGCCCCAGGCCCTTTTGCTCTCGATTCCAGCTGCATGCTCGCCCCTGTCACCTTGCCCAGGTCGCCTTGCCCAGGTCGCCTTGCCCAGGTCGCCTTGCCCAGGTCGCCTTGCCCAGGCCCTGCTGTGTGCTGGCTCCTTGCCCACTCTGCCTGCAGTTGTCTCCTGTTGGGTTGTTTTGCAGCGTTCCAGCACTGCCTGCTCCCTCTGCATGGCCTCTTGTGTGTCCTCATCACTTTACTGCTTGCGTTACAGACTTTCTTTAGAGCAATAAAAGCAGACCCCCCCCAGGCACCCTCCTGCTCCTCCTCCCACCTTGCCGTGGCCTGGAGCTCGGCCCAGGAGGCAGCAGGCACTGTGCCCCCCAGGCACTGCCCCCAGGCACTGTGCCCACCCTGCCCTCACTTGGGCTCGTTGGAAGCAGTGGCTAAGTGGTGCTGCCCCTCTCATGCAGTGGGCATGGAGCTGCAGCATCCCCAGCCCTGGCTCCATCTGGACCTCAGCTGCCTGAGGAAGGCTCAGAGCTTCCTCCCCTCCTGCCCCTCACCCTTCACTGGTGCTGGGAGTTTGATCATCCTGTACCTAGCTGAGCCCCATCAGAGTCACTGCTGCTCGACCCCTCCTGAGGGCTAATTTATTCAGCAGATCATTCAGGGAGGGAATCCACTTTGCTCTGGGGGAGCTTCAGCACCTTTCGTGTCCCAGAAGAAGAGGAGGGGCAGGGAAGCCTCTCTGGCAGTGAGAGCTCTCAGGCTGAGCTTGCAGCTCTCCCCGTGCTGGGGTGGCCTTGCCTGGCCCTGCTGGGATGAAGTCACTTTGGAGCTGGCTGGCAGCTGCTGCTCAGAGCTCTTCTCCCTTCCTCTTCTGTCCCTTCCCTGATCCCCACTGCTGCTTCTGCTGGCACTGCAGCTCCTGTCTCCTGTTGGTGTCTGCCAGCAGCAGCTTCTGCTTTTCCTCCACCTGCAGTGACTCAGGAGCCTGCCCCTGGCTGCAGGCACTGGCAGGGCCCCAGCCCCAGTGCTGCTGCTGTGCTCACTGCACTGCCTGGATCCAGCAGCCTGCAGCAGCAGAGGTGACCTACCCCTTGGCACCTGAGCTCTCTGCAGAGGCTTTGTGGCACTCCCTGGCCAGGCTGCAGCAGCACCAGAAGCATCTTCAGCGTGGGTTTAGCTGCAGGGTTTAGCTGCAGGGTTTCTCCTCCTGGTGTGGAAGCAGCAGCTGGAAGAATTCCTCCTCCCCTCTCGTGTGAAAGATCCAAGCTGTGCTGTGCCCTGGGTGCCAGCCCCTGCCCACCTGAGCAGCTGCAGGAGCAGGAGCTTGGCTCTTGCTGTCTGCTTTGCTCCTGCCTGGAGCTTGGCTGAAGTTGGCAGCCCCCAGCTCAGAGCTGCAAGAAGAGGCCCAAGTGGTGCTGTGGTCAGCCCAGGCTCAATCCTCTGCCCAGGGCAGCCAAGGAGGAACCTCAGCAGCACTCACTCTCTGCACAGGCCCAAGGACTCTCCCTGGGGCTGGTTGCTGACAGCTCTGACTTTACTAATCCTGCCCAGGAGCCTGCCCTGGGCCCTCCCCAGCCCAGTAGCAGCCTCTAATGCCCTCTGCCACCACCTGTAAAGAGAGAACTGACACTGGGAGCTGTGCTGAGTGCTGGGCAGAAGTTCATCCACTTCGATGCTTTTTGTCCTTTGGGGTTGTTGTTTTCCTGCCTGAAGTGTCAAAAACAAACAAACAAACAAACAAAAAAGACCTAAAAGAAGCCAAAATTCTATTTTAAGAGGATGCTGTTGAGCACTTTTTTACCTGTATCTGTGTGTGTGTGTGTTCAGCTCTGGGGTCCAGGGCCTGCTGCCCTCTCACTGTTGTGATTTCATTGCCAATGTGTAACAGGTTCTGGTGTTGCCCTCTCGTTGCTGGAGACAGAATCCAACCAAATAAAAGTGCTTCCACTGGACAGCAGCCAGCTTGGCCCCTCTTGAGGGTGTCCCTGCCATGCTGAGCTCTTCAGGTAGGTTTCTGCCTCCCCACAGCTGCTGCCAGCTGAGCTCAGGGTGCAGCTGGGGACTGGCTGCAGGCAGCCCTGAGCAGCAGAGGGCACAGCAGCAGGCAGGGTAAGAGGAGCTCTGGGCTGGCTCTGCCAGGCAGCTCTGGGGCTGGTGCCTGGGCACAGAATGTCCCTCCCGAGGGGAGGGCACTGGCTGGAGGCTGCTGGCAGGCTTGGACTGAGTGGAGCCTCCTCAGGCAGCCAGTCCCAGCTGGCAGGACAGGGCACAGCAGCTCCTCAAAGCTGCCAGGGTCGTGGGGTGCCTGAGTGGGCACTTGAGGAGCAGACAGGAGGCTCCTGGAGACCTGCAGCAGCTGGGACACTGCAGCTGCCTTGCAGCTGAGTGATGCCCACGGGCAGCACAAGCTGCCAGCCTGGGGCTGACTGGGTGAGAAAGGGCAAGGTTGTCTCAGCAGCCTGCAAGCAGCTGGTGCCCTCCTGCAGAGGCACAGGGGGGACTCTGCTGCTCAGGGGGGTCCCTGCCAGACCTCTTGGCAGCAGCAGGTTTGGGATTTTGGAAGGCAAGAGCAGAGCCCAGGCTGGATGCAGAGGGTTTATTGTACCATGTTCTCAGCAGTGTGACACAAGCACAGCAGGGTGGGCAGGGGCTGCACAGCTCCCTGGGGGCAGGCAGGGGCTGGCAGGGACACACCAGGGAGAGACCCCAGCACTGACCCAGCCTCTGCCCCCAGCAGGGCCTGGCTGGGGCTGTCCAACAAAGAGGCAAGGGCCATGCTGAGCCATGTGGAGACACTTCCATGGGAGCTGTTTGCAGCAAACATTCAGGCTGAGGAGCCCCCAGAAGCCTCCCCTGGAGACCTTTCCCTTCGCAGGTTCTCCTGCCCCCCCCTCCCCTGTCTCCTGTCTCCCAGGCCCAGAGCAGCCTTCACCTCCCTCTCTCTGTAGCTGAGGAGGTCCTGGCAGCAGGCTCAGCCTGGCACCAGCTTGCTTCTGTGGCTCACTCAGGCTGCAGCAGCTTGGACACTCACTTTGGTTCCTCAGCCCCCTCAAAGGGCATCTCTGCCCTGCTCTGCCTCCCTGAGCTGGCACTCAGCTGCTGGCCAGCTGAGCTGAGCTGAGCTGAGCTGAGCTGAGCTGAGCTGAGCTGAGCTGAGCTGAGCTGCTTCATCCAGCACTGCCCCAAGGCCTGGGCAAGGCTGCTCCTCACCCTGCACCCCCCCCAGGCTCCCAGCAGACTCAGGCTGGGCAGAGCTATGGAGCAGGAGTCCTCAAGGCTGTGCCAGAGCTGCCCTGGCTAAGGCTACACTGACAGCTCCCAGCTGAGGCTGCTCCTGGGCCAGCTCTGTGAGCTACCCCCCAGGGGGCTGCACCCCAGAGCTGCAGAGGAGCCCAGGGCAGGACTCAGCTCCCAGCTTTGTTCTCTGAAAAGACAGACTCGGGTACAAGGAGAAAACCAAAGCTGAGGACCATGAGGTGTAGCTTTAGGGGCTGAGGGAGAAGGGGAGAGGCTCCCTCAGCATGGCCTGGCTGCAAACCCAGAGCTGTTGCCACCAGCACAGAGCCACCTGCAGCCCTTGGGGCTTTGGCCAGCTCCAAGGAACAACTTCCCTGCCTGCTGGGAACAGAATCATGGAATGGGTTGCAAGGGACCCCAAAGCCCCTCCAGTCCCACCCCCCTGCCACGGGCAGGGACACCTGCCCCTGGCCCAGGCTGCTCAAGGCCTCATCTGACCTGGCTTTCATCACTTACAAGCTCAGAGCCTCCACAACTTCCCTGGAGAACCTGTTCCAGTGCCTCACCCTCTCCTGGGGCAGAGTTTCTTCCTCCTGTCTCATCCAGATCCAACTTCTTCTGCTTGGGAGCCATCACCTCTCGTCCTGTCACTCCAAGCCTCTGGCCAAAGTCCCTCTGCAGCTCTCCTGCAGCCCCCTTCAAGCACTGGAGGGCTGCCAGAAGGTGTCCCTGGAGCCTTCTCCAGGCTGCACATCCCCAGCCTGTCCCCACAGCAGAGCTGCTGCAGCCTCTGATCATCTTCGTGGCCTCCTCTGGACCCGCTCCAAGAGGTCCACAACTTCTGTTCCATTGCCTTTATAGAGTGGAGAGGGAAAGCAAAGTGCCAAAAGCCAACCCTGGCAGGAGCAGGGCCTGGGGGCCCTGGGGCAAGCTGCAGGTGCTGGGTCCTTGGGAGCCAACAGGAGAGGGTTTGGGACACAGTGCCCAGAGCTGGCTCACAGAGCAGCTGCTCTGCTCCCAGCCCTGCCCAGCACCACCACAGCTGAAGCCACATCAAAGGACAGTGCAGGGTCCCTGCCCTCCCCAGGAGAGGTGCAGGAGCTGCAGCCAGCCCGGGGGGCTCCGGGGGGCTCCTCACACCGCCCGAGTCTCCGCCTCGATCTTCTGCTCCCCGTGCAGGGCCTCCAGCTCCTGGGCCTGGGCCAGGCTCTGCCTGATGGCAATCTCGGGGCCCCCCCCGTACAGGGTGCTCAGGTAAATCCAGGTCTCCTCAGAGATCTGCCCATAGTCAGCACCTGCAAGGGGCAGCAGCAGAATCAGGCCTGCAGCCCTGCAAGGGGCAGGTTGGTGCCCCACAGCCCGAGGAGGTCCTCCCCAAACACCTCCTCCTGCTCAGCCCCGGGAAAGCTGAGCCAGGAGCCCTGCTCCAGCCCCACCACAGCCCCAGCCCTGCCGGCAGCTCTGCGGTGCACAGTGCCTGTGCTGCTGGCAGCCAGCAGGGCCCCCCGGCAGCAGCCCCAGCCCCAGCAGGCTCAATCCTTCCTTCCCCAGCTCGGAGCCAGCCAGCAGCAGCCTCACCCTGCTTGACTTGCACATGGCCTCCAGCTTTGGTGAGGGCAATCTTGGTGTTGTCGATGGGTCCAGGAGGCTCTGGAGGAGGAGAGCAAACATCAGCCCCATCCTGCTCTCCCTGGTGCCACCAGATCCAGCTTAGCCCCAGGTCTGCTCCCAGCTCCACTCAGGCTCCAGCCACAGCAGGCAGCCCTCAGCACCTCCCCAGCAGACCTGCTCCCACCTCACCTCTGCCCCGCAGTGACCCCAGGGGGCTGCAGCTTCTTACCATTGTCCTTGCCCTTGACAAAGGCCTCCCACTCCCGGAACCACTGCATGCTGATGCAGTAGATGACACTGGGAGACTCCTCTGCCTGGAAAGCCTTGTTGAGCTGGGGGAGCAGGACACAGGCAGGCGTCAGGCACTCCTGGGCTCCAGGGCAGCCTCCTCTCTCTGCTGTGCTCCACAAGAGCCCCAGGCAGCTCCTCCACCCTCACAGCCTCTTCCTGCTCACCAGCCCAGGGTGGGGCCAGCCCCGGAGGCTGCAGGCAGCCATGCACAGCTCTGTGCTGCTCCAGCTGCCTCCCTGTGCAGCAGCACTGGGGACCGCCGGGAGCAGGCCCCTGGCCGTGCTGGAGACCCCCTGGAGCCTCCCCGGGGCCTGGGAGCCCTGCCCTGGCTGCTGCCCCCCGGGCCCACCTTGATGAAGGTGTCGATCTCGATCCGGCGGCGCTTGGCCAGGGCCTCGATCTCCACCTGGCAGATGGAGCACACGTAGAGGTGGTTCACAGCAGGGCCACCCCCGAACCTGAGCACGGGAGGAGAGCAGAGAGCTGCAGGAGCACGGAAATGCTTCCCAGCCCTGCACCCTGCTCCGATGCAGCTCTGGGCTGCTGCTGGAGGAGGGGAGCCTGCAGCTGAGCTCTGCACTCTCTCTTCTCCATGCACGGATGGAGCTCAGCTGGCTCCAAGTGAAACCTAAGCCTCTGCCAGCCCCCACTGAGCACTGCCTGCCTTTAGGGGCCCCGGGAGGGGGACTGTGCCCTGGTCACTGCCCCAGGCGTGACACTAACCAACCCCAGGCTCCTCGGGAGGCAGCAGGAGGCAGCTCCACTCACCTGTTGTAGAGATACTCCCACACGTTCTGGGGCAGGATCACCACCAGGTCGTCAATGTAGTGGTACTTGTTGGGAGGGATCCCTGGGGAGGGCAGGCAAGAGGGGCAGTGAGGCAGGGGATGGGGAGAGGGGCAGTGAGGCAGGGGACAGGGACAGAGGCAGTGGGGAAGGGGATAGGGACAGTGGGGCAGGGGACTGCTGCTGGGTAAGGACACAAGTGAGCAGGGCAGAGCTCCCATGCTGGGAACTCCAGTGCCAGAGCAGCTTCGTTTGGTGGCAGGAGGCAGCTCACTACCGAGCTGAGCGTTGCCATTCCCAGGTGGCCAGCAGGGCCTCACCTCCATGAGAGCAGAGGAAGGTCTGGTTGGTGATGGGCCCAGGCTCAGCGAAGGTGTTGAACTTGTTGAGCCACTCTCTGGAGATGTAGAACTGCAGCAGGCTGTGCTCCTTCATGCTGGCCAAGGACACCACCTTCTGCCGCTCCCGCACCGCCTCCTCGCTGCTCTTCCTGCAGCAGGGGAGGCAAAGGGAGCAGCTCCAGGGCAGCTGGCACTGCCAGAGCCGTCCCCAGGGCTAGTGGCAGCAGCCAGGGCCTGCTGCAGCCCGGGCACAGCTCACCTGTAGAACAGGACATAGGCCTCTGCGTTCTGCACCACCGTCTCGTGCACCTCGGTGACAAACTGATCGTCGAACTCGTACCACTGCCCGTTGATCACGTTCTGGCAGTAGGCAATGTAGTGCCCACCTGTGCCACACGACACAGCAGGCTGCTGTGGGCAGCAGGGCAGGCCCAGAGCCACCACAGCACCACAGGCAGCACTGGCTGCAGCAGCACAGCACAGGCAGCACTGGATGCAGCAGCACAGGCAGCACTGGATGCAGCAGCACAGCACAGGCAGCATTAGCTGCAGCAGCACAGGCAGCACTGGATGCAGCAGCACAGCACAGGCAGCACTGGATGCTGCAGCACAGCACAGGCAGCACTGGATGCTGCAGCACAGGCAGCATTAGCTGCAGCAGCACAGCACAGGCAGCATTGGATGCAGCAGCACAGCACAGGCAGCACTGGATGCAGCAGCACAGCACAGGCAGCACTGGATGCTGCAGCACAGCACAGGCAGCACTGGATGCTGCAGCACAGGCAGCATTAGCTGCAGCAGCACAGCACAGGCAGCATTGGATGCAGCAGCACAGCACAGGCAGCACTGGATGCAGCAGCACAGCACAGGCAGCACTGGATGCTGCAGCACAGCACAGGCAGCACTGGATGCTGCAGCACAGGCAGCATTAGCTGCAGCAGCACAGCTCAGGCAGCATTGGATGCAGCAGCACAGCACAGGCAGCATTAGCTGCAGCAGCACAGCACAGGCAGCATTGGATGCAGCAGCACAGCACAGGCAGCATTGGATGCAGCAGCACAGCACAGGCAGTGTTGGCTGTTGCCAGAGAATGTAAAGGCCAAAGAGCACAATTCATAGAATAGGCTGGGTTGGAAGGGACCCTGAAGGGCCTCTGGTGCCAATCACCTGCCCTGGGCAAGGACACCTCCCACTACCCATCTTGCTTGGGGCCTCACACAAGCAGGTCCTGAACAGCTCCAGGGAGGAGGCATCTGTAAACCCCCCGGGCTGCCTGTGCCTGTTCAGGTGATCTCTGCAGCAGCAGCAGAGCCTGGCATTGCCATCCTGATTTGTCTGCCTTGGGAAGGGCCTCAGAGAGACCAAAGAACAGGAAAGGGCCCAGTGGTGAGGCTGGCACAGCTGCAGGAAGCTGTCAGGAGCTGCTTGGCTCACTTCCCAAAGGCTGGGAAGGGCAGGACAAGCCTGGTGCTGGGAGCTGCTGGCTCTGCCCTGCTCTCCTCCCTGTCCTCGGGACAAAGACTCGGACTCACTGCCTGCTGTGCCATGGTGACAGATGACTGACAGCAGGTCGTAGGTGGTGATCTGGGAGACAGACTCCTTGGCTAGGAAGGGTCTCAGGTCCAGCCCCTCCAGGGGGAAGGAGACGTGGCTGCTGATCTTGAAGGAGTACATCACCTCGTGACGGAACCGCTTCAGGTGGATGCAGAGGATCTGCAAGCACAGGGAGAGGGAAGCCCGAGGCAGAGGGTGGCAGTGGGCACTGAGCTCAGCGATGCTGCTGGCTCCTCAGCTTAGGGCAAGGAACTGTCTCCTGACTGCCACAGGACTTGGCCACCACAGAGGTGCTGTTTGTGTCCCAAGGGGCTGCCAGCAGCAGGGCAGGAGCCTCCTTGGGCCTTCCCTCACCTCTGGCAGCCGCAGCACCTTGCAGTATTTGACTCCATTCCGCAGCCTGGGGAGAAAGAGGAACAAGCTGTGAGAGACCTCAGAGCAGAGGCAGGGCTGGGGAATGCAGCAGCAGCAGACCCAGGCTGCAGCAGCACTCCTGCCTCATCTAAGCCAGCAGCTCCTGCTGCCAGGCCTCATCCTTCTGCCTCTCTTCCCTCTCTGCACCTCTGCTGCCTGTGCCCAGAGACCTCCCAGAGCAGAGCTCCAGCACAAGGCAGGGCAGAGGGTTCCATGCCCCTCAGCAGGGAAATGTCCAGGCCCAATGCCTGGCAGCACAGAGGTAAAGGTGCAGGAGCAGAGCCCAGCCTGGGGGTGCAGACTCACTTCTTGCACCGCTCACAGCTGTACATGTTGTCCCCTGCAGGGCAAGAGGAGAGAGGAGAGAGCTGCTCAGAGCACACAGCACCTGCAGAGTGCCCCTCCAGGAGCCTGCCCCTGCTCATGCTGTCAGACCCCACGGAGCACAACTCACCCTTCAGCTCATCTGCTGCAAAGAAGGCAGCCAGGCAGTCCTCCAGGGTCACCACAGGCCCCCAGAACCAGCTGGGGATGCAGGACACCACAAACCTGCAGAGGGGACTGAGGGTCACACAGGAAGCAGCTGGACCTTGGCATGCAGAGCCCCAGCAGGTGCTGGGTTTCCTCCTGGCTGCAGGCCCTAAGCTCACCACACCTCCCAGAGCAGCAGGCAAAGCTGAGCTGACTCTCCCTGCTACCCTTCCCACTGTGCCTGTTCAAACTGGGAATGATCTGGGAAACTCCACCAGGGATGGTTTGCTCTGGGGGCCAAGCCTGAGGTGAAGGCAGAAGCCAGTGAGGGCTCCTCAGCTGCAGCACACATCTGCAGGCGCCCAGCAAGTGGTCTGCATGGGCAGGCTGAAAGGCTGCAGGGAATGGTGAGTGCTGGCACTGCAGGGCACAGCAGCAGGGGCAGCAGAGGGCCCTCACCTGCGGATGTAGTCCATGATGAAAGCAATCCAGCCCTGGGAGACATAGCTGTCCCCACAGCTCCCTGCCTTGGCTGGCACGTTCTGGTAGATGGCAGAGTGCAGCTTGGCCAAGTCCTCCTTCCCTGGGATGGGGAGGGACAGGTCCTGGAAGGTCTCCACTGTGGTAGAAACCTGGAAACGTGCAAGAGGAAGAGGTTTGGGCTCCCTGTGCTGCGTGGAGCTGGGCCTGGCTTGGGCTAGGCTGGAAATGAGCTGGCTGTGAGAGCTGCTCGCCGTGGGTAATGACTGCTCCCTGCTGCCAGCAGGAGGCTTTGGCATGGGGTTTGCAGCACTGGAGCTGCACTGGAGCTGGCATGGGGCTTGCAGCACTGGAGCTGCACTGGAGCCAGTTTCCCGGTGTGAGTGGCACCCTCTAGGCCAGCTCAGTGATGTGGGCAAGAGGACAGAGCCTGCAGAGAAGCAGCTCCTTGTGCCTGCCCCCTGCTCGGCTCAGCTGGGCTGCCCTGCTGCGTGCCACAGCGCCTGGGACAGGGGCAGCAGGTGGCAGCAGAGGCCAGGGAGGAGCAGGCTGGCAGCCAGCAGGGCACTCACCCTGTCACAGGTCAGGCACTGCACCAGGCTGAGGATGGAGCCGTCGAAGATGTCGGAGATGACACTGCGGTACCGAAGCTCTTTCTTCTTCTTGCCAGAGGCCTGCAGCTGGGCTGGGGCAGGCAGGGCACACCTGCAGGACAGGCAGGGCACAGACAGGGCACAGACAGGGCACACTCAGCTCCCCCCCAGCCTCCCAGCTCAGCACAGTGCTGCAGCCACGCAAGGAGGTGCCAGGGCAAGTGCTGCCCTGGGGGTCTGTGCCGCTGTGGTGCCGTGAGGAGGGGGGAGGGGCTCTACCTTTCTTCAGCAGGTAGGCAGGGCCCATCCTGGCCGGGCTGGAGCGAGGAGGACTGCTGGAGAGCTTGGAGTGCAGGTCAGGGTGGGCAGGGCTGCAGGGCCGCGAGGGGCAGCGCACGCAGGCGTCGTTGTCAGGCTCTGCGTGGGGCAGAGGAGCAGCAGAGCTCTGCTGAGGAGCCCAGCAGGGAAAGGCAACCCTGCTGCAGCCAGCCCAGCTCTGCCTGCAGCTCCAGGGCCTGCCCAGTGTGCCCAGCTCAGCACCTGCTGACTCCCTGCACACAGAGCTGTAGGGGACAGCTCAGGATCACAGCTACCAACCCCCAACCTGCCACATTTTCACACTTGGGACCGCTGAGGTTTGCCAGCTGGCTCCTGGCTGCCTCCTGCACACACCCAGCCCTGCAGCCTCCAGTGCCAGCTGGCAGAGGCAGGGCCTTAGAGAGGCTGTGCAGGTGGAGCTGGCTCCACACCCACACCTTCACTGCTGCTTCTCTTTCCCCTGAGAGACAGAACTGCACAAACCACCTCAGCCTCTCCACAGGCCACACAGCCCTGCTGCAGGAGCCACTGAGGGCAGCCTGAGTGGAAAGGCTCTGCCAGCCCCAGCAGGCACAGTCACAGCACAGACATGGCCCCAGCAGGCAGGGTCCCCTCCCGAGGAACAGGGCTGGCAGAGAGCTGTACCTGGCGTCCTGCAGGGGCTGGCAGGAGACTGAGCTGGCAGCACCTCGGGCGAGGCTCTGCCATCCACTGCCATCATGGTGGTGTCCACGTCTGCGTCCTCGTCCACCTGCTCCGAGTTGCTGCGCCGGTGGCCGCAGAACTTCCTCTCCTTCATCCTCTCCTTCTCCGAGATGCCTCTGCCCGCCTCGTCCTGGATCAGCAGCTCAGTCTCGGCCAGGGAGCCGCTGCTCAGGCCCCCGGAGCTGCGGCTCTGGCCGTCGCCCTCCCCCCTGTCGCTGCCGGAGTCGCAGGACAGGAACTCGTCCTCGGAGGGGCTGCGGTCGCCCTCCCGCTTGTCCTCCTGCTCGCTGCTCTCCAGCTGCCTGCTCTCTGGCGCCACAGGCTCCTTCAGCTCCTCGTGCAGCTGATCCATCAGGCACCGCAGGAACTCCTGAGTGTCCTGCAACGGCCACCAGCAGGCAGCTGTGCTCGCAGCCTCTGCCCGTGCTGCCCACCAGGGGTGCCCCAGAGGGTGGCACAGGGAGAGGCACTGCTGCGGTGCCAGCCAGCCTCAGGCCTCGTCTAACCAGCGGGGAGCTCCTACCAGAGCTTACAAATGGGCACAGCCCCTGAGCTCCAGCTGCTCCTTCTGCCCCCCAGCAGCAGAGCTGCAGCCAGAACACTGCCCACATCCCCTGGCAGGGTCTGGGTCGGGCCCCACCTGCTGAGCATAGCCCCTGAACATGGGGTTGACCAGCTTGATGCCATGGGACAGGCTGCTGGGCACAACGTAACTGGGGCTGTGGGGAGACAAAAGGAAATCAGCAGGGACACCTCCACCAGCACAGCCTGGCCTCGCACACCTCCAGGGAGGGGGCATCCACAACCCCCCTGGGCAACCTGTGCCAGTGTCTGCCCACCCTCACTCTCAACGATTCCTTCCTCATCTCCCCTCCTTGAGCTTAAACGGCTCAGAAATGGCTGAGAGCATTCCCTTACTCTATCACTGCTTCCTCAGTGCCACAGGGGAGCTCTCTAGAACTCCTTCCCGCACCAGTGCTCACAGGAAGGCACCAGTGTGCCCAGCAGCAGGGCACAGGAGCTCCTCTAACTGGGGCATCCCCAGCACCTGCATCTCTGCGGCACTTGGACCACTTGCCCTAGGCAGGTGGCTTACCCTTGAAGACCAAAAGTCCTCTCTGCTGACACCTCAGAGGCAGCAGAAGCTGAGGGCAGCCCAGGCTGGGCTGGGGGGGTCCCCACTCACCGTTTCTTGTGCCAAACCTCAGACACCAGCTTCTGGTAGCTCTTGCACAGGGCTGGCTTCTTGTCCGTGCGCACCAGGCCCCCGCACTCCAGAAAGAACTGTGTGAGGGGTGGGCTGCAGGGAGAGGAGAGCTGAGGGCACAGAAACCTCTGCCCTGCTTCTGCCCCAGGTTGCAGCACAACCCAGCACAGCCTCCCAAAAGCAGCCTTAGGCCCTGGGCTCAGATGGAGGCAGAAGGGAATCCAGGTGCAGGCCTGGCCCCTAGGGTGGAACAAGTGGAAAGGGCTGATGTGAATCTGCTCCCAGAGGCTCCAGTGGCCCTCAGGGGGCTGGCACTGGCCCTCCTCAGGGGGCTGGCTAGGGGGTGTCTGAGTGGCATCAGCAGGCAGGCTGCAGAGCTCTGCCATCTGCCATGCACTGAGCACATCCTGCCCATGGTGCAGGTCTGCTTCCAGCACTGCCCTGGCTTGGCTGCTTGCTCAGCCCTGCCGTGGCCCTCAGCACTCCTCTCCTCCTGCCCCAGCCTGGCTGCTGCTCTCCCTCTGCAAGCCTCAGGAAAGCCTCAGCTCAGAGGCACTTCTGCCATGTCATGGGGGCAGTGGAGGCCCCTGCCAGGCACCTACCAGTTGGAGAGAGCCTGGAGTGCTGCGTTCATGTAGCAGGAGTTGCCCAGGTTCTTCATCCCAGTGAGGCCTGAAGCAGAGACAGGAGCAGCATCAAGCCCTGCCCAGCCATGCTGCTGCCCACCCTGCCCCCCGAGCAGAGCCAGCTCAGCCCCTTGGAGGCACTCTCCAAGCTCTGCTCCTGGGGCAGGTCCCACAGCCCTGCCACAGCCTGGGGCAGTCACCTCTTGGTTTCAGATCATCATCCTCGGACTCAGACTCGCCTTCATCAGCCACTGCGATGGGAACAGCCCTCAGGGGGTGGGCAGGCAGGGGGGAGTCCTGGGGCAGAGGAACCAGCACGGTGAGAGGCCTGCTCTGCCAGCCAGGCTGGGAGGGACTGCACCCCAGGCACAGCCCAGGCACAGCCCAGGCACAGCCCCACAGCACTCTGCAGAGGAGGACCTGGTACGGTGCCTCTGCTGCCCTCACCAGAGCCACAAACCAAGGCCGGCAGCAGGGACAGGCAGCAGTGACCTGAGCACCTCTGGGCTGACAGCTGCAGAATCCCTGGGCCATGCCCTGACCCCAAGGCATGGCTCTGCACTCTGCTAAACACCTCCAGTTTCCTCAGCTGCTCCTCCCCAGCCCAGTCCTCCAGCCCCTGCCCCAGCTCTGTTGCCCTTCTCTGGCCACGCTCCAGCCCCTCAGTGTCCTTCTTGCAGTGAGGGACCCAAAACTGAAGCAGTGTTCGGGCTGTGGCCCCACGGAAGGGGCCAGGAAGGGTTAAAACTGCAGACGGAGTGGCCAAGGAAGCCATCCAGAAGTGCTGCTGGGAGATCCCACGGCAGGCAAGCCCTGGGTGCAGCAGCTGGCAGCAGAAGCAGGGCAGGGCTGTGCTGCACCGTGCCGTGCCACACTGTGCCGTGCCGTGCCACACTGTGCCGTGCCATGCCGGCTCAGCAGCAGCAGGCAGGGGCAGGGCCGGGTCGGAATGCACCGTCGGGGCGCTGGCGGGGGGCAGGGGCCAGGGCTGGGTCAGGTCGGGACGCACCGTCGGGGCGCTGGCGGGGGGCAGGGGCCAGGGCTGGGTCAGGTCGGGACGCACCGTCGGGGCGCTGGCGGGGGGCAGGGGCCAGGGCTGGGTCAGGTCGGGACGCACCGTCGGGGCGCTGGCGGGGGGCAGGGGCCANCAGGCGATGCTCCAGGAACACCTCCCGCTCGCAGGCGTAGCACCAGACGCGGAAGGTGGTGAGGTTCACCGTCAGGTTGTGGTTCTTGGCCTGGGGAGGCAGAGGGCAAAGCGTGGCCCTGGCTGCGGGGCGGTGCCCCCCGGGAGCAGGCAGCCCCCGGCCGCCAGGCAGGGCACAGTCACCTGTGCGTGCAGAGTGCTGTGGTCGGCGAAGGACTCCCCACAGCCCACGTACGAGCACCCCACCTAGGAGAGAGCAGAGACAGCCCCGTGGGCACAGAGGCACAGCCCCCCACGGGCCCCAGGGTGAAATTAAACTGCCCCTGCCAGTCCCTGGGCCCCCCTGGTTCCCTTCTGCCTTGCTGCCCTGGGCCTGCCCTTCTGGGGTCCCACAGCTGCCAGCAGAGGCAGGACCCAGCCAAGAGTCACCAGTGGGCACTTGGTTCACTGCTGCTGGGAGCAGCTGGGGGCACTCAGCTCTGGGTGGGCTCTCACACCCTGGCAGCCTTGGCAGCCCCTGACCTCTAACACAGGCAGATTCTTGGCATCTAAAAGCCAGAGGGCAGCTCCCCTGTGAACCCCTCCTCTGCTGCCCACCCCTGGGGTGCTCTCCAGTGCACTCCTTTGCTTTGCTGCAGTGCAGCCACAGACAGCAAGCCAGGGTTACCTGCAGGCAAGCCCAGAGGTTTGGTCCCACAGCTCCACAGGACTGGCAGGTTCCCTGCAGGGACGACAGAAGAAGCTTGGTTGGCCTGGCTGGGTTTAGGTGACCCAGGTCCTTCAGGAGAAGTCTCCTCCAGCAGATGGCCCTCACCAGCCCGCAGCTCGCAGCGTTTCAGGCACTCTGCAGGCTTTGAGCCACGTTTGGGCAGGAGAAAAGGGCAGAGGTGGATCAGAGAGGCTGACAAAGTCTGACTGTGGCACACGGGCAGGGCTGGGTGAAGCTCTGGAGGCAGGCAGCATGCTCCATGCTCTGCAAGCACACATGCAAACCAAGCACCACAGCTGCAAGGACTGAGAGCAGCACACCTCCTACCTTGGATTTGAGCAGCAGATCATCCCTGGTCACCTCTCCTATGGAATCCAGGTGGGGACAGATGTCTCTTGTGTCCCCCATTCTCACCACCGCTCCTCTGCTGCCGATTCCCTAGGCCAAGAAAGGAGCTCACATCAGCCCCGGGGCCAGGACTGCTCTCACAGCTGCTAGAGGAGGCTCAGAGCTCTGAGAGGCTGCACAGTGTGTGCCAGCTCTGTGCCACCCTGCCCCAGCACTGTGCCACCCCAGCTGCAGGCTTCAGTGCACAATGAACACTTTGATGTGAGCCCTGGAGACATCAAAGGCTTGCAGCATGCCTCAGCAGCAGGCAGCTCTAAAAAGGGAGCCGAGTTCTGGGTTGCTTGAGCACAGTTCAAGTAACCTCCACTGGTGGCAGCTAAACAGAAGAAGAGAGGAGAAGTGATGCTGCCAACCCAGCTGCCTGCTGCAAGGGAAACAGCTCTGGGAAGCCCAAACCACCACGAGAGCAAAGTGGAAAGCTCTGATGAGCACAGCAGGACAGGTCTGAGTTGTGCCTGCTGGGAAGGAAGTGTTCAGCCCCCTGCTGCCCACGGCTCTGCCCTCAGAGCTTCAGCTGGCACACTCACCCCCTGCCTGGCACACTCAGCTCTCACCTGGCACACTCAGCCCTCGCCTGGCACACTCAGCCCCTGCCTGGCACACTCAGCCCTCGCCTGGCACACTCAGCCCGCATCTGGCACACTCAGCCCCCGCCTGGCACACTCAGCCCCCGCCTGGCACACTCAGCCCTCCCCTGGCACACCCAGGCCTCGACTGG
>VWZI01017610.1:127531-167716 GCA_013396835.1 Psilopogon haemacephalus | reverse complement strand
CTCCCCGCGGGCTCCGTGCTCAGCCTTCCCCTCCCCGCGGGCTCCGTGCTCAGCCCTCCCCTCCCCGCGGGCTCCGTGCTCAGCCTTCCCCTCCCCGCGGGCTCCGTGCTCAGCCCTCCCCTCCCCGCGGGCTCCGTGCTCAGCCTTCCCCTCCCCGCGGGCTCCGTGCTCAGCCCTCCCCTCCCTGCTGACTCGGTGCTCCGTTCCCTCAGGGCTGCAGGAGAGCCTGGAGAGGAGGCTGTTCGGGCAGCACCTGGTGAGCAAGGTGGTCGTGAAGGCCGTGAGGGGCTTCTTGAACAACACCAACGCCAAGAAGCCTCTCACCCTCTCCTTGCACGGCTGGACTGGAACAGGCAAAAACTTTGTCAGTAAGATAGTGGCCGAAAGCATCTACAAACGAGGCCTGCACAGCAAATATGTCCATCAGTTCGTGGCGACTTTGCACTTCCCTCACGCTAACAGCATCAACCTGTACAAGGTAGGGGTGGGAGCAGGGCAGGGGCAGCTGGGCTGAGGTATTCACCTTCTGGCACCGTCGATGTCGAAGCCTTGCTGGAGCTTTATGTGGTGCATTGTAGCTTGTGCCGGCTTGGGCATGCTGTGGGCAGGGCCGGGTGGACCCCAGCAGGCAGCAGAGCAGGGCTGGCTGTGAGCAGAGAGGCTTTGAGTGCTTCTGCACCATGGCTCACTGCATCCTGAGCTTTGCCTAGAGGTGTGGCAGGGGTGAGCAGGGTCCGGCAGGCTTTGGGGGCTTAGGGGATGTGCTGGGGGTGTCCACTGCAAGAAAAGAGCTCCTGGCTGCTTCTTGGTGGCCTCCAGCCGTGCCAGGCAGCTCAGCAGGCTGCAGCTTTGCTCTCTTAGGCTCCCTGCAGCCTGAGCACTTTGGGGTTTTTCTCTGTATCCGTTTCCCAGCTCTACAAGACCACAAAATGCTTTGTTGTCAGAGCAGTGCCCTGCCAGGCTGCCAAGTGCCAGTGCAGTTCCTCAAGCAGGGAGATGCCATCCATGTGCAGTGGGAGCTCAGCTGCATGTTCTCTGGGCTTTTTGGTCCTAACTTTAACCAGCGGAGTCTGAGCAGGGCTGAGTGTTGCTGTCCAGCTTGTGTCAGTCAAAAAAGGGAACTGGACAGGGCACAGCTCCTAACTGAAGGAAATAGCTGTTCCTCTGTCTCAGCTTGCTTTGGCCCTGCTGGCAGCTGAGGCAATGCAGACTTCTTCCTGCTTTGCTTTTAAGATAAACACCCTCGGGGAGCCTGCAGCACTCTCACTTCCACAGTGCACCAGCCCTGAGGCCCCACTGGAGCCTTCTCCAGGCTGCACCCCCCCAGCTCCCTCAGCCTGTGCTCACAGCAGAGCTGCTCCAGCCCTTGGAGCATCTCTGTGGCCTCCCCTGGCCTCACTCCAGCAGCTCTGTGCCCTCCTCATGCTGGGGACAGCAGAGCTCCAGAGGAGATTCTGTCCCAGCTGTGCTTACAGAGTGCCAGGTGGGAAGGAACCCAGGGGTCACCTGCTGCAGCCTTTCACAAGCCACTGCCGAGCCCAGAAGCCAAAGCTGTTAAGGGAGCAGCACTGAGCTGCCCCGCAGGGGAGGCTCCAGAAGCAGAGGTGCTGCTTCCTGCCCCGCAGGGGAGGCTCCAGAAGCAGAGGTGCTGCTTCCAGCCCCGCAGGGGAGGCCCCAGAAGCAGAGGTGCTGCTTCCTGCCCCGCAGGGGAGGCTCCAGAAGCAGAGGTGCTGCTTCCAGCCCTGCCAGCACAAACTCTGCCACCAGCTTTTGTGCCCCTCAGGACCAGCTGCAGTCGTGGATTCGGGGCAATGTGAGCATCTGCCCCAGGTCCCTCTTCATCTTTGATGAGATGGACAAGATGCATGCAGGACTCATCGACTCCATCAAGCCTTTCCTGGACTACTACGAGCTCCTGGATGGGGTCTCCTACCGCCAGGCCATCTTCATCTTCCTCAGGTAGCAGCTGGCTCCTTGGCTCCTCTCCCTCTGCCCTGGGCACTGCCCCCAGCTCCACTCTGTGTTTTCTCTTTGCCTTAGCAATGCAGGGGCTGAGAAGATCACAGAGGTGGCTCTGGACTTCTGGAGGAAGGGGAGGAGCAGGGAGGACATCCAGCTGACAGACATCCAGAATGCCCTCTCCGTGTCTGTCTTTAACAACAAGAACAGTGAGTTGGCCTGGGGGGCTGCTGGGGGCAGAGCTGTGGCCTTACAGCACTGATTCTGCTTGCTGGGGCCTCCAGCTGCAGCTAGCAAGGAGCCAGGAGGCTTGGAGGCAGCTCTGGAGCCAAGGTGAAGGTCCTGGAGCTCTGAGCAGCTCAGCTGATGCTGGTTTGCCTGCCAGGGGAGCTCTGCACAGGGCATTTTGACCTGCCACAAGCAAACAGATGCTGAGAGCGAGGCCAGCTAAAAACTCTTGTAACCAATCAGGTGTTCTGCTGTGGGGGAGCCACTTCCTTGGCCCCAGCACACTCAGCCTGTCTGGGGCAGCCTGTTGGAAGCTTTGGGGCAGCCCTTCAGGAGCCAGACAGTGTCCCCCAGCCCTGCTGTGGGCAGTCAGTGCTTGCCAGGCTCCCTCACACAGGATGCCTGCTGAAAAGGAGCTTAGGAACTCTGCTCTGAAATTGGCACTGGGAGCAAACTTTGCTCTGCTTTACAAAAGGTTCAGATGCAAGCTTCAAACCAAAGAGCAGGAGAGGTGGTAAGAGTTGGAAGATCCCTGGGTGAGAACAGGCCCCAGTCCTGGAGGCACTCAGGATCAGACTTGGTGTGGCCCTGAGCAGCCTGATCTGTGTCTCTGCTCACTGCAGGGTGGCCTTTGAGGGTCCCTGCCAACAGGATGCACTCTGTGAAGCTGTGAGAGGGGAAGGAGTGAGCCAGCAGCACCAGGGGGCAAGGCTGGGATGCAGTCAGCCAGAATTCATTCTGTGAGCTGTGCCTGGGGCTGTGACCATCACAGAATGGCTCAGGCTGGGAGGGAGCTCAGAGCTCAGCTGCTCCAACCCCCCCCATGATGGGCAGAGACACCTCTCAGCTGGGCTCAGCTGCTCAAGGCCTCATCCAGCCTGGCCTTGGGCACCCCCAAGGGAGGAGGCAGCCACAGCCTCCCTGGGCAGCCTGTGCCAGGGTCTCAGCACCTGAAGAGCTTCTCCCTCAGCTCCAAAGCTTTCCCCTGCCTGTGGCTCGCCCTCAGGGCCTGGCAGTGGTGGCTGCAGCTGTGAGCTGCCTCTCCTTGCCTTGGCAGGTGGATTCTGGCACAGCACCTTGATTGACAGGAACCTGATCGACTACTTTGTGCCCTTCCTGCCGCTGGAGTACAGGCATGTGAAGATGTGTGTGCAGGTGGAGCTGCAGGCCCGGGGGCACTCTGCCGACGAGGAGCTGCTCAGCAGGGTGGCCCAGGAGATGACCTACTTCCCCCGGGAGGAGAGGATCTACTCGGACAAGGGCTGCAAGACTGTGGATTCAAAGCTGGATTATTACCTTGACTTCTGACACCTCATTGCTGCCACCTGCAGCCAATGCCAATGGGACCCAGGGCCGGGCTGGAGCCCCCAGGGCCTTACCTTTGGAAGCCCTTCTGAAGCGAGGACCTGGAGCTGGAGGCTGCCTCAGCAGCACTGCCTCTGCCTTTCTGTGCTCACTCGTCCTGGCTCCCAGCTGCCTCAGCCTCCTGTGGCCAAGGTAAGAGGGAACTGAGCCTGGGGGGACTGTGCCTGGCAGTGCTGAAGCCCCTTAGAGCGTGCAGCCAGGACCTCCTGCCAGGCTGCTGCCACCTCCAGAGGGACTGACGCTGAGCTCCTCTTCCTTGGGTTTACTGTGGGTGATCAATGGACAAGACTGAGAATTTTAATCTGAGATCCTGTGTCTGTGAAAGCCTTTGCTGGGCTGTGTTTGTGCATGGAAGGTGAGATGTGAGCCTTTGCTGGTGGCTGCAGTGAGGACAGGGGTGGGAGGCTCTAATCACACAGAGCCTGAGCCCTCTGCCCAGCACCATGCAGTGCCACTGCCTGCCTCTCAACTCTGCTTTTATTTGGTCTCCTGTAGTCAAACCAAGACTCTGAGCTGCTTTGTTGCAAGAAGTATTGAGAGGGCAGGGAAGGGAGCTCAAGTCCTTGGCTGCCCACAGCTGTAGCTGCCTCCTGCCTTGGCTTGTGTTCGGTGTATGAAGTTGCTCCCTTCCTTGCCCAGGAGGGAGAAAAATCTCTTGTGAGAGGTGCAAGGCATTGTGGAAAGGGTGGAACTGGGTGGGAAGGGGATCCAGGCTGAACCTTACACCAGGAGTTCAAGAGGCTTCTCCTCTTCATCTGCATGTGGAATTCAGGGGGCAGCTTGTGGGGGGCTCCCTTTTGCCCTGTTCACACCAACCCTGTGCCTTGGAGCCTGGGATGGAGACACTCAAATGCACTGGGGGGGTGGGGGTAAAAAAAATCAATGCTCAATGTGTCCATGAAGTTAGTGCAGTGTCAGCCTTGCTGCTGCAGGGGGTGGGGGCTGCAGGGGGGGTCCATTCCAGTTTCTATTCAAAATAAACTTCCTTTGTCCCTCGTGGGAAATGTCCCTTGGCAGCCTCCAGGGTTTCTGAGTGATTTGCTCTTAGTCTTCCTTGCTGAGGAAGAGCTTCACCAGGTGGAGCTGTGCTTGAGGGCTGCTGTGCAGCTGCCTCCCCTCCGGAGTGCAGAGGGAGTAGAAAAGGGAGATGTGAGGCTGCTGCCAGGGGAGCAGCTGCAGCTTGCAGTGGAAGCTGCCCCTGCAGCCATGGCTGCTAACCACGCTCTGAGGCAGCCTGCCCAGCTGGGTGTGCTCCAGGGACCAACCTGGCTGCTCCTGAAGGCCACTGAGAGCCTTCCTCATCCCCTCCTCCCTATGCAGGGGTGAGTGAGCACTGCAGGCTGGCTGAAGCCCCCCACGTTTCCAGTGGCAGCACCTTGAGGGTGAAGAGGGCAGCAAGGCCCCAGCTGTGCAGCTCTGGAGTTGTGCAATGTGCACATGATCAGTGCTGGCACCTGCAGCAGAGTGCTCAGAACTGAGGCATTGACCTGCTCTTGGCCTGCTCACAGCAGAGCTGCAAATGATGAACTTTGCCTGCTGCCTGGGACCTTCTCACCCAGCAGTGCTGTGGTTCCTCCAGCATCAGCTGCTGCCAGGCCTGTTCTGGGTGCCAGGCAGCAGCACTGCTGGCACCTGGCATAGCTGGGCAGCAAGTGTTTGTCTCATAGCCCCAGGGGCTGCTCCTTGAAGCGACAGAAATGATGTTCAGAGGGTGGAGACTACCTCTGCTTAGCCTCTCTGCAGTTCTGGAGACAGCTCCTGGCTAGGAGCAGCTCCAGCTGGGCAAATGCCCTCTGCCAGCCCCAGGCTGGACCCTTCTGCTCATGCTGGGTGGCTCCAAAGCTGAGAGCCTCCCTGGCTGGCTGTGGCTGGGGAACTTTGGGCTACTTGAAGGGGAGGCAGGAGAGACCCAGCAAGGAGAATGCAAAATGTGGGCAGGTCTGAGCCCACAGGGGAGGAGTGGAGCAGGCACTGAGGCTCAGTTGTGTCCCTCACACAGAACAAGCAACTGCTGCTGGAGTTCAGCCTTCTGCAGGGAACCTTCCCAGCTCCAGGGCTGTGCTCAGGTGAAGCTGCTGTGGCTGCAGGCAGTGCTGCTCTGACAGCCTGGCCCTAGAGAGCAGGGCCAGCAGCCAGGCTGGCACAGGGCAAAGTCCTGCTGAGCAGGAGAGCTGGCAGCTGCCCTCTGTGCTCCAGCAGGGCTGGCCCTGGGCACCACTGCAGCACTGCACACTTCAGACAGTGCCAGCTGATGGGTGGGGAGGTGCTGCCAGCAGCTGTACCCCACCTAAAGCAGGCCAGTAGCTACCCCCTGGCATTTGCCTCAGTGCTAGAGGCTGCAGATGCTCTGGGCCATGGAGACAAAATGGCTTTGGGTTGGAAAGGACCTTAAAGAGCAGCCAGTTCCAACCCTCTGCCCTGGCAGGGACACCTCCCACTGGACCAGCTTGCTCAAGGCCTCCTCTAAGCTGGCTTTGAACACTTCCAGGCTTGGAGCCTCCACAGCATCTCTGGGCAGCCTGTTCCAGTGTCTCAGCACCCTGCTGGAGAAGGATTTCTCCCTCAGTGTCTCTTCAATCCAGCTTCTTCCAGTGGCAGCTGGAGGAGAGGGGAAAAGCCACCCTGAGTGCCTGCTGTCCAGGCACAGCACTGAGACCAGGAGGAGGAATGGTTAAAGAAGCTTCCCAAGGCCTCTCTGTGGGGCAGGGTGTGGCAGGGAGGAAATCCTTGTTCCTGAGCACATTCACCAGTGCTGCCCTCCTTGCTGTGCTGGGGCACCATGCCCCTTCTGACAGCCAGAGAGGAAGCTTCAGGGATGAAGGAACTCAGACAGCTGCAGCACAGCTGCTTCAGAGCAACTGCATCAGCTTCCTGCAGCTGAGAAACGAAGGCAGGAGTGAAAAGGAAGTTGAGGTTTATTCCAGCTGCAGCAGAGTACAGTCAGGGTTGTGAGCTGCACAAGTGCCTTGTGGCTGGAGCTGCAGCACAGGCAGCTGGCAGTGTTCTGAGTTGCACAAGTGCCTTGTGGCTGGAGCTGTCAGCTCCCAGGCACAGGCTCCTGTGGGAAGAGTCCAATGTCCCAAGGTTAACGGTGCTGAGCATGGCCCTGGAGGTTGCATCAGCACCCAGACAAGCTGCAGCTGGGCTTGGGAAAGGCAACTGACCCCTCCCTGGGAGCTCAGCAGCAGTGCTGAGCTGTCTGCTCTAACCTGAACTGACAGCACAGCACTGAGCTGTGCAAGTTTGGCATCGTGGCTTAAAGCAAGGAGCAGTGAGGGAGGGGAAGCTGCAGCACACAGCCCCCTGGGGCACTTAGAAAGCAGCCAGGGCAGAGGCACTGCAGCAGCTGACCCCTGAGTGAGGGCTGCTGAGACACTGAAAGCTTGCAGCAGTTCCTACCAGAGGGTGAAGGTTAAATTGTTTTTTACCCAGCTCACCCCTCCCCCTTCCACACATTCTTTGATGCTAAAAGCTGCTATCAAACATATCTGTACCTGGTGGGGAGTGGGACTGACTGCTCCCTCCTGCCCCCTCACCTCTCTGGCTCTGAGAGGAGCTTTGCATTGCTGCTGTTTGCATTGCAGTACAAAAATACACCCTGAAAAATAACCTCTGCTATGAACGTGGCTTCCAGGCAGGGCCAGAGCAGTGAAGCCACTCCCAGCCCCAGATACAACCAGGAGGCCCTCCTGGCCTGCAGGCAGATTGTCCTGAGGGCTCTCTGCTGGCACAGGAGCCTGTCCTGGCATCTAAGAGTCAGAGCCCTCTGCCCAGGCAGGCCCAGAGCTGCCACAGATCCTCTTCACCCCTTGAAGAGAAGAACATCAACTCTGTTACATTCCTTTTGTCCAAAGCAGCACAGGCACATGGAGCCTGCCCCCAGCCCCTCCTGTACTAGTGACACATTTGGCAGGGCTGCAGCAAGCCCTGTCCCTGAAGAGCTGCTGCTCACCTGGAGAAGCCATCACAGCATCAGCCTGCTAGGAAGGACAGGAAAGCTTCCACCTCCTCATCTGACTGCAAGGCACCATCAGCCCTCAGCACCTCTCCCACCCCTGCACTGCAGCAGCCCCGGGTCAGGTGCAGGGAAGGGAATGGGAGTGTCTGGATGAATTCCTCTGCTCTCCTTCCCTCCAGCCTAGCTTCTGGGGGAAGAGGAATTAAATAACAGCCCCAGCATGTGGCAGATGAAAGCAGGAGAGGCTGGAGCCAGAGCTCGTGTGTGCCACTCTCAGAAACTTTGAGGCAGTTAAAACAAAACTAAAAGGGCTGAGGTGCAAGGTTTGGCTCCCAGCTGAGCTCAGAACCCAGCACTGGGAGGGTAAGTTAAAAAAAATAAAATAAAATTAAAAAACCCAAACGGAGTTTAAAAAAAACCCAAACCAACAGAAGCTTAACCTTCCCCCCAGCTCCCCCTGCTTCTCCTCACCACACTGCCTGCGAGAGCAGCAGAGCTGAGGGGCACAGACAGAGCTGCCCAGAGCCCTGCAGGGCACTCAGCGCTTGGCCCTGGGCTGCCTGAGGGCAGCATCCTCGTGGATGTCCAGCTTGGCCTGCACAGTCTTGCAGCCCTTGTCAGAGAAGAGCTTCTGCTCCCGGGGGAAGAAGGTCATCTCCTCCAGCACTGCCTGCACCATCTGCTCGTCCACCAGGTAGCCGCGGGCCTGCATCTCGGCGCGCACACACATCCTGACGTGCTTCTGCTCCAGCGGCAGGAAGGGCACGAAGTAGTCGATCAGGTTCCTGGCGATGAGGCTGCTGTGCCACAGGCCACCTGCGGGAGAGGGGAGAGCAGGGCAGGGTCAGGCCAGCAGCCCTCCAGCGGCCCAGAGCCGCCCAGGCCTGGAGGCAGTGACTCACTGTTCTTGTTGTTGAAGACCCCCACCGAGAGCAGGGGCTCCAGGTCCTTCAGCTGGATCTCCTCCCTCTGCTTCCCACTTAGCCAGAAGTCCAGAGCTGCTTGATTGATCAGGTCCCCTCCTGCATTGCTGCTCAGGAGAGATGTGCAGTGGTGAAGCAGCAGCTCTGCTCCAGCACTGAGATGCAAACAGGGCACAGGAGCCCTGCGAGTCAGGCTGAGGGGAGGTCTCCAGCGGCTGAAGCAGCCAGCAGGCTGGGATGGGTTAAGCCCAGCCAGGAACAGCTGCCTGCTCACTCCCACCTCAGCTCCAGGGAAGGAGAAGATAAGAAGAACACAAGTGAGGAACTTTGTGGGTCAAGATAAAGGCAGCTTCAAAAAACAAAAGCCGAGAGAGGCCTTGAGGCTTCACAAGCACCACCCAGGAACAGCCCAAACATTGCTGCTATCAACCCAAACCAAAACACCACAGCAGCTCCTGTGCAGTTAGCTTCATCCCAGCCAGACCCAGGACATGGTGCACCCACCCCACAGGACTCCCCCATCAGCTGAGCAGCTGCAGGCTGCGCAAGAGCTCACAGCCCTGGAGGGGAGCTCAGAGCTCTCCTCTGCCTTGCCAGAGAGCAGCTCCCTGAGCCAGGTCCCACAGCAGCATCATTACCACAGCCCCAGACTGACTGGGGCAGGTGCCACAGACCTGAGGAAGATGAAGATGGCTTTCCTGTAGGACACTCCATCCACCTGCTCGTAGTAGTCTAAGAAAGGCTTGATGGCATCTATGAGACCTGGGTGCATTTTGTCCATCTCATCAAAAATGAAGACAGAGTGGGGGCAGGCACTGACATTGCCTCGAATCCAACTCTGCAGCTGGTCCTGGAACAAGAGCAGGAGAAGCACTGAAGGGCAAGGACTGCTCCGGGGGCACTGGCAGGTGCCACACTCCCTGCTGGGCTTTCTCCTGGAGAGCAGCCCCAGCCTCTGTCCCAGCTCCCTGACACTGATTTTCAGTGGCAATTCTTTTGCTGCTCACAGAGGACTTTAATCCTCCCTGCTTCATGTAGGCTGAGATGGGAGCTCACAAAGAATGAAGCCATGGGTGAGGACAGAGAGACAGGACAGGAGATGGAAAAGCCATCAGAAGGGACTCAGCCCTCTCTACACCAGCAGAGCAGCACCCAGGCAGTGTCACAGCAGCCGACAGCCCCCACCTCTGCCTCCTTTCGCCCCAGATTTATGGGAGGGGACACCCCTGGGGCTGCCTGGGGCAGCTGTCCTGGCCGTGTCCCCTCCCAGCCCTCACCCACCCCGGCCAGGGGCTGCTGTGCAGTCCCCTCCCTCCCAGCCAGGCCAGTCTGTGGCTTTAATGGGGATCCCCTCCCAGCAACAAGCACCAGGGAAAGCAGCTGATGGCATCAGCGAGGGGCCAGGCCCAGGAGCTGCCCTCTCTTGGCATTTCTCTGTGCCTTTCCCTTCCAGGCATTTCCCCCCGGATCACCCCTGGCATCGCCCAGCCAAACACTGCACCCGGGGTCAGGGCAGTCCTGTGCCACTGCACTTCCCTGTGCCCCTCCTCACCTTGTAGAGCTTCACTTTGTCGTGGTGGGGGAAGTGGAGGGTGGGCAGGAAGAGGTGGACGAACTTGCTGCGCAGGCCAGCGCCGTGGATGTGCTCGGCCAGGATCTGGCTGAGGAAGTTCTTGCCGGTGCCAGCCCAGCCGTGGAGGGACAGCGTCAGAGGCTTCTTGGGGCTGCGGTTGGAGCTGTAGCCCTGAGCTGCCTTCAGCACCACTGCCTTGGCCAGGTGCTGCCCGAAGAGCTTCGAGTCCAGCTGCACCTGCAGGGCTGCGGGCACAGCGAGGGCTCAGCACAGGCACCCAGGGGTGCTGGGCACCAGCAGAGCTCAGCACAGGCACCCAGGGGTGCTGGGCACCAGCAGTGCACCAGCAGAGCTCAGCACAGGCACCCAGGGGTGCTGGGCACCAGCAGAGCTCAGCACAGGCACCCAGGGGTGCTGGGCACCAGCAGAGCTCAGCACAGGCACCCAGGGGTGCTGGGCACCAGCAGTGCACCAGCAGAGCTCAGCACAGGCACTCAGGGGTGCTGGGCACCAGCAGAGCTCAGCACAGGCACTCAGGGGTGCTGGGCACCAGCCGCGCACCAAGAAGGCTCAGCACGGCCAGCGCCGGGCACAGCGCTCAGCACGGCACGGCCCCTAGAGCGCAGATGCCCCGGGCAGTGGCCGGTTACCGGCCGAGCCCCGCGGTGAGCGGTGGGGAGCGCAGCGCGGCCCCGAGCCCCCCGCTCCCGCCGTACCGGTGGCGTTGAGGCGCCGCTCGGCGCTGGGGCAGCACTCGACGTAGCTGCAGTAGAATCTGGGGTGGGACAGGTAGCTGGTGAGGGCCCAGGCCACGCCGATGGCCAGGCCCACGCTGAGCGGCTCCTGCGCCGCCAGCCCGGGCAGCAGCAGCCCGAGCAAGCCGAGCGCCCTCCGCATGGCGGCTGCGGCTCCGCTCCCGCTCCCGCTCCGCTCCCGCTTCCGCCCGCCGCCCGGAAACGGCCCCGGCGCGCCCGCAGCCGCCGCCGCCATCTTTGTGAAGGGCACAGGCNGACACGTCGGGGGCAGGGGGCTCGGGGGGGTCCTCACCTTGGCGCTTCCCCTCGGAACCATCCTGGCTCGTCCCCACCGTAACCCCTGGGAGCCCCCAGACCCACTGCCCACCGTGACCCCCCCAGAGCGGCCCTGGCCCCATCCTCTGGCCGTGCCCTTCCCCCCGCCCCGGCGGGTCCTGGTCCCTGCCCCGTGCTGCCCGCAGGAGCCTGCGCTCCCTCCTCCCCCATGGGCCCGGCAGGCTGCTGCGGCCACGGGGACAGAGGGAGGCAAAGCCCAGCTCGGGGTGGCACTGAGCAGCCTGACGACCTCTGAGAGTCCCTTCCAGCCCAATGCAATCTGTGAACCGGTGACCCTAGGGACCAGGGCGCTGCGGGCACCAGTCCTGTCACACCCACCCCGGGGCAGTGGCGTTAGAAGCCTTCGCCACGCCGGGAGGGGCCACCCGCTGGTCCCGCTGCCAGCCTGGCTCAAGGTGCCCTTGGCACTGCCTTACCTGAGACGTTCAGCGTCTTGTTCAGATTGCAGCACTCCACGAGGCTGCACTTGAGCCAGGACTGGGGGGAGAGGAGGTCCCAAGCGATGGCAGCCCCCCCGACGAGGAGCGAAACGCTGATGGGGTCCAAAGCCGGTGCCAAAGTGGGGACAAGAATAAAGACAGCAGCAGCAGCACTGAGGAGCCTCATGGCGCTGGCTGAGGAGCAGCCTGGGGCAGCAGCAGAGCAGAGTGAAAGAGAAGCTGCTGAGGAACTTCCTGGAGCGGGAGCCAGAGGATGGGAGCCAAGCGCGGCGGGTGCCAAGGGGTTAACAGGATCGCGTCACTCCCGGGAAAACGAAAGTGCTGCGAGCAGGGCACCGGAGCCAGCCCAGCGCCGTACCGCCTGCAGCAGGACCTGCAGCAGGACCTGCAGCAGGCTGCCAGCGCTCCGCGGAGCTGCCAGGGCGCTGGGTCCGGGCTCGGCTGTGCGCCTGGCAGCGCAGACCCGCAGGTGTCCATGGCTCTGCAGGAGCTCTGCCGCCGCCGGGGATCAGCACAGCAGCGCAGAGAGTTTGTCCTGACAGCTTCGTGACCCCCTGCAGGAGTGTGGCTGCAGCGGGCAGGGGCAGGCTGCCCAGGAAGGTGCTGGAAAGCCACCAGGATGTGGTGCTGAGGGACGCGGGCGGCAGTGGCTGCACTGGATGATCTCCAAGGTTTGGCAGAGGTGAGTTAGCACCGCGGGACGGGCGCTGGGAATGTCGCCGGCAGCCGCGGACCTCGCCGCCCCCTGCGCTTGTCCGTGCCGAGCGCTAGATGGGGCGGCAGGAAAAGGCTTGGGGCAGGGCTCGCAGCTGCAGCTCCGGCACAGAACCGAGTGACGTCCAGAGCAGAGGCAGCCCAGAGCGGTGCCCGCCCAGAGCAGAGCCCTCCCAGAGCAGTGCCAGCCTGCAGCTGCCTGCTTCTGCCAGGGCCCAGGACGTGCTGGGATGCCACAGACCCTCGGTCAGCTGAGGGGGCACAGGGAGCAAAGGCAGCTTCAGCAGGGGACCGAGGACAGCCGAAGGCAGGTGGGGCTGGGTTAGGTGCCCTACAGGCACAAGGACTCCCGCGAGTGTGCACGGTTGTTGTGAAGGACCTGCCCGATGGGGCAGCTCTGCCCACCGACGGCACACCTGGCAGCACTTAGGCACTGATGTGGCCAGGGGCAGCTGCCAAAAAGGGAATAAAAGACACTGGGCCTGTACCCGCGGTACTGAGCATGGGAGTGAGGGAGAGAAAGAAAAAACATCACCATGGACATCCAGCCTGGAAGCAGCAGCCCAGGAACCCTCTCTCCACCACCACCTCCACCCGTGCCGTGCCCTGAGCAATGCCTGCTCGACAGCAGAAGAGCTCCCGAGGAAAAACGTCCCTGGGCAGCACAAAACTGATGAGGACTTTGACTTTGGAGATTCTCTCCCTCCCCTCCTCCAGCCCAGGATGAACCCAGGAACATCTCCTGCTAGCCAAAGGCAGCAGCAGCCTCTCACGGAGCTCCTCCAGCCAGAGAAAGCATCTCAGGGGCGTGGTAATGTAATCCCTGTCCTGCTCTCCTCCTCTCTTTCTCAGTTTTTTAGTTTTTGTTTTCTCTCTCTTCCTCTCTTTCACTTTATCCTCTTCCAATAAAGAGTCTCGTGGTGAGCTCTGGCCTCGCTTGTACCTTAATATGTGAGAGCAGATCTTGCTCCTCTGGACACTCAGGTACTGCCCTTTCCACCCTGCCCGTGCAGGAGCTGTGGTCCCCTGCAGGACTGTAGGATCATAGAACTGTTTGGGTTGGCAAAGCCCTCTGAGGCCACCCAGTCCAACACCAACCCAGCACCACCACAGCCACCAAACCGTGGCCCCAGGTGCCATCACCACACCTTTCTTGAGCCCCTCCAGGGATGGTGACTCCACCACCTCCCCGGGCAGCCTGTTCCAGGGCCTGACCATCCTTGCAGCAGAGAATTTATTCTTAATCTCCCACCCAAGTGCAGTCCAAGTTGTGTCTTGCAAAGGCTGAGTCAGTTTCAGTGTCCGTGGTGCACCCTTTCAGAGGGGCTGTGGAGCCTCCTCTGGCTCATGTGCTGCCCCTACTCAGTTCTTTGCTGCGGTTTTGTGTCCTTTCATGAGGTCTCAGCAGGCTGTCAGGGACTGCAGCTCCCAAAGCACAGATAGGAAATGCAAAGTGATGCCCCAGGAGCAGCCCGGAGCAGGAGCTCATCCACACGAGAAGAAGGGGCAGGGTGGGACACGTCTCTGGATCTCCTCTCCACGTGGGAGGGAGGTGGCAGAGATTTCCTCTACAGCAGTGGGATGTGTGCTGCATAACAGGTACCAGATGGGGGTGTAAATAGCCCCCAGCTGCAGCGGCTCCTGCTGTTATCTCCTCATCCCTCACGGCTCACATGGGCTCAAGCTGGCCCGGCCCTGGCTCTGCTGTCTGGGGCAGTGGTGGGGCTGACACTGGTGGCAATTTCCTCCTCGCAGATGTCAGAAGGCTCTGGGTGGAGCACAGCCCCTGCAGAGCAGGCTCCGGAGCCTCTCCAACCCAAACAGCTTTTGCTGTTGGCAAGGGGGGCAGTGAGGGGGGTGGGGGCTGCAAGGGAAGGATGAGGGCTGCAGGGGTGGAGCACTTCAGAGATGAGGAGTCCCAGAAGAGAGCCCTGCCTGGCCTCTGCTCTCGGCGTGCTGCATTTTTCTGCCTCCCACTCACACTCTGGTTTGTGGATTGTTGATTTGTAGCCTACACCGTTGGGACCTTGGGCTCACAGCTCTGTGGTACAGAGCCTGGAGGAGCTGGGAGCTGCCTGCCAAGGGCTCAGGGGGCTGGGAGTCAGGGATGCTGCCCTGCCTGGAGTGCCAGAGGTTGGGTCAGGGAATCTCTGCTGTTCACACAGCAAGCTCTGGGCTTTGCTGGAGGATGCAGTGAAGCTCCTCAGTACCTCCAAGGGCTTTCTGAAAGGTTTGGCAGCACAGCTGCTGTTTGAGGTGCTGGGCTGAGAGCTGCTCGCTGAAGGCTGAGTGCAGGAGGAGGAATGGGAGTCTCCCTGTTCCCTGGTTTCTACCCTAACACCTCTCCCCCTCCCTGCCCCCGGCTCTGGCCAGACACTTTCTCAGTCTCAGAGTTTTTCCGAGGGCGGTTTGGGTTATTTTTAACTTTTGGTGGTTTTTCTCTGCCTTTCAATTTCAGCATCATCTTCCGAGCTCTCCTCACCGTGACCTTCCTGGGGCTGCCACTCTGACGCAGGCTGGGCCCCGGGAGGGTGGGACTGTGGTGGGCATTGTGCAAACAGAGCCCGGCCGAGCCCTGAGGACCAGCGCCGTGGGGAGGCTCTGACTCACTGGAATTTGTTTCCTGACCTTTGGAAACGTGGCCGCAGCACAGGGCAGCAGAGCCTGCAGGCATCCTCCAGCCCCAGCAACTCCCAGGGGCCGGGAGAGCACCGCACTGCTGCCGCAGGTGGGAGAGCTGAGCTGTGCTGAGCTGAGCTGAGCTGAGCTGTGCTGAGCTGAGCTGTGCTGAGCTGAGCTGAGCTGTGCTGAGCTGAGCTGAGCTGAGCTGAGCTGTGCTGAGCTGTNCACAGGGCAGCAGAGCCTGCAGGCATCCTCCAGCCCCAGCAACTCCCAGGGGCCGGGAGAGCACCGCACTGCTGCCGCAGGTGGGAGAGCTGAGCTGTGCTGAGCTGAGCTGAGCTGAGCTGTGCTGAGCTGAGCTGTGCTGAGCTGAGCTGAGCTGTGCTGAGCTGAGCTGTGCTGAGCTGTGCTGAGCTGTGCTGTGCTGAGCTGAGCTGTGCTGAGCTGAGCTGAGCTGTGCTGAGCTGTGCTGAGCTGAGCTGAGCTGAGCTGTGCAGCGCAGTTGCCTGCTGCAGGCTGCTCCCAACTCCTTCCTTCTCCCCCTGCTCTCTGGCTCTGGGGGTTTGACCGGCGCAAAGACTGCATCCCCCCCGCGGGCTTGAGGGGGAAACAGCAAAGGCCTTTCCCCACGCGGTGCTGACACCAGTGGGAGCCCACACTGGAACTGGGCTGGCTGGGGGCTGTGTGCCCGGCGGGAAGTGGCAAACGGACATAGAAAAGCATAAATAGAGCAAGGGAGAAGGCATAGGATGCCCCACGGGACAGGTCCCTGCCGTGACACAGCCCCCGACGGGACACAGCTCCCCACGGGACAGGTCCCTGCCGTGACACAGCCCCCGACGGGACACAGCTCCCCACGGGACAGGTCCCTCCCGTTCTGAACAGCTTTGGGACGGCTCTTACCTTTCCCACGCCCCCGGGTTTCTGCCCCGCCCCTACCTTTGGGCAGTTCTCTCCCACTTTTGCATTGTGCTGTGCAAGTTTGCAAGCTGGGCAGGTGCTGGGGTCCATCCGGGAGTGCTGCCGGCGGCACCTGGCCCCGGCTCGGGCTCGTCCCGGCCCATGCCGCAGGCACTGCCTGGCTGCTACCGCGGCTGGGGCAGCCCCTGGCAGTATGGCTCTGCCCTGCCGCTACTGAGGCAGCATCGTTCCACGATCGTCCCACTCGTGGAAGAAGTGCTTGAGACACTCCTGAGCTCGGCGGCTTCTCCTCCCCCTCCGGAGCTTTTGCCTCTGGGATCCACGATTGGACCTGCGGCGTCGGGAGGCAGCCGAGCAGAGACACCCAGCAGGGATCATTGCCTGTTTCCCGACTCACCTCCGGGGGTAAAAAGCTGCTCCCTCAGCTCTCTGCTCTGCTGGAGTGGAGCTGTGTTTATAGCTTTGCCTTTTCCATTCTCTGACTTCCTCAATCTCTAAAGAGCATCCTGTGAAGATTTTTCCTCCCATCGAATTGAGCCTGTAAATAAACCTGAGCCAGTTCTGTGTACCTCGTCTGGGGTCCCCAGTCAGAGTCCCTTGGGTCAGAGGTGCTGCCAGCAAGGGCAGGTAGGGCTGAGCTTGGGTGATGTGGAACAGCTCAACCTGCAGGGACCCTCTTGCTCCTGGCTGAGCAGCACTGGGAGCGCAGCACTGGGAGCACAGCACTGGGGGCACAGCAGGCTCTGCTCTGTGCTCCCTCCACAAAAGGCTGCTGGAGGACTCCTCCCCGTCAAGGCTGCTCCCTTTGGCCATGCTGAATGCAGGCAGCCCCTGCAGGGCTGAAGCTGGTAGCAGCTGGGTTTCAGCAGGTGGAGGAGGCACACAGGTTGCGTTACCTGGCAGAGGAGAGCAGGGCAGAGGAAGTGTCCAAGGCCACCTCTGGTCTGCAGCACTGCTGTGGCTCAAACTCCTGTCTCCCGTGGGCACCTGTGTGGGAGGTGCTGGGTTATAGCTGAGTGCAAAGGCACAAGCTGGCAGGGACCTCCTCTGCTCTCTGCAGGGTGACACCTGGCACTGGATCCTGTTTGGTCTTTCTGTTATGCCAGCTCCATCAGGCAGTGGTGGATGGAGAAGGTCCTGCTGAGAGCAAGCACAGGGAGGCATGGAAGTGCCCAGCAGCCAGACAGCCTCTGCTCCTCCCCAGGCCCCCGTGTGAGAGGAGGTGCCAGGACTGCCACAGTGATGTGCTTTGAGGAGCAGAGGCTTTGGCTCTGTAGCTGGGTGCTCTTAACTGGTGGCCACTTCTGAAGTGGCACAGGAAGGGTTTGGTGCCAGGGATGAAGAAGTTACCCCTAAGGTGTGGTTTGGAGACAGTTTCTGTTAGGAGTTCAAATGCAAGGGTGAGTGGTTCCCCTGCTGGCTTGGGTGTCTGCTGCTGCAGGGCAGGACACAGCAGCTGAGGTTCTGCCGGTGCCACCCAAAGCCAGGTGCAAACCAGCCCCAGGAGCCTATGGACCATGCAAATCCATCCGGGCTGGCAGCTGAGGGAAGCACCCTGGGGGCAGGAAGTGAGCAGAGCAAAGGTGTTGGAGGCCCCCGGAGCTGGCTCAGCTCCCACCCATTGCCTCTGGGTTGTGATTTCCAGGCTGTTGTGCAAGATGGGGGTGAATAATGCATGAGGTGGTGGCGGCAGAGCCACTGGCCAGGATCAGGTTGCACTCCTGGCATGCTGGCAGCTGGGCTCTGCTTTGACTTGTGGGCCAGGCAGTGCTGGTGCAGGGATGCTCTGGGGCTGGCTGATGGCATCTGGGGACTGCCCAGCTGCTGCCACCCAGCTCCCAGCAAGGCACAGCCTCTCTTCCTCCTGGTCCTTGGGNAGAACCAAACCCTCTGCTCTACCTCGCTGGGATGAGTTGGGCTGCACCTGCCTCAGTCCTGCCTCTGGGTGAGATTTGGAAGTGCTCAGTAGCTTTGGGGTTGGACTGGAACCAGAGGCTGTGTTTGGCTTGGGGTCTGCAAGCCCTAACACCTCCTCTTCCACCCACCTGCACAGGCCACTAAAATCAGCCTGGCCAAGCAGCTGCTCTGACTGCTGCTGCTGCTCCTCTGCCTGCACTGCTGCTGCTGCTCCTCTGCCTGCACTGCTGCTGCTCCTCTGCCTGCACTGCTTCTGCTGCTCCTCTGCCTGCACTGCTGCTGCTCCTCTGCCTGCACTGCTTCTGCTGCTCCTCTGCCTGCACTGCTGCTGCTCCTCTGCCTGCACTGCTTCTGCTGCTCCTCTGCCTGCACTGCTGCTGCTCCTCTGCCTGCACTGCTTCTGCTGCTCCTCTGCCTGCACTGCTGCTGCTCCTCTGCCTGCACTGCTTCTGCTGCTCCTCTGCCTGCACTGCTGCTGCTCCTCTGCCTGCACTGCTTCTGCTGCTCCTCTGCCTGCACTGCTGCTGCTCCTCTGCCTGCACTGCTTCTGCTGCTCCTCTGCCTGCACTGCTGCTGCTCCTCTGCCTGCACTGCTTCTGCTGCTCCTCTGCCTGCACTGCTGCTGCTCCTCTGCCTGCACTGCTTCTGCTGCTCCTCTGCCTGCACTGCTGCTGCTCCTCTGCCTGCACTGCTTCTGCTGCTCCTCTGCCTGCACTGCTGCTGCTCCTCTGCCTGCACTGCTTCTGCTGCTCCTCTGCCTGCACTGCTGCTGCTCCTCTGCCTGCACTGCTTCTGCTGCTCCTCTGCCTGCACTGCTGCTGCTCCTCTGCCTGCACTGCTTCTGCTGCTCCTCTGCCTGCACTGCTGCTGCTCCTCTGCCTGCACTGCTTCTGCTGCTGCTGCTCTGTCTTTAGCTCACACCTGAGTGAAGGAGGAAGAGGAAGGCTCAGCAGGAGGCAGTGAGCCTTTGCTCTGTGCTGCTTCCCCCTTTGCTGAGGCAGGGAGGCAGTGGCCAGCAGTGTGTCCCTCTGCTTCAGCAGCTGCCAGGTCTCTTAGTCCTTCCACTCCTGCAATGCCCAGAGGCAGTGCCCCGAGGGTCTGGTAGCTGATGGCTCTCAAGGAGCTGGGAAGGTTCAGTGCCCTGCATCAGCTGTGGAGACAGAGTCACTCTTGTGCAGCCAGGGTGGAGGTCAGGAGAGATCCCAGGATCCTTTTCCAGGAGCTGTTATCTAACAGGAAGAAAAATGTCCTGTGCTGAGGAAGGTTGTGTGCAGGGCTTCAGCTTCCAGCTATTGTTAAAATGTGTGCCCGGGAGCTGGGAAGCCTGTGCTGGAAGGAGCTGGAGCTGGACATGCTCTGAAGAGCAATTCTCAATCCCTGGAAACAGCAGAGTGAGAGGAGAGGAGAGGAGAGGAGAGTACAGAGGGGGCCCAGAGGAAGAGAGAGGAGCAAGGCAGATCTGTGCTGGATAACTGCAGTGTCCCAGGGCTGTCTTCTGTAGGAGCATAGCTGGAATTCCTGCACTTTGAGCACTAAATAACTTGGTGTGGAGTCATCCCAGCCCCCTCAGAGAGCTCTTGTGCTGCTCAGGAGAGCTGTGAGGAGGCTGAGGGGTGGTTGGGGTGCCAGGGGTGAAGGCAGTCATGTGCTGGTCGTCCCCACACCTCGGGGCTGGGTGAAGAAAGCATGGCTGGGATGGTGGAAAGCTTGCAGGAGTCTCCTCTGAAGAGGGATGAAGGGCACTGGGAGTGTGGCAAAGCTGTGGGTGAGAGCTGCTGGCACTGTTGGAACAGAAATGTGCTGTGCTGGAGAGATGCCTGCTGCTGCCGTGGGGGTGCTGCTGCTGAGCATGGATCTCCTCGGGGAGGGCTGCAGAAAGCCAAGGGGGAGCAGATTTCATGGTGGAGACAAGGACAAAGCCTGCACATCAGGAGGGCAAGCAGGGGCTGGGAGCTGAGCAGGGTCCTGCTGAGGAGCAATTCACACAGGGAAGAGATCCCAGCACAGCTCCCCCAAACATCACTGTCCAGGGAGCAGCATGGAGGAGGTTTCTCTGCTTCCTTGTGTCACCGAGGCCAGATCCTGCTCTTGACAAAGTCAGGAGGTCACTCTGGGGGGTTGTGTGGTCTCACCCCTGCTGTGGCCCCACTGTGGCTTTGGGAAATAGGCTAAGCCTAGCCCAGCTTTGGGTGCAGTTGCTGCCTGGGAGCTTCATTCCCTTCTCCTTATCTGCTCTGCTGCCTCAGGCTGTGGCAGTAGCCTGGGGCAGGCTCTGAGTGCTCCCAGGACTGAGAGCTCAGGCAGCGGCACCATAAAAAGCCCCCCAAAAATGGAGAGTGTAAATAAGGCAGCTGAAGAACTCCCTCAGCCCAGGCTGGGAGGGTCAGAGCTGAGTCCTGAGCCATCTCCCTGCTGCTGCCAGGATGCTGGAGCCAGTCCAGCAGCTGTGCTGCATTGTGCATCCCCAGCAGGCAAAAGGGAGAGTTTCTGCTTGCATCCGGAGGGGCTGCAGGCTTGAGGTGACTCAGCTCTGAACCGCAGCCTGCTGAGCAGCTCTGGCCTCTGCCCAGCTTCTGCCTCCTGAGGAGAAGGCTCTGCTCTGCTCTGCCCTGCTCTGCCCTGCTCTGCCCTGCTCTGCCCTGCTCTGCCCTGCTCTGCTCTGCCCGGCCCTGCTCTGCCCTGCTCTGCTCTGCTCTGCCCTGCTCTGCCCTGCTCTGCCCTGCTCTGCCCTGCTCTGCTCTGCTCTGCTCTGCCCTGCTCTGCTCTGCCCTGCCCTGCTCTGCTCTGCCCTGCTCTGCCCTGCTCTGCTCTGCTCTGCTCTGCTCTGCCCTGCTCTGCCCTGCTCTGCTCTGCCCTGCTCTGCTCTGCTGCCCTGGGCAGCTCAGGCACCCTCCTGCTGAGGACCTCACTGTCAGGAGCCAGAGCATGCAGGGGACGAGCAGGGCTGACAAAGGCAGTGGGAAGCAGGAGCTGCAGGGAGGGAGGGAGGAAATGCTGCTGCTGCTGCTGCTGCTGCTGCTGCTTAGTCTGGGGGTGATGGAGGGGACAGGGAAGGCCTGGGGGGTTGGGAAGCCATGTGGTGGGTGAAGCTCTGTGGCAGGGCCATGGGGGAGGCTCTCCTCAGAGCTGGAGTCACCAGGGTGGTGCAGCCACTCTCAGCTGGGGGCAGGGACAGGCTGACCCTTCTGTGCCCTCTTGTCCTATGTCTCCATGTCTGTGACAGCTTGAGAAATCTTTCCTGTTGGAGAGAGGCCTGGGAAGGCTTCCAAAGGGATGATCTCTGACACCCAGGTGTGCAGGCAGGGCCTCAGCATCCTTTGCCTCTGCTCCTGCTCCACAGCATCCAGCAGGCAGCTCTGCTCCCCTCCTAGCCCTGCAGAGCTGGAGGTCTGGGAAACCTCTCCCAGTTATGACATTTTTGGCAGCAGATTTTGTTTCCTTTCTGTCCCACTCTGGCAGGGAAACTCCCTCTTCTTGGGCAACAACATCCTTAGCTTTTGCCTGTTGTTTACAGCTGACTGGGGTCTGGTTCTTGGGAGGAGAAACACTCAGGAGCTGCTGTGGTGTGGCTGGGTGCTGGGTGCCAGCTTCCCTCACACCCTCAGCTCCATCCCCACTCCTCACCCCATGGCAGCAGTGGCAGCAGTGGCAGCAGTGGCAGCAGTGGCAGGTGCAGCCCTACCAAGGCAGCTCCTGGGCCAGCTGGGGCAGGAGAGAGGAGAAAGGACTTCCTCAGCCCCTCTCCCTCAAGGCAACGAGCTGCACAGCCAAGGAATTTTCCTCTAAGACAAAGTCCAGGCAGAGATCCATCTGGGGCTCAGAACAGGAGCAGAGGATCTGCCTCCCACCCACTCCCAGCCTGCTGCCTGCTCTTGTGCCACAGCAGCCAGGGGTGAGTGCCCTGCAGCCAGCCTGCCTGGGACACACTGGGGCAGGAGGGTGGCAGAGGGCAGGGCAGCAGCCTGGGAGCATGTGGGGGGGCTGGGAGATGGGGCTGAGACTGGAGCTGGGACTGGAGATGGAGCTGGGGCTGGGGCTGGAGCTGGGGCTGGGGCTGGAGCTGGGACTGGAGGGTAGGAGGATGTGTCACTGCCTTTCTTTTGGCCCTGGGCCTGGTCCCTGTCCCAGGGCTGGCTGAGCAGTAGCAGCCTTCTCTGCCTGGGATCCAGAGCTGCTGCACCCCTGCCCTGGGCCTCTCCTGCTGCAGGCAGCTGGGCTGCAGAGCATGAAGGGCTCCTGGGGAGAGTCTGAGCCCACATTCCTCATGCTTGATGCCTCTGAGATAGCTCCAGTACAGTCACTGCAAAATGCAAGCCAGAGGGAATCTGCCCCAGTTTGCCAGGGGCTGAAGCATTCAACTTGCTTCAAGGGATGCTCACGGTGGTGGCTTCACTGCTGCCTGCTTCTGCAGCATCTTCTGCCATCTGCATGCTGCAAGGAGCAGTGAGGAGCCCAGGGGGTGGGAGATGGAGGCTGCAGGTGAAGCAAGGCAATGTCCTTCCCCAGGGGGAGAAGCTGCACCACAGTGCTGTGGTTTTTCATGCTGGCTGAGGAGAAGACACAGCTGGAGCACCTCCAGTGAGCACCCACACAGCTGGAGCACCTCCAGTGAGCACCCACACAGCTGGAGCACCTCCAGTGAGCACCCAAACTGCTCACACCTGCCCTCAAAGCCACTGCAAGGAGCAGCACAACCTGCTCTGGGCACCAGAGATCTGCCAGGGCTGGGTGCAGCCAAGGGCAGGGGCTCACAGCATGAGAGAATCATTCAGAGTGGGAAAGGTCAAGTCCAACTTTCTGCCCACCAGCTCCACGAGCTCTGGACCACATCCTGCAGTGCCACCTCTTGTTTCCTGATCACCTGCAGGGATGGGGACTCCAGCTCCTCCCCGGGCAGCCTGTGCCAGTCCCTGACCACTCTTGCAGTGAAGAAATTGTTCTTGATCTCCACCCTAAACCTCCCCAGGTGCAGCTTGAGGCCATTTCCTCTTGTCCTGTCATTAGTTACATGGAAGAAGAAGCCAACAGCAGCCCCACCACAGCCTTGTTCTCCAGACTCTTGCCCAGCTCATTGCTTTTCCCTGTGCCCACCCCAGCCCCTCAGTGTCCCTCTTATACTGCAGTGCCCAGAACTGGACACAGTTTGGGGTGGCAGGGGCAGGGCACAGCTGCAGACCCCAGGGCTTTGTGCTGGGAGCAGCAGGAGGAGATGGCAGGGAAGAAGCAGCAGAAGAGGCTGGGAATGTGCTGGGAGCTGTGGGCTCAGGGCTGGCAGGATCCCAGCTGGGCTCTGCCCCTCCTGCAGCAGCATGTGGGAGCAGGCTGGACCTGTGCCAGCGCCTGCCTGGCTCCTAGAGCCTGGAGTGGTCCCCTCGGGCCCTTTGCTCAGCCCAGGCTGTGGGATGGAATTGCTCATCTGGGAAAATCTGGGGAAGTCTGAGCTGTAATTGCCCAAAGCCTCCTCTGCCCTCTGAGGCCAGGCTGGAGCCCAGACTGTGCCACCCCAGCAGGCCTGGCCCTGCTCCCACTGCCACAGCTCTTACACAAGCAGCTCTGGTGGAGCTGGCACCAGTGGGGAGCATGGAGCTGTAACCCTGGGGTGCCACCGAGCTGCTCGGGTGAAGAGCAACTCCTGCAGGCACTGAGGAGGTCCCCAGCAGGGCTCAGCTGGAGGCTGCTGCTGTAAAGTGCTTTCCTCAGGCATCTCCCAGGAAGTTTTCATTCCTTCTGCCTGCTGCCCCTCGGTTCCTCCTCTGCTCCCCACAGCTCCTGGTCACTAAACCCTCCCAGCCCCAGCCCTGGTTCTTGTTAACCATTGCTCCCCCAAATGCAGCATTTGCTGCTGGTGGGTCTGGTCCTGGGGTGAGTCCTCTTGTGCTAAAGGCTTCGAGGCACAGCCTGCAGGTGGAAGAGAACTGCCCCTGGAGTGGGTCTGGGTCAAGGAATGGCTCTGCCCTGGCAGGCTGCAGGAGGACCAAGCAGTGACATTGCCACTACCAGTACCAGGCAGGGTTGGTGAGGTGGTTGAGCTCCTGACAGCTGCTTCCCTTTTATCAGGGCAGCCAGGGAGGTGCCACTGCAGATGTGTCCTGCCTTGCGTGAGACCTCTCACTGTGAGCAGCAGCACTGCAGCTGCCCTGGCAGGCACCTCCTGCCCCTCGTCCCCATGCCCACATGTGCTGCTCTGCCAGCCCTGTCCCTCAGCTCCCTGTGGGGTGAAAGGGTCAGAAGTGCACAGACACCAGAAAAAGGAGCCCCACAGACCCAGACTTTCTCTGCCCAGGTGGGTTTTATGCATCCCAGAACCCACCCAGCACATCCAGCAGCCCTGTCTGGGGCTGCCCTGGGGGCTGTGCCCAGCCAAGCTGTGCTGCAGTTTCACTGTGTGCCTGCTGCTGGTGCCAGCTGCCCAGGGCTGCCTCCCAGCCTGAGTCACGCTGAGGAGGAGCAAGTGGCTGGCAGGAGAAGTCCTGACTTGCCTACAGGTGGTACCAGGCTGTTCCTGCTGCTCACTGAGCCGTGTGGCTGCCTCGGGAGGGGGAGAAGGTGCAGGAAGGAGAAAGGTCTCCCTGCTGCAGAGGCCCTGGGCTGCATCCTCAGCTGGTGCAATCTGGAGCAGCTCCATGGAGGCTCTGCTGTGCTGCTGAGGGCTCTGCCTGCCTGCCCAGGCCCCCAGGAGAGCTGGCAAGGGGCTGCTGGATCAAGGCTGGTCCCTGCTGCAGGGCTGGGCTGGCCCTTGCACCACTCCACCTTTGGGCACTGAGGTCTTCCCCACTCTGGGCTTGGTCCCTCTGGAGGGAGCTGGCTTTGGGCTGTAGCTTGCCACCAGCTGCTCCTGTTTGGCCTGATGGTGCTGCTGATCCTCTGCTGAGCTCCAGGGAGACCTGAGCGGGCTTGGAGGCAGGTTGGTGGCAGCACAGGCCCGGGATGAGTCCACACGGCTGTGGGGTCCCCATTGCCAGCTCTGGGAAGCAGCCCACTGGAGGCTCTCACTGCTGGGCTGTGGAGCTCCACTCTGGGCCGTGCCAGGACTTGTCCTGCAGCCGCCCTGACGCCAGGCTGGTGGTGACCAGCAGCAGCCAAGAGTGTGCAGTTCTCAGAGGCTCTGCACTCTTGGGTGTCCTGGGGCTGGGCTGGGGCATCCTGGAGAGTGGCAGCTGTGGGCTGGCAGCAGCAGAGCTGTGCAGAGGGGGAGCCAGGGGCAAAGAAAGACTGCAGAGCCAGGTGGCAGGTTCTGAGCTGAAGGAGGCTTCTGGCTCCCAGCCCTGCCCAGCCACCCCTGGCAGCTGCCATTGCCCTGAAATAAGGCTCCTTTTTTTTTCCCTTTTCATTCTCTTTCTCAAGGAACCAACCTCCAAATTGAGCCTTCAGCACTGACAACCCTGGGCAGCTGCTGCCAGGCTGCATGCTCCAGCTCACAGGTTTGCTGCTGCCAGCACTGGGGCCACGGCTGGGGGAAGTGGAGCTAAAGGTCTGCAGCGGCAGAGCAGCTCAGCTGCCCTCACAGCTTGGAGCCCTCTCCCTTCGCCAGTGGCTGGCCAGGGGCAGCTCCTCATTCAAATGGCACTTTGCAGAGCAAGGACAACACTGCCCCGAGCCAGCCCCTGGCAGCTCAGGGGGGGAGGGGGAGGCTTATTCCTGCTCGCAGCTTTGGGGTTTGTGCTTCCAGGCTGGTCCCTGTTGGCGATGGGCAGCGGCAGGGCAAGGAGCCTGTGGCCGCGGCCGGGCAGGTGGCTGAGCAGGGCAGGGCTGCGACTGCCTCCACCGCTGCGGCGCTAAAGCCTGCGCTGGGCGGGACTGGGGCTCCAGCAGCGTGGCCGCAGAGGAGTGGGCTGCGGGAGCTGGGACAGAGGCAGAGCAGAGCCCGGGGCTGCCTGTGGCTGAGGTGGTGCCTACCTAACNGGGCATGGGGCAGGGGGGTCCTGGGGGGCCGCGTTTGGGAGGTGAGAGATTGAGCTGTGCCCACACGGGCGAGGGAGCTGTGTCCCAGCTTGGGAGCTGCTGGTGGCAGGGAGCGAGGAGCAGGAGCAGCCTGAGACTCCTGCTCCAGGCTTGGCTCTGACCCTGCGGGAGCCGCGCTGGGGCTGTGGGCTCTGGCTGGGGAGAGAAGTGGGGGCAGAGGCTGCTTCAGCGTGGCTGCTCCTGCCCCTCTCGCACAGCCTTCTCCCAGCACCAGCGAGATCTCCGCCGGCTCCGGCGCTGCAGGCGAGCGAGCGGCAGCGTCCCCAGCATGCTGCAGAACGAGGTCCTGCTCTCCTTCGCCTTCTACAGCACCATCCTCATCGTCAAGATGTTCGTTGTTGCCATCATCACAGGGCAAGTGAGGCTCAGAAAGAAGGTGAGAGACACTTTCCTTTGCCGCCTTCTCCTTTTCTGTTTCTTTTTTTTCCTCCCTCCTTGGGTTTCTGTGGTTTCTCTTTCTTCTTTTACCCCTGCGAAGGCCAACAAAGTTTTCCTGCAGCGAGCCGAATTTTCTTTTGAGTCGGCTTGAAAGCAAAACATGCTTCAGAGCTGCAGCAGATAAATATCTCACTTCTCTTTGGCTCTTTTTGTTTGTTTCTACCATCTCTAGCCTGATGTTTATGAGTTCTGACTCCTAATCTAAACAGCAGGCTCAGATCTCACACGCAGGTGAGCTGCCTCCGGGAGCAGGCTGCTCGCAGCTCATTTATTGGGGCTGGGGAGGGGGAGGAAAGGTTTAAGAAGAATTCTTTGCGACAGAGGTTTTTACTTGCGGTGCAGCAGAAAGGTTGGGAGCTTCCAGGGGCTGTTTGTCTGTTTGTCTGCCTTGTGTGTGAACTCTGCAGGAGGGCAGCAAGTCGTGGGGAACACAAACAATAGCTGGAGGAAATGGCTTTTGGGCACAGGAGCTCTGGCTGCTGGCAGGGGTTGGGCTTGGCTGGACCTTTGTCACCCACAACCCAGCCTGAACTCACGGCAGAGCAAGCTCTGTCCTGCAGTACTTGATGCATTTTCAGCTGCATCAGTGGAACAGGAGGGAGGAAGGTTTCTGCCCTCAGCTCACACACGCAGAGTGATGCCTGTGCTCTAGTGTCGCTGGAGTTGGTGTTTGGCTTCTCCCCTGCTGATGCTCCAGCCCTGGGACAGTCTAACTGACTGCAGACAGCACCAGGTCCTGCCCGGGCTGCTGCCCCTGCCTGGGGAGCAGCTTCCCAGCCGAGCTGGGGACCTGCTATAAATCATTGCTGTCTCTAAGTTTATTAGTGCAGGATCTGATTTCCTCGGGGCTGGCTGCAGTCACAGTGTCAAGAAGCCAGCCAGGGAGTGCTCCTCCTCGTCAGGGTGACCCAACCAGGTGGTCTTCTGGGGGGCCACGTTTAGTGTCTGCCAGCAGTGCCAGCAGGGATCTCATCTGGTGGTTGGCAAAGTTTCCTTTAGGTGGTTTCATGGGGAGCAGTGAACTAGGATCAGGCTGTGGCTCCCTTCAGCCTCAGGACCTGTTCAGTGGGCAGGGTTGGATTCCCCAGAGAGAGGCAAAACCTTTAGGGGGGTGCAGGGTCTGGCCCCCAGCACCGCAGTCGTGTTCGGGAAGGGTGGGGAGAAAGCAGGGCAGGAAGAGACCCCCCGCGGGACTTGGAGAGGAGGGCAAAGCTCCTGCAGCCGCAGGGTAAGTGCCCGTGTCCGGGGCTGTCTCCTGCAGGCCTTTGCCAACCCCGAGGATGCTGTACGCAATGGGGGGCTGCAGTTCTGCCGCCAGGACCCCGCCGTGGAGCGCTGCCGCAGGTCGGTACCGCGGAGCTGCCTCTGCCTGCGCCGCGGAGCCATCGCCGGCGGCCGCAGGGCTCCGTGCCAAGGGAGGGGGTGGCTGGAGCTGGGCTCTGGACCCTGCACACCAGAGCAGTTTCATCTTTAACGGGAGCACGGGGCCAGGGCAGGGTCAGCTTGGATGAGGAACAAGCTCTGCGCTGCAGGAGTGGGCAGGGACTGGCACAGGCTGCCCGGGGAGGTGCTGGAGTGCCTGCAGGGGTGCAAGAGATGTGTGCCCGTGGTCCTTGGGGACAGGGTTTGGTGGCCATGGTGGTGCTGGGCTGATGGTTGGGGTCAGTGATCCTGGAGGGCTTTTCCAACCCCAGAGTTCCAAGGTTCTGGGACTCTGTGGCATGTGCTGGAGTGAGAAGCTGTGGAGGGACCCAGGGCTGGGCCCAGCAGCTGACTCCACACAAACTCATTCCTGGATGCTCAAAGTCCTGCAAGCTCCCAGGGGCTTGTCCTATACTCACCCCCCAAAGGCTGCTTGTGCCCTGCTCCAACAGGACCCCAAACCCCCCCAGACCCCTGCAGAGCTTGGGCAGGGAGCTGTGTGCCTGGCCCCAGTGCTGCGTGCAGCTGCCCTGGGTCTGAGCATGATCTGCCTGCCCAGCTGGGCACACTGAATCCTGCCCCTCTGCCACGGGTGTCTGAGAGGTAAAACATGAGAGGCTGAGCCTCAAGCTTGGTCTGCAGGCCCCCCCTTGCCCAGAGGGGGTGCCCCTCGTGCTGGGCTGGGCCACTGGTGAGGTGCAGGGAAGGGGCTGGAGCTGTGCCTGGTGACTGAGCCCTCAGACACCTCAGCTCTGGTGTGGGGACCTCAGCACTCACCTCCCACTGCCTGCAAGGTCTGCTCCAGAACCCACCCAGTGCCACCTAATCCCCAGCCTCTAAGGGAGAGGAGGAGGAGGGGGAGGATGGCAAATGAGCTGTTTCCTTGCTAGGAAAAAGAAAATAGCAGTGACCTTAATCCTCCTCCTCTGGTTAGGCAGAAAAGTGAAAGAACTGGAGCCAAGCCTCAGGGGGGTCTGAGGTCTGCTGTGGGCAGCTACAGCACAAGGAGCTGGTCCTGGCTGGGGCCCTGGGGAGGGCAGAGGAAGCCTGAGGTGTTGCTCTCAGCAAGGCTGATGTTGGGGCTCATGCTCAGGTGCTCTCAGGAGGGAGCAGAGCCAGGGCAGGGCAGGGAGGTTCCCTCCTCACCTCCCAGACAGGCCCCAGGCCACAGCTCAGATCTGGGACCTTTCCCGTCCTCCTCCTTTGGGACCTTCCTCATCCTCCTCCTTTGGGACCTTCCTCATCCTCCTCCCTGTTCTCCTGTTCGTCCTCCCAGCCTTGCTGAGCCTCGGTGTCCAGGGGCTGTTGGGCTGAGGCTGGGGGGGGAGGCTGGCAGCTGCCCTGTCCCAGCACTGCTGCCCCCAAAGCAGTGTCCTCATGCCCATGGCCCCGGGAGGGGTTTGTGGTGGCAGCCACAGAGGTGACATTGTGCTGGGATGTGGCCCTGGGCAGGGGCTGTGGGCAGCAAGCTTGTCCTTGTGGCTGGCTCAGCCTGGGGACTGTCTGGCCAGGAGGAGCAGAGGTTTCCTGCACCTCCCTTCCCTGCTCCCGAGTTTGGCAGGGGCTGCATCTCCTCCCCCTGGCGTGGCTGCTACAGCAGCAGGAGCTGTGCCAGCTCGGAGCTTTCAGAGCTCCCTGGGCAGTTTGCTCTGCTCCTTTTAAGAGGTCCAGCCCTGGAGCTGCCCCAGCAAAGCTGTGCTGGGCGTGGAGGGTGAGCTCCAGGAGTGCAGCATCCCAAGGGACAGACACGGGGGTGGGATCCTGCTGCCTGGGGCTGTGTGGGGGGCACCTGAGTCCTTGGGTGGGCACGGGAGGGATGGGAGGCAGCAGGCAGCCTGGTGGGGAGGAGCAACCTTCTCTGCCTTCCAGGGCCCACCGCAATGACATGGAGAACATCTTCCCCTTCCTCTTCCTCGGAGCCATCTACTCCCTGCTGGATCCCAGCCCAGCTGTGGCCAGGATGCACTTCCTGACCTTCTGCGCCGGGCGCATCGCCCACACCACTGCCTACCTGCTGCAGCTCAGGGCCCCCACACGCTCGGTGGCCTACAGCCTGGCACAGCTGCCCTGCTTCTCCATGGCACTGCAGATCCTCCTTGCCACCACCCCCTACTGGTAGTGCCCGCTGAGCCCCACCCTCCTCACCCTGGTGCCCCCAGCTGGGCTGGGTGATGCCTGGGAGTGTGCCCTGACGTGTGTGGGCATGGGGGGGGTGCCCCAGGGACACTCAGTGCATGTGGAAGCTGGGCAGGGAGTCACCAAAGAGAAGGGGCACAGCTCACCGTGGGGCAGGGAGGGGATGCAGAGGTAGGTTTGGCTTGGTCCTGCCAAGGGCAGGAGGGGGAAGGCTGCTGGACTGCCCCTGAAGGAGGAGGGCACTGAAGGACAAAAGGTTCTCTGGGCAGTGTGGAACTGGGAAGGGGAAGGTGTGCCCTGTCCCCTGGGTCATGAACACCCCTTGGATCAGGAAGGGGAAATCAGGAGGGTCTCCTGGCCAGCAGTTGTGGGTGGTAGCAGAGGGAGCTTCCAGCTGTGCCAGGCACCAGAGCTGCTCCCTCAGCCCCACTGTCCTTGGGGGTGCTCTTGCTGAGAGCTTAGCACAAGGCACGGAGGGAAATGTCTGGTCCTGCTCTGGCAGGGGGTTGGACTCAATGATCTCCTTGGGCCTCTTCCAACCCCTGACATCCTGTGAGCCTGTCAAACACCAGGCCTGAGCCCCTGCCCAGCCTGGGTAGCAGCTTCTGCACCAGGAGCTCCTGAGCCCAGCACAGAGGTGGCCTTGGGCTAAGCTGTGGGGTGAGGTTTGGGGCAAAGTGCTCTGCTCTGCCATGGGGAGCACAGAGCCCACCAGGTGGGCAGGGTGGGCAGAGCTGCAGCTTCACTGCTTTGGCCACTTCTCGTTTAGGCAGCTCAGCAGCTGTCTGGGCAATGCACACCCTCCCAACCTGCCTCCTCTTCCTCACATGCTGCATGAGTTCCCCAGCCCTGTATGTGTCTCTGCTGCTGCACAGGCACCCTGGGGCAGGAAGCAAATATTCCCAATAAAAACAAATCCTTGTGCTCTGATCCATCCTTCCTTTGGGAGCAGCAGATGCAGCTGGGGAGCAGCTGGCTCCAGCCCCAGTGGGATGGATCCCCAGCTGCAGGGGCTTTGCTAAGCCCACTGCAGAGCCTGGAGCACCCCAGAGCAGCTCCTTGCCCCGGGACTCAGCTGCCCTGCAGAGGAAGCTCCTTCCCAGGTGTGTGTTGTTGGTGCTGATCCTTCAAATGCAGCAAAGCTGAAGCTTGCCAAGGAGCTGTGCTCAGCTTTGCCTTCCCAGGGCAGCAGGCTGCAGCCAAGCCCAGCGTTCACCCAAGCCTCCTCCATCCCAGCTGCCCCAGAGCGCCCTGGCAGTGTGAGATGCTTTGTCCCAGCAAGCTCCCAGCCGGGAGGGCTGCAGCAGCCCAGGTAAGATGTGGTTGTCTCATTTCCCTGACTCGTAGAGGAGCTGCAGGCGCTGGGCAGGCTCAGCAGCCCTCTGCTGCTGGGAGCTGGACACGCTTGGTTGGTTTGCTGCTGCCTCCTCCAGCTGCTGCCGTTTGGGAGGTGCTGCCCCAGCGGTGCCTGTGCTGAGCTGGACAAAATTACTGCCCGGGGTAGATCTCTTTGGGGTTTTTTTCCCCTCTCCCTTGTGCTCTTTGCTTTCACACGGGCAAGGCAGAGGCTTTCCAAGATGGACTCTCTCCAGTGCACGTTGCTGTGGTTAGAAATGTAGCTCAGGCAGAGATTTTTTTGGCGTGGAAAGGAAGAAGTGGAGCAGCAGAACCTCCACCCCCAGAGCTGCCAGCTCCTTCAGCCTCTCCTGAACAGCCTGCTTGGTGCCTGGGGCTGGTGCCCTGCTCAGGGGAGCTGAGGTTACATGCAGAGCTCTGCTTGCTGCTTTTGTATTAAAAGAAAATAAACCCTGCTGCAGGGGCTGCAGGGGAAAGCTTGGGAACGTGAACTCTCCTGCCTCCAAAAAAACAAACAGAGAGAGCCACGAGGCAGACTTCAGAGGGGCCCAACCCTTGTGCTGCTTTGGAAATGCTGTGGAGGTTGGTGGGAGGCAGGATGGACCCTGGGCAGCACAACCCCACTGGGGCTCTCCCAGAGCTGAGGGGTGGGAGCTGTTGGCTCCCCCTGGGCACTGCCCCTGAGTGTGGCTGAGGAGCCAGAGCATCCCTGCCTGCTCCCAAAACAACATCCCACAACTCCCAGGTTCTTCCAGTGGCACTGGTGTGTGTGTGGGGAGGATGTGCCCAGGGTCTCCTGCAGCTGCAGGTGAGTGGGGCTGGTTGGGCTGTGCCTGTGTGCCAGCAGCTTGGCATTCACACCAGGCTCTGGCCTGAGCTGGTAGCAGTGTGGAAGCCTCCTGGGGCTGCAGAACTGCAGGGCTTGGGGCTCAGATATCTGGGTAAGATTCACCCCACCAGGACCTGTCCACTCTGCCTGCTGAGCCTGAGGTTCTTGAGGGTGTGGGAGCAGCAAGTGGAGCCCCAGCACAAGCCACTTGCCCCTGCATGCTTCCAGCTGGTTCAGCACCAGAGGCCTCCTGCCCCTGGCTTTGGGCTTGCCTCTTCCTCACGTTCCCAGCTCTCTCCTGTTCATCCAGGCCTTCTCTCCTGGAGGGTCTGGGGTCAAGCTCCCCCCTGGGCACCTCTCCTGTGACACAGGTTGCTCTGCCTTCCCCAGCCCTTCCACTTCCTCCGGCAAGTTTGGGGCTCTCCTATGCCCTGCTCAGTGGTTTGTGATGCCAGTTACAGAGTGGTTGAGGAGGGAAGTGACCTCCAGAGGTCATCGAGTCCAGTCCCGACTAGATCAAGACCATCAACCCTCTCATTCCTCTCGAGGATTGGGATCACCACCACTCAGGAGAGTCAGAAGAGCATTCGGACACCGCAGAGGTCTGTCCCGTGCGTTCCTCTGTGCCACTCGCCAGGGTCAGGCTGGCACAAGGAAAACTTGGCCCGCGGGATGCTTCCTGATGCTGAGCTCCGAGGTGTGCCCCGCCGGTGCCAGCCCCGGGCGGCAGGGACCCTGTGCCGGGAGCGGAGCGGAGCGGAGCGGAGCAGCGCCCGGGGGGGTCCGCGGGGCTGCAGCGCCCTCGTGTGGCTGCGGACATCCTGCGGGGGCTCGGCCCTGCCCCTGCCCTGCTGCTCCTTGGGGGGCTCAGGTCTGCTCCTGTGCCCCTCAGCATCGCTCCTGGCCGTGCTGGGGCTGCCCGCAGGAGCTCTTCCTGCTCGCCTTTGTGACCCCCACCACAAAGGAACTTTCGCTGCCTTCCTCCTTCCCGCAGGGCCGCAGCCCCGGCAGGCAGCCACCATTCAGCTTCTCCAAGCTGCTCTGCCGCCTTCTGCTGCTTCCTTTGGGGGGTTTGGGAAGCAGCAGTGAGCAGAAGAGCAGCCGCGGGGGGAGTTGCTCCTTCCAAAGGCACAGTCTGCGGTGACCATGGCAGCCCCGGGCACAGCTCAGCTGCTGGCAGAGGGCTGGGGGGAGGGGTCCCTGATGGTTTCACTGGTGGTCTTCAAGGCTCTTTCCGTCCCGAACAGTTTGATTCTGCGTCGCTCTCTTGTCCGCCTTCCTGCAGCTCGTAGGGGGCGACAGCAGCACTTGGAGGGGCTCTGGAGCTTTGGTTGCCGGCAGAGGGAGGGGAGGATGCTCTGCCTGCTCCGCCTGTGATCCGTCCCGGGCTGGCAGCCCTGCCAGCGATGTGGTGCGTGGGGATGAGCTCTCCTGCAGCATCACTTGGTCATGTCTGCCCATGGCTGCCTCCTAGGAGGAAAAGTCCCCCGTGCCGGGGAGAGCAGAGCAAGCACAATGCCTTGGAGCTCCTCTTCTTTGGCAGTTTTTGCCTGGCACATCCCTCCCCTGTGGGGCACAGGCCGTGCCAGGTGCTCTCTAGGTGAGCCTGCTGTAGCAAGGGGGTTGGACTAGCTGATCTATGGTGGTTCCTTCCAAGCCCCGTGCTGGGGTTCTGCCTTGGGGAGAAGCTGAGATGCCACCACCAGCATGCAGGGTGAAGGAGGCCAGGTCATGGCTCTCCTCCCCTTGTCCATGCTGCTTGTCCAGGGCAGGGCAGCAGAGCCCCGAGCTGGTGGTGCCCAGGGCCAGGTCTCTACTCGGTAAAATATTTATTCCTGCAGTATTTCACAAGAGCTGTTTTTACAGAAACCTTACAAGACCTTCCCAGCCCCCACGTGCGGAAGAACAAAGAGAGACCCCCCCGGGGAGATGTGGGTAGGAGTCACTGGAAGGGCCAGAGCGAGGGTGAGGAGGAGCCTGGCTCCCACCCGCCCCTCGCTCCTGCCCCGGTGCCAGCTGTGCCCAGCCTTGGGGGAGGCTCAGGCTGCCCAGGAGCTGCCAGGAGCGTGGTGAAGGAGGGAGAGCAGCTGAAGAGGGAATGTTCTGGAGCACCTCTGCAGATCGATGCTTGGGGAGGAAATGTTTGTTCCCTGCGTTGTTCAGGGTGCCGGAAGGGGCAGCTGCAACCCATTAGGGTTTATTTTCATGCAGGCTCCGGCTCTGTCCCTGTGGTTTCAGCTTGTACTACAACAACAACAAAAAAAGGAGCCCTCTGCTTTCCGTGGGAATGGGACCCCCCTGGCCCCCTCCTCCTGCCCCAAGCGTTGTTTCTCATGGCAGATGATGTGAGCCGTGGTGGAGCTGCTGTCCCCCCAGCCTGCCACGTCCCAGCTTTTTGCCAGGTCTCTGCATAGTCGCTGTGGGATGGGGACGCTGAGTGCTCCCCTCTGGCATAGCAGAGGGGCAAAACGGGTTGGGGGGCACGGGGAGGGTGTTTAGAATCATAAAGGTTGGAAAAGCCTTCCAAGATCAAGTCCAAACATCAACCCAGCACCTCTGTGCCCACTAAACCACAGCCCCAAGTGCTGTGGCCACAGGGTTCTTGCACCCCTGCGGGGATGGGGACTCCAGCACCTCCCTGGGCAGCCTGAGCCAGTCCCTGACCACTCCTGTAGTGAAGAAATTCTTCCTAATGTCCAGCCTAAACCTCCCCTGGCACAGCTTTGGGGCAACTGCTCCCTGGGTGGGGTGGGCAGTGTCAGTCAGGCTGTGCCTATTCTGTGTCCTGTGCTGGAGGAGGAGGTGGCAGCTGCTGCCCCCAACCAGGGGAGCAAAGAGAGCTGGGGCTGGGGGCAGGCTGGAGGCGGTGGCTGACCCCCAGCCCGAGGACATGTCCTTCCCTCCTGCTTCTCCCATCAGGTCTCCAGCTCTGAGTGCTGAGCGAGTCCCTCCTGGGCTGGAGCTGAGGGTCCTGGTGTCACAGCTGCTGGGTACCACTCACAGCTGCAGTGTGAGCCCCAGTGGGAAAGGCAGAGGATGGTCCTGGCAGCCTCCCTGTCGCAGGCTGGAGGACGTTCATCTGGAGGGAGCCCTTCAGCCATTGGGGTGTTGGTCCTTGGATCCAGTGCTGCAGGCTAAGCCCTCCCAGGTAAGCAGGGCTGATGTCTTCTCCATCCAGGCCACCCACCCGTGCTGGTGGCTCCGTGCAGCGGCTGAGGGAAGGGTGGTCTGGTTTCCAGAGGGCTTTGCCCACAGGCAGCACCTGCATTGCCTCGGCACAGAGCGCTGGGAGCTGCCTGCTCAGCTCCAGCCCCGCAGCTTGTTCCAATTTCCTTCTTCCCCGGGAGGCTTCGCTGCCCTGGGACTGCAGAGTTGCTGGCAGCTCCCCTGTGGGGACTGGGGAGGCTCCCCAGAGCTCGTGGGAGAGCTCACAGGCTCTGAGCGAGGCTGTTGGGGTGCCCCAGCCCTCCTCACCCCTCTGGGAGGGGACAAAGCCTGATGCCACCAACACTCTGGCTGGGACCAGCCAATGGCTTAGCAAAGTCTCCCCCAAGCACTTCAGCCGAGGGTGCAGTGAGAGGAGGAGGAGGGGCAGAGGAGAGGGGGGCTGGAGATCCCCCCCATGGCCACATTGCCCCTGCAGCGGGGGCAGGCCCAGTGGCTCCCTGGGCAAGATACCCAAACTGGTCAGACCCAATGGGCCAAGATCCTCCCATGTTGGGAAGNGGGCGAGGGGAGGTGCTGAGGCAGAGGGTGAGGGGTGTGGGGCCGTGCAGGCAGTGGCTTTGTCCCGGGCTGGCACAGGAGCTCTGCTCTGTGTCCAGGCCGGGGCCAAGGGTGGGCTCTGCCCGGGTCAGTTCACAGTGGGCACCTGGTTCTGGTGGAGGCTGAACTCTTTGGCTTTGAGGCGCAGGCTGGCGATGCTGTTGGCCATGCTGACCCCTTGGGTGGGCGTTGCAGTCCCACTGGAGCCGTAGGAGGGCACAGTGCTGCGGGGAGGGAGCAGGGCAGGAATGAGGCAGGGCCCAGCCGGGGGTCCCCGTGCCCAGCGCTGTCCCGACGGCTCCCCGGGCCCGGCTGGCAGCTCCCTCTTGGGCATCTCCCCCAAGGGCAGGCAAAGCTTCGGCACCGGTGTGTGGCTGGATGCAGGTGGGAAGCCCTCAAAGGGTGCACCGGGAGCTCTGCCTTGAGCTTTCCGAGGCGCTGGCTGGCTGGGGAGAGCCGGGAGCCGGAGGGGACTGGTGCCGCCTCCCGTGCCGAGATGTGGGAAGGGTCAGAGCCGATCCCCGTGGGGAGCAGAGCTCCCACTCCAGCCCGGCAATGCACGGAGGCAGGGAAGGGCTCCCAGAGCAGAGCCGGAGGAGCTCCTTCCCCTCGGCAGTGGCACAGGGCTCAGCCCCAGGGCAGCCTGTCCCGGGGCTGCTCCTTCCCAGCTCCTCCAGCGCCCGCCCCTACCTGTACGGGGAGGAGCCGCTCCAGGAGAGGTACTCCGGTGGCAGCGCGGTGGGGCGCGGTGCCATGGGCTGCTCGACGGCTGCCTCCTGGCTGTAGGACTTGAGCAGCGAGGCAGATCTGCTGGCCAGCATCGCCCTCTCGTTCCGGCGGAACTTGGCTCGGCGGTTCTGGAACCAGACCTGCGGGCGGGGGGCGAGGGCGGTCAGCAGGGGGGTCCCGGGATGAAGGAGAGGGGCACAGGGCACTGCTCTCACCTGCACTCTGGCCTCGCTGAGGTTGACCCTCCTGGCCAGCTCCTCCCGCACGAAGGCGTCAGGGTAGTGAGTCCTCTCGAACACCCTCTCCAGCGCCTGCAGCTGGCTGCTGTTGAAGGTGGTTCTGTTCCTCCTCTGCTTCTTCTTCCTCTTGGCTGCCCCACGGCTCGGGCTCAGGCTCTCACCTGCACACAAGAGGCCAGGTGAGACCCAGACCCAGGTGAGACACCCCCGGTGGGGACACTTGCAAAGCCCTGGGGTGGTTTCACCTCCAGCCAAAGCCACCTGGGCACAGTCTCAGGGGGTCTTGGAGGACTGCACCTCACAGCCCCCATCTGCAGGATGCCTTGGGCTTGGCACTTGCTAAGGGTTTAGGTCAAGCTTCCATGGATGGCAATGGAAATTCAACACCAAAACCTCTCTCAGGTGTGGGTCTCAGCTCCCCTGTCCAGCACCCCTGAGGCCAAGCTGTAACATGTCCCTGAGGTGGCAGCAGCCAAGCATCTGCTCGGTCCTCACAGCTAGGCAGGAAGCCACCAGGCCTGGCAGAGCTCAACCCCCACAGGGTCTGTTCCTGGCTGTGCTCCTGCAAGCACAAAGCCCAGGGTGCACTTTGGTTTCTCAGTATTGATCTTGGGCTTTCAGCCAGGCTGAGATTAATCTCCTCCTCATCACTGATATCATCAGGTTGAGGCAAGTTTCTGAAGTCCTCTTCCAAGACCCCCAGCCAGCTGCCCACAAAGGCTTCCTGGGGAGTGAGGTTCTGTCAGCCCTCCTGAGGGAGGCTCTGCTTAATTACCCTGCCTGTTAATAGAGCATCTGGATCCAATCTGCACCTACTGGGCTGAAGGGGGTTTGGAGCTGCTTGAAATGAGCCTGGGTTTATGACATTCTGATTCTAGCAGGGTCTGGGGGGAGGCTTCTCTCTGCTCTCCAGAACCCAGGAGTTATCCCTCCCTGAACATGCTCAAGAAATTAAGAGTCATTAATCACCCATCTTGGTGCCCAGCAGAGAGTTGTGCAGGACCTCAGAGGCTGCTCCAGCAAGCAACAGAATCTGCTGGAAGAGATCTGCTGCCTCAAGCCAGCAGTGAGCTGCTGAGCAGGAGGGAGCTAAGAGCTGCAAGGTCTTTAAGGCCAGAAAAACCTTTTGGGACCTTAACTGTGAGGAATTCAAGTCATGAAACCTCCACCCATCCCTGAGGTGTCTTTGTGCCCACGCAGGCCACTCTCAAGGATTGTCCCTCCCTGGGATGAGCCACGAGGAGCAGAGAACCCCTCAGTGTCAGCTGGCAGGTTGGCTCCTTCTGCCCAACGCAGGGTCCCGACTTGGAGCTCCTGTGGAGGTTCCTTGCACCCTTCTCTGAAAACCATCCACTGGCTGCTGCCCCCAGCAGTGCCAAGCATGAGCTGTGCCAGGGCATGCCACAGAGAAGAGGCTGCCAGTGGCCTCCTGGAAAGAGCAGTTGGCTTCTCTGGAGCTTTGCTCTGGTGCCAGCCAGTGCCAGGAGCTCTGGGTGCTTCCCCCAGCCTGGCCCAGGGCTGCAGGGCACCAGCTCCAGCCCCATTCCCATTCCCTGTCTCCCAAGCAGATGTGGGAATGCTGCATCATTTGGGCTGTGGCTGGGCTGGGCCCATGGGGACAGGAGGTCATGGCTGGATGGGAAGGGAAGGTGAAGGAGCTCTGGGCACCTCCACGGGACTGCTGCAGGCTCCTCCCTGGGTCTCTTATTGCGTTCTAGGTGAGTTCTTTGCTCTAGCTGTGTCCTCTGGACCTTGCCTGACCATCTGCTGGGCTGGGAGCTGCCTGGACTCTTGTGTTTGGGACATCTTGGTTGGGTACAGCCAGGTTGGATGCTGCCACACCTGAAATTCCTGCAGGTCTGAGGCCCCTTGCCCAGCCAGGACCCCTCTGGCTGCCCTTCACTGCTGGTGGCCTTCAAAGGCTCACAAATAAAATTCTCCAGATCCTCTCCAGCCCTTGTCCCTGTGGCTCCAAACCTGCTGCCAGCCTCCACTCTCCAGTTGCCCCTTTTAGTTAAGCTCCTTTTTTGGTCCTGTTTTCCTTCAGCCAGCTAATGAGCTGCTGGATGGGAGCACACCAGGTCCAGCCGTGCCTGTCCTTGAGTTTTCCAGGAGCCTGGGACCAAAGCCCTCAGGCTGGGAAGGAGCTACAGGGTGCAAGATGGGGGAGGGACATTTCCTTGCAGGGCTGTGGCCACATCGAGGGGCTTCTGGGGAGGTTATAGAGCAGGGCTTGGTTCAGAAGCTGCTGTCACCAGGGGCACCCTCTGCCTCTCACCAAGCCAGCAATGACTTCAACAAGGCACCAATAAAAGTATAAATAAAATTTATAACCCCCTTTGGGTTTCTCCCCAGTTTAATATCCAGCTCTGAGACTTTCCCATGCGTGGTGGCTTCTGTCACCACTCATTTGGCTGAGAGGAAGGAGGAGGAGGAAGGGTTCCTCCAAGTGACCCTCCAAGCAGCTCACTTTTGGCTGTTTTTTTGTCTCCTCAGATCCACAGAGGCAAGAGCCATGGGAGCTGGGAGGTGCTGAGTGACTCTGCTGGGATGGAGTTCTCAGGCTGGAGCTGGGTCAGGCTGTGCCTGGGTGAGTGATTGGAGAGCAGCAAGCCCTGGGCTGTGCCTCAGCTGGGGGAATTTTGATCAGCCCCCACTGATGGGTTTAGTGGGAGGACCTTTTCCTGCACCACACAACCCTGTGGGATGCTCCAGGAAGCTTCCTGGAGGATGCAGGTGGCCAAAGCTCCTTCCTCACCCACTCACACCTCTCCTGAAGCACACTGCACCTGGGCAGAGCTCAGAGCTCTTCAAACCCCTTTGCTTCCCAGCCCAGCTCTCTACTGGGCTCATTTCTCCCCATCCTGGTGCTGCAGGGAGGCAGTTTCATGCCTGGGCTGCCTGCCTGGGTCCCCTGCTCTGCTCCAGGGTGAGCCTTGGTAACAGCTCAGCATCTTTCCCCCATCATGGTGGGCTTGTGGGACCCAGCTAAGGGGCACCCTGGGTGCTGGTGGTGTGCCTGGGGTGGCTGCAGCTGCAGACTCAGGCTGGTTGCTTCTGTTGGAGAAGCTTTGACAGCTCCAGATCAGCCTCCAACCCCCAGTGCTGCCGCAGGCAGGGGGTGAGCTGCGTGCCCTGGCGACCCTCTGCCACCCATCCGGAGGGGCTGGGCTTAGCCAGCTTTGGTGACACTCCAGGGAGGAGCCAGACGCTGGATCCTCACCCCGAAGGGCTCTGGGCGGGTGGGAGGTGTCCACGGCAGGGGCTTGGAGCTGGATGATCTTTGGGGTCCCTTCCAAGGCTGCTCTGTGCCTGGGGAGCTCTGTCAGCAGCGAGCACCTTGAGCCCCCCCGCCCCGGGCAGGAATCCTGCGCTCCAGTGGCTTTCATTTCCCCCTCCCCGCAGCCCCCCAGCACCTTTCTGCCACCAAATTATTTCACACCTCCCATTCACTCCTGAGCACTTGGCCAAAATCCTTTGAAACCTCACATTTTTCACACTTCCCCTTGCCCCCCACAGCCGAATGATCAAATCTGCCCTGAGCCTTCCTTTCTCTGCCTCGAATGGCTTTGGGGGTTTCTTTTTTTTGTCCTTCACC
>VWZI01017610.1:116714-127368 GCA_013396835.1 Psilopogon haemacephalus | reverse complement strand
GTGGAGTTGGGGAGGGGGAGGAGGGAAGCTGAATTAGCGAAAATAAACAAGAGGTTGTGCGGGCACTCGCTGTGGATTTAACAAATTAACGCTGAGCCTTCATCGGGGAGGCCGAGGGGTGCCGGAGGCCCTTTACAGCCAAGAAGTGCTCTGGGAAAACAATGTCTGCGGTGCCTGCCCTGGGCTCCTCCGGCAGCGGCTGCGCTGCCCCCGGCCCGGCCGCCCGCCAGGGGGGCGCCGGCACTGCCCTCCCCGCGGAGCTCCTCCGCAGGGCTTTAACTTCTTCCTCTCCGTCGCAGATCACAGAGTGTCAGGAGCTGGAAGGGACCTCCAAAGCTCGTCCAGTCCAAGCCCTCTGCCAGAGCAGCATCACCCAGAGCAGATCACACAGCAACACGTCCAGGTGGGTTCTGAATATCTCCAGAGAGGAGACTCCACAGCCCCCCTGGGCAGCCTGCTCCAGGGACCTGTCACCCTCACAGGGAAAAATTCCTCCTCATGTTTCCATGGAACTTCCTCTGCCTCAGCTCCCACCCAGTGCCCCTTGTGCTGTCCCTGGGCATCACCCAGCAGAGCCTGTCCCTGGGCATCACCCAGGGCTGGCTCCAGCCTCCTGCCCCTCACCTGCACGTATTGAGAACCATTGCTGAGGTCACCTCTCAGTCTCCTCTCCCAGCAGCTCATCCCCAGCTCCCTCAGGCTCTCCTCCTAACAGAGCTGTTCCATTCCCTTCAGCACCTTTGTGGCTCTGTGCTGGACTCCCTCCAGCAGTTCCCTGTCCCTCTTGAGCTGGGGGGCCCAGAACTGGACACAGGACTCCAGATGTGGCCTCAGCAGGGCAGAGCAGAGGGGCAGGAGAACCTCTCTCCACCTACTAACCGCAGCCCTTCTAATGCACCCCAGAATGGCATTGTCCCAGGCTGGGAGAGTTGTGGCTGTTCAGCCTGGGGAACAGAAGGCTCCAGGGGGACCTCAAAGCTGCACCTCAGTATCTGCAGGGAACCTGCAGGCAGGCTGGGCAGGGGCTGGGCAGGAGGAGCTGTGGAGATAGGTGAGGGCAATGGTTTGGAGCTGGAGCAGGGCAGAGTTAGGTTGGGGAGCAGGAGGAAGCTCTGCACAGTGAGGGTGGGGAGAGACTGGCACAGGCCAGGGAGGTGGCTCAGGTCTCATCCCTGGAGACATTCAGCATCAGCCTGGCTGTCCCTGGGCACCTCCATGGCTCTGCATCCTGGGGCAGCCTCACAGGGCTGCAGCCCCTCGGGGGCTCCCCACTTCCCTCAGCACAATGCTCTGAGGTCCAAACCCACCCTGGGAGCAGCTCAGGGACACAGGGCATGGAGTATCCCTGGGGAATAGAGACCAGCAGCCTCTTCCCCAGATCCCAGGAGCAGATTTGATCCCCTCATCCCAACCCACTGCTGCTCTCTGCACCCCCCCAGCCCAGCCCCCCAAAGACCCCAGGAATGCCTGAGGCTCCTGGTGAGGAGGCTGAAGCTGGGGGGGGGTCCAAATGTGCTGAGTCCAAAGGAAACTTTCTCAGCTCAAGTGGAGCACATGAAAAATTTAAGAGAGGGGCAGGACTCAGCTACTGGGGAAACATCGCAGCGAAATGTTTCCGAGGATATTTCACCTCATTAATTGTGAACAAGCTGAGACGCTGACAACGCTTCACAGCTCTCTGCCGCTGCCGGGAGGGAGGCTCCGGCGAAACGGAGCAGCAAAAGCCTGCACCAAGAAGCAGGCCAAGGCTGTCCCGGGGGGGGCCCTTCCCCCCGTGCTCACTGACAGCCTGCTTTATGGTCATGGAGCTGCTGCTGCTCCGGCCAGAACCCACCCAGTGCCACCATGGGCCCCGGGGCTCGGGGACATCCTGCCCAGCCGTGCTGCAGCCCCAGGGATGCTCCATGCTCAGCCTGCAACCCCTGCCTGGGGGGGATTGTTCCCCTTAGACCCCCAGCAGCTGCTCGGTGGTGATGCTGAGGAGGATGGGGGGGGCTGAGCTTCCTCCCAGCGTGGCCAGCTGAAAGGTCAACGTGCAGAGAAGGTCCTGGGGAGCTGGCTGAGGCAGAGGCATCCCTGTGTGCCAGCAGGCTGTGCCCAGCCTGTGCTTGCAGCACTGCCGATGTTCTTCTGGCTCATGACCACATTTAGTGCAGCAAACGTGGTGGGAATGTGCTGGGTTGGGAGCAGGAGGACCCTGGAGAGGAGCAGCCCAGAGTGGAGGGGACACTGCAGTGCTTAGGGATGGCCCCGGGCTAGAGCAGGCACCAGCTTCACTGCTAAGGGCCACGGGAGGACTCAGGGCGTGCCAGGTGGATGCCATCTCGGTGCCATCACCCTGGGGATGGGAACTGCCTGCCTGGAGAAGAAAGGGACATGGACAGGCCCTGCTGCCAGGCTCACCAGCTCCAGGCTGCACCCCAGCAGGCTGCACCCCAGCATCCTGGCCCCAGCCCCAACCCTGTGCTGGGATGCAGACCACAGAGCCTGGCACCAGCAGCAGCCCCTCAAACCACAGCCTTTCGAGCCCTGCCTTGGCACTGGCACCCAGCACGGGGCTCAGCAGAGTTCTTGCTGTGCTTTCCCAGCCACTCTGGCTCCCTCTCACCCCGGGAGTGGAGCTGGGGCCATTGTGCAGGGCAGCAGGGTTCAGCCTGCCTGGCTCTGCCTGCCGATGGGTGGCACTGGCCCAGGGCATCCAGCCCACGACCTGGGGTGCTGAGCACATCCCCAGGCTCAGTGAGCTGTGGGCCAAAAATCCCCTCCCAGGGCTGTATCCATGCAGGAGGTGACCCCAGCCCCTTGCCAGGCTCTCAAGGAGCTGTCAAGAGCATCCTGTGAGCCTGGGGCAGGCTGCAGCTGCCCCTCTGGGCACTTCTCACACCCGGCTCAAGATGCCACCAAGCACCCAAGCGAGTGCTGGCACCTGCCACGGGCCTGTCCCATGGCCACCAGCTGGCATCCCTGGGGTAGGGACACTGTTCCACTTGGCCAGGGCCTGGGATGGGCTCAGATCCCCACCTGGGACCCCAGCCCCACCCCGAGGAGGACCCCGGTGGGTCCCAGTGAGCCTGGGCAGGCGCAGCAGCCTTGGCCTCCAGTCTGGTTTGCATTTGAGGCTGGTGGCCTCCTGCCAGATTTATTGTCAAACATTCATTTTAATAAGTGGCCCAGATCAGGTCTTGTCTAAACCCAGCCCTGTTAACTGTTTCCAGCTTAAAGCAGAGCTGTGCGTGGGGGCACAGCAGGGGTGGTGGGGGCAGGATGGCAGCCAGGCTGCTAGGGGGTAGAGGACACCTTGGAGGTGCCAGAGTGGGGGCAGCTATGTCAGGGTCCTGCTTCTGCACAGCCCAGAGGAGCTGAGGCTCTGCCCTTCATCACCCCAAGCCTCCATCCCATTCAGGTCCTAAGTGTGGCACCATCTTGCCACACAGGCAACCCTGACCCCAGCACACAGCTGGCCAGGACCCCAAAATAAAGCCAGGAGGAGAGCTGGGGGCATGTTGGCACCGGAGTTGGAGTCTTAGGGTGTGGGTCAGGGGCCCCTGGGCTCTGTCCTACAAGCCCCACTCAAACTGTCCCCGGGATGGGCAAGCAGCTCAGGCTGGGCATGCCCAAGTGCCTGGCACTTTGGGTTCCACATTTGGTTTAGGTTTTATGAGCCTCCAACAGCCACAGGAACTCTGCAGTGTCTCCCAGTGCCGATGCACACACTGATTATTTTTCTTTTTAGTTCAAACCTTCCCCTGAGGTATTCACAGCCCCCAGACCTCAGCCATGTGGCCAGCCCAGCTGAGAGTCAAACCTGTCAGGCAGCAGCCTGGTGCCCACCCTGGCCCGGCACAGTCCCCAGCAGCACCAGGCTGGTGCTCGTCACCGCATCAGCCACATCTCCTCCCAGCACCACCGCTGGGGACGTGGGACCCCAGTTCGCAGGGCAGCAGTGCCCGGCCTGGGCCAGCACGAACCTGCCCCCACCCTGCCCTGCTCCNGCCGCCCCGCTCCAAAGCTGCTTTATGAGAGCAGCTCCAAAGGGGGACGAGGAGCGAAGGGGAGGGGGCTGGCGGCTGGCGCTGCTGCTGCTGCGGGAAGGCTCCCGGCTCACCCAACACCCACCCCCGGGCTCAGCTGCTCCCCCCCAGGTCCTGCCCAAGCCTCTGGGGGCAGCTCAACCCCCAGACCCGGGGCGAAGGAGTGGCACTGAGACCTCCTTACACCTCCCGCTCAGCTAATGCCTCTTGCTCAATTAATTCTTCCTGGTCAATTAGTGCCTCTTGCTCAATTAATTCTTCCTGATCAATTAATGCCTCCTGCTCAGTTAATTCCTCCTGCTCAATTACTGCCTGCAGCAGCCCCCAGGCTGCCACTGGCACCCTGGCAGTGTGCATGGCCTGGGCAGTCCTGCTGCAGAGGTGGGAGCTGTGGGGGTGCCACACCCAGCAGAGTGCTTCTGCCCACTCAAATTGGGCCATGTCCAGCATCAGCAAACCATTTACCCCCCAGCGCCCTGCCAGGTGGCCCAGGATGAGAGGCTGCCCCAAATCAGTCCTTTGCCCATCCTCCCTGATCCAACTGGGCATTGCTGGCCCTGTGCAGGCACCAGGATGGGGCAGGGGTCGGCTGCCTCTGCCCACTCTGCTTTCACTCTCTTCCCTGTTGCTTTTTCCAGACAGGAAGAGCCAGATCTGCACTAATCCAGGTCTAAATCCCTGCCTGGTCCCAGCTCAGCCCCACGAGGCACTGTCCTGGCACCATGAGTGATGCTCTCAGTCTGCTCCATGGCTCGGGGATGCCATCCAGGGAGGATAACTTCTTTCAGCTGCTGCTGGCACCGCAGGGAGGGGACAAGGTGCCAGCCTGGGACACCAAGCCTCTGCCAGCCCCAAAGCACCCACATCCCATCCTGCTTCAAGCCTCATCCCTTGGGCTCGGTGATTTTATAGCTCCGGGGGGGGGTAGGGGGTGGGGTTTGGGGGATGATTCTTCATGGCCAGAGGAAATCAGCCCCGGGAGAACAGGCACTGGGCCTCGCTCCCCGGGAGAGGGGAGGCTTTCTGAGACAGCCTCAAAGCCCCAAATCATTTCATCAGCCTCTCAGCTGCAGACACACACCCAGGTCCTCTTAAAATGCTGATTCGCTGAATTTCGCCCATCTTGGCTGCGCCCAGTCCAAATTTCATATTTTTCCTGTGAATCAGCCCCAGTCCCTGCAATAACAGCCCAAAAGCAGAGGGGAAATACTCTTGCACTGAGCTGTTCCTGGTCCAGCTAGACACAACAGCCCGGGGGGGCTGGGTAAGGTGACCCAGAGTCCCAGCACCCTCCCTGGCTGGGCAGGGCTGTGCCATGGGTGTTGGAGCTGCTAATGAGGCTTTGAGCACATCGCTGGCAGCTGCTGGAGCTGCTGAGGCAGTGGGGTGAAGCCCTCACCAGTCACAGGACCCCCTCGCTGTCCCCTCCAGACCCTGTCAAGGGCTGGGTGGCTTTTGCAGCTCTGCTCCCTGCTCCTGTGCCCTTGCCCTGATGGGAAGAGGGGTGGGAAGGAGCATCCCTGGCAGCAATGCCTGGGGAAGCTCAGCTCCCCGAGGGTGCTGAGGGCAGAAAGATGCCAGGGTGAGCAGCAGCGAGGGGAAGGGATCCTCCTGCCCTCCCCATCCAGCCAGGGCTGCTCCAGCTCTTGGGCTCCACAGCAGGAGGGAAGAATCTCACCTCTCCAGGCCCTGTTTTGGGCTGTTTGCTCTTCACCAGCAGCTCAGCTGTAGGTGTGGTGGGAAAGTCCCTAAATAGGGCAGGGGAAGCCTGGCAGCAGGGACCACGCTGCAGCCTGGGGCTGTCCCCTGTCCCCTGCAGCTGCCTTAGCAGGGTGCGAGGTGAGTCCCTCCCTACAGCCCTCCTAGCTGAGCTCCCTGCCAGTGCCTGCAAATCTCCTCAGCAGCCTGGGACACATCAGGGTCTCACTCACCTATCCACCCACCCATCCCTCACCTGTCCCCAGCCTCAGCTAAGCACAAATAAATGTGGAGGTGGTGGTGGGGTCAGGGCAGGTGAGGCCTGATGACAGAGAGCCACGGCTGGCACAGATGGCTCCTGTCCCAGAGCCACCCAGCCTGGCTGTGCTGCCCTTACAAGGACCGAGGCAGCTCACTGCCCCCCTGCTTTGGATGCCACAGTTCCCATCTTGGCTGTGCACAGGGAGTGGCCACCAGTTGATGACACTGGCTTTAGCTGGGACAGAGCCAGAGGCATCCCAGGGAAGCCAGATCCCCACGGACACATCCTGGTTCTTTGCCAGCTGCCTCCTGACCCTGCAGCCAGAGGGGAGAAGGTGTCCTGAGGGGACAAGTGGCATTTGGGAGGGCAGAGAAGCACGACAGAGATGTGTCCTGCGAGCCAGGACCAGCACAGCCCCCAGGCTGGGCCAGCACAGGGACACCAGCCAGGATGGCTCTGCCCTGGGTACGGTGCCCAAACCCTGGCAGCAGCTGGGGGCAATCAGCCCCTGCCTGACCCCAAATGTAGACCCTGCCCCTTCTCAGCTCTCTTACCAGCTCCCTGCCTGGCTTCTCCCTTTTCAGCTGCCCTCGTTTGCATGATTAAAACCAATTTGCTCTCACACCACCCTAATCCTCTCTGCCCCCTCGGGCTCAACTTCTTCCCCCCTCTCCTCCACCACTGCCCTGCTCAGCACCCACAGCTCCAGCGAGGGTGGAGGGGTCCAGCCACCCCCTAGGTGAGAAGGGGACCCCAGGAGCTGTTCTGCAAAGGGGATGCCGAGGAGCCACCATATCATTGCCCAGTTCCACTAGCTGCAGCCGACTGGGATGCCCTGGGAGGGGCCGGATCCTTCCCCCGAGCCCAGCCACGACAGAAGTGTCTCTTTCTGAGCGTTCAGCCCCGCAGCGGTGCCGGAGCCAGCGCCCGGCTCCCTCTCCCATCCCCAGGCGGCACCAAAAGTAAGTTCATTGTTTGAAAAGCCATCAGTCAAGGGCTGCTGGCTAAAATTACCCTCCTGCTTTATCATCTTGAGAACATTAAGGGCTGTTGTTAACAGATGTTTCGCGTTACACATTATTTGTTAGTCTAATGAAAGGAGGTGAACAAGTTTTCAAGACCTCAGAAGTTGCGTGGAAGGTTTTGGAAGGGAGGCTGCTGCACTGCTCCGGGGCAGGATGAGGATGGAGGTGAGGATGGAGACGAGCCCTTGGCACCCCCTTGGTGTTGCCGTGCTCTCGCCTCTCTGGCAGGACTTCTGCCTCTTAACTTTGGGGTGCCGTGAGCTGCACAGATGAGCTTTGTACTCGTCCTCCCGTGAGAATGTGCTGGGTGCCCTCGGGGCCACTTTGGAGCTGGGGCCAAGGCAGGGGCTGAGCAGCCCCCTTGGCTGCGGAGGGCGATGGGGATGGCTCTGGTCCCTGGCGGGGACTAGCAGAGAGGCTGCTCCTGAAGGAGAGATGTGCCCTGGCCACGGGGCTGTCCCCAGCCCCCCTCCCCAGCTAGGAGGGCTGTAGGGCCAGAGGTGGCAGTGAGGGCAGGGAGGAGTTGAATCTGCTGAGCTTATCCATCTCTGCCAGGCTCAGCAACAGAGACCTCATCCTGCTGTGGCTGCCTGGGGAAGGTGAGAGGGGTCTGTTGAGGCTCCCCCAGACCACATCAAGCCCTTCCTGGTGAAGGGGCTGCCAGAACACTACAACAAGCTCCAGGCTGCTTTCTCTGACCATCCAGTATGGTGACCCTGGAAACAGTTTCCCAGCCAGAGCACAGAGCCACATTCCACAGAGAGTGCCAGGATCCATTTGCCTTGGTTAGAAGCCCCCTGCCACTGGCCCATGGGGTCCCAAACCTGCATCTGGCAGGAAGAAACCTCCACAATGGTGAAGAGGAAGACAAGAGAAAAACACTGAAAGGCTGTTTTACTTCAGGATGCTAGTAAAAGATAACGTTAGCAGTAAAAGTTCCTCTGCTGTCATCACACTGATGCCAAAAGCCTTGCAGATGTGGGGCGAGAGGCAGAGCTTGGAGAGGAGGAGGGCACCTGCCTGCTGCTAATGCAGGGCACCTGCTTGATGCTCCAAATGCAGGACACCTGCTTGCTGCTCCAGCTCACCTCATCTCCACTGAGGAACTTGCACCCCAGCTCAGACAGCAGGGGAGAGCTGCCACAAGTCTGTGTTTGCAGACACTCAGGATTTCTTCTCTGGCTCCTTCTCTTGCTCTGCTCCCATCACTCAGGTATTTGTCTCCCCAGGTGGGGTCAGGGGGAGCAATGCTTCCACTCTCAGACAGGTGTCAGAGCATCCCGGATGCTGGTGGTGTCTTCATCCCCATAACCTCCCTGGGACAGTTGCTAATGGGAATGATCCTCCTTGGTCCAGTGGTGCTGGCATCAGCAGGCCAAACTCCACAGGGCCTCTGCCCCAGGAGGAGTCTTTTAGGGTGAAAAATGGGACTGTGGGGATGAGGCAGCTGCCTTGCCTCTCTCTCTGGTATTTGCATCACTCTTGATCCCCACTGAGTCTCTTTAGGCTGTATTAGGAGCTCAGCAGGGTGGTAGATCCTCTGCTGTCTTGCAAAGAGCCCTGTGAGATGAGCCAGCTGAGCTGGGGCCCCCAAGCCATGCTTGTGCCCCCCCTCCAGCACACTGTTCCCAGTATGGTCCCATCCACAGGCCAAATCTTCCCACAGTCCCAAAGCAACTCAACAGAATCCAATGGGAGGGGAGGGAGGGTGGAAGGTAGCACCCAAAGCAGCAGACACCACCCCGGAGAGCAGCACTCAGCCTCCCCCAGTCTTCAGCACCCCAAGTAGAGGTGGACTGGGGGCTCAGGGGGCTCGTCCATGGGGGAAAGAGTCGTGGGAGGAGTGGGATGTGGGTGGAACAAGATGCTTCAGACCTGCACAGAACACAGAGGAGGACAGAGGGAGCACCCTGGGGCAGGAAGGTTCTCACTGTGTGCCCCTCCTTGCAGGTCTAGGCAGCCCCTGGGGGCCTGAGCACCTTTCAGCCACTCAGCTCCCCGAGTGGGCTCAGCTCCCCGAGTGGGCTCTGCTCTGCTCCCCTCAGCAGGGCTGCTGGTGCCCGGAGCTGTGCTCCAGGGCTTCAGAAAACTAATCTGGGTGCCCCACACCCAGCAGAGGGGGCAGGTTTGGGAAAAGCCACCTCCAGGCTGCCCTCGGGGAGAGGGCATCGCAGCCCGGGCCGTGGGGGTGTGCGGGGGGCACCTCCGCTCCACTTCTGCTCCCCTCTCCCGCCTCATACCCGCCCGAGGGGGCACCGACTCTGGAGGGGCTCTGGGGGCCGTCGGATGCCTCCACACAGGGGTTTTGAGGCAAGGACGGGGCCAATTCTCCTCCCGCCCGCCCGGAGCGGCGGGGCCGGGATGCGCGGAGACCAGCGGAGCTGCGCGGAGAGCTGCGCGGCCCCGGGCCGGGCGGCAGAGCCCCGGGCAGGAAGGACTGTCCCGTTATGAACGTGCCTCTTTCTGGGACCGAGCGTCGCGAAGCCGAGTCCCGGATCCCTCCCTGTCCACTCTCCCAGGCCTGGCCCTGTCGCCGCCGGCCCGGTACTGCCGGTGCCACCGGAGACGTGCTGTGACGGGCACCGGAGGAGGACTCGCTGCGTCCAGGTCTCCCGGGCCGGGAAACCGAGGCAGGGAACCCCAGGGGAAGACCTCGGAGACTGCAGAGCCCCGGGACGGACCAACTGCCCGGCACCGTCCCGTACCCGGCACCTCCGATCGCGGTGAGGACACAGTCGGTTCCTGAGCTCCCTCTCCCCATGTGCGATGTCCCCGTCCCCTGGTGAGATGTTTCCGTTCTACGGTACAGTGCCACTGTCCCCGGTACCGTACTTCTTTACCCCGTACCATGTCCCTGAGCCCCGTTTGCCCCGTTACGATGTTGCCGTATCCCGGTCCGCTGTGCCTGGCACCCGGTACGATGTCCTTGAGCCCTCTCTCCTCCGGTACGATGTCCCTCTCCCCCGACGCGAGGTTCCCGTTCCCCGGTATAGTGTCCTTGTCCCCCTGTACGATGTCCTAGAGTCCAATCTTCTCCGTCCCCGCACAACTTCCCCGTGCCCCGGTGCGGTGTCCCGGTCCACGGTAGAACGTCCCTGTCCCTTGGACGGGATCCCTCTGCCCCAGCCGCTCGGGTACCGGCCCCGATGGGGGTCACTCCTCTCCTCCATCCGCCCGCCTGCCGGTCCCTGTGTCCCCCGCCTCGGGTGACACCGACCCCCCCTGCCCGCCGTGCTCGGCCCTGGGGCAGGCACGTGAGGGGGTGACCCCATCCCCAAACTGCCCCGGTCCCGGGGGCCCCATGCCGGGGCGGCGACACTCACCGTCCTGGGGCGCTGCCTCGCTGCCGCTGCTGCCTCCCGACGGCTCCGGTACGGCCTTAGCGCCGCCGGCGGGCGGAGGACCGGCCGGGGGGGTCCCGTTCATCCCGGCCGCCACCTCCTCCAGGTCAAGGAGGTGGCTGACGCTGAAGTTTTTCCGACTTTGGGGGTTTTCGGGCGGCTCGGGGCCGCGCACGGCGCTGGGGGCGAACGGCTTGTCCATGGCGAAGGCTGGCGCCGAGTCCATGGCTCCCCCCTCGGCCCGCAGCCCACCCCGAGGTGCGGGGCCGCTTCCCGGCGCCCTTCCCCTTCCCGACT
>VWZI01017610.1:100142-110461 GCA_013396835.1 Psilopogon haemacephalus | reverse complement strand
CCCTGCCGCTGCCTTGCCCCGCGGGCAGGGGCTGCAGGACCACCCCGGTAGGTCCCGGGGGCCTGTGCCGCTGGGCCCCTCGCGGTGCTGGGAGCGGCGCTGTGGGGGCTCTGCGTTCCCCCCGTGGGGCACGGCGAGGTTTAACGGCCTCGGTCCCTTGCCGGGCGGTGCCGCTGCGGCTTGGCGGCCCCCAGGCTGGTTCCAGGCTGGTTCCAGTATCAGGGTGTTACTGGGAGCGCTGCTCCGGCCCTGCTGTCGCCACGGCGGAGCACCCCGGAGCGCTCCGTCCCGCCCCTCCCGCCGTGCCCCCAGCGCGGGGAGCTTGTGGCAGCGCTGTGCGGGCAGGATGGGCCCCGGGGCCGGGCTCTGCGCCCCGATAACGGCGGCTGCGGCTCTGCCCGCCGCAGATAATCCCCGCGCAGCTCCGGCGGCGGTGGGAGGCGAAGCGGAGGGCGGTGCCGGTTAGAGATGCATGAGGAGGGAGGGAAGAAGGGAGCGGGGCAGTGACAAGGCGCTGAAAAGGCTTCTTGCTCTGAAAGGAGAGGGAGTCCCCGTGGGGAGCAGGCAGCGGCTGCCCGCCCGAGGCTGCCGGCGGGAGCGGGGCAGTGCCATGCTGCAGGCCCCCGGGCGCGGAGCGGAGCACAATGCCCTTCCTGCACGGCTTCCGCAGGATCATCTTCGAGTACCAGCCCCTGGTGGACGAGATCCTGGGGCTGCTGCCCATGCAGGACACGGAGCAGCAGAGCAGCCTGGAGAGGTAACAGAACTGGGGCAGAGCTCCGGGGCAGAAAGGCCACTTGGTGTTGGGGATGTGATGGTTGGAGCTCAGCGATGGGCACAGATCCACAGACTGCATCAGGTTGGAGAAGACCCTCAGGGGTCATCTTGTCCAACCCCCTGCAGGCAGCAGGGACACCTCCAGCCAGAGCAGGCTGCCCAGGGACACAGCCAGGCTGATGCTGAACGGCTCCGGAGATGAGACCTGAGCTGTGTCCCTGTGCAGCCTGTGCCAGTCTCTCCCCACCCTCACTGTGCAGAGCTTCCTCCTGCTCTCCAACCTAACTCTGCCCTGCTCCAGTTCCAAACCATTGCCCTCACCTGTCCCCACAGTCCCTTCTGTGCAGCCCTTCAGACACAGCCCTGGCTGGGAGCTAACCCCCAGCTGGTCCCAAGCTGCTCTAGACTGCTGGCAAGGTGGGGATGGAGCAGAGCAGACCTTGGCTGTGCTGGTCAGGAGCAGCCTAAATGGAGGCTCCTGCAGCTGTGTTGTGTAAGCTCACAGCCAACAGGTTACACCTGGTGGTTGCAACACAGGAGAGGGCACCAGAGACTTTTCTTCCTCCCTGTTGCTGTTTTGACCCTGGCACACCCCTGAGATGTGTGCCATGAGCTGGGTGACTGAGTGGTTGTTTTTGTGCCCCTCCAGCCCTTCCTGTGTGGGCAGTGACCCGAGCCAGCTCTCGGCTGTCAGACGAGTCTTGGAGAGGGAGACTCACTCCCCGTTCTACCAGGAGGGGGTGAGCTACACCCTGCTGAAGGTCACCGAGCTGGGGCTCGTCCCTGCCGCAGAAATCCTGCTGGAGTATGGAGCCGACCTCAGCTTTGAAGGTAGGGCTGGGGTCAAGGGGACTGGGCCTGGCCAGGGGAAACCAGCACAGCTCCAGCTCAACACAAGAGGCAACTTCTTGCCTGTGTGGGTCCCAGAGCACTGGCACAGGCTTCCCAGAGACGCTGTGGAGTCTCCTTCTCTGGAGCTTTTCCAGTCCTGAGCTAGAATGGATGGTCCTGCTCTGGCAGTGGGGGTGGACTGGATGAGCTCTTTGGGTCCCTTCCAACCCCTGCCATCTGTGATCCTGTGACCCAGCTGGTGAGGAGCTGCCCTGGGGGTGGTGACAGCTATCAAGCTGGGGCAGAGGGAGAGCTGGTGCCAGACCAGAGCCCTGCTCCGTGCTGGGACAGTGTGGGTGTGCCTTGTCCGGGCCATGAGGATGGTCTGGGGGTACCCAGGAGCTTGGGGACCCGTTTGCAGCTTTTGTGGGGAGCTGATACCAGAGACAGATCTGCTGCCAAAGCAGGAGCTGGGGTGTGTGTGCCAGCCCTGCCCTGTGCTGTCAGGGGAGCCCTGAGGCCTGGCTGACCCTGGGTGGTCTCTTTGTCCTCAGATCCAGTCACCTACTACACTCCGCTGCACATCGCAGTGCTGCGCAACCAGCCGGACATGGTGGAGCTGCTGGTGCAGCACGGAGCAGACATCAACCGCAGAGACAGGGTACGGCCCCGCTCAGCCCGGCACGGCCCCGCTCAGCCCCGGCACGGCCCCGCTCAGCCCGGCACGGCCCCGCTCAGCCCGGCACGGCCCCGCTCAGCCCGGCACGGCCCTGCCCTTCCCCCGGCACGGCCCCGCTCAGCCCGGCACGGCCCTGCCCTTCCCCCGGCACGGCCCTGCCCTTCCCCCGGCACGGCCCTGCCCTTCCCCCGGCACGGCCCTGCCCTTCCCCCGGCACGGCCCTGCCCTTCCCCCGGCACGGCCCTGCCCTTCCCCCGGCACGGCCCTGCCCTTCCCCCGGCACGGCCCTGCCCTTCCCCCGGCACGGCCCTGCCCTTCCCCCGGCACGGCCCTGCCCTTCCCCCGGCACGGCCCTGCCCTTCCCCCGGCACGGCCCTGCCCTTCCCCCGGCACGGCCCTGCCCTTCCCCCGGCACGGCCCTGCCCTTCCCCCGGCACGGCCCTGCCCTTCCCCCGGCACGGCCCTGCCCTTCCCCCGGCACGGCCCTGCCCTTCCCCCGGCACGGCCCTGCCCTTCCCCCGGCACGGCCCTGCCCTTCCCCCGGCACGGCCCTGCCCTTCCCCCGGCACGGCCCTGCCCTTCCCCCGGCACGGCCCTGCCCTTCCCCCGGCACGGCCCTGCCCTTCCCCCGGCACGGCCCTGCCCTTCCCCCGGCACGGCCCTGCCCTTCCCCCGGCACGGCCCTGCCCTTCCCCCGGCACGGCCCTGCCCTTCCCCCGGCACGGCCCTGCCCTTCCCCCGGCACGGCCCTGCCCTTCCCCCGGCACGGCCGTCCCTGCTCCCCACCTCCTGCACTTCACTGAGATCCCTTCCCCTCGGCACCCTCCTGTGCCTGCAGCGCTGCGGTGCTGTGGCAGAAGCTGGGGTGGGTTTTGGCTCTGGGTGGGCATGAGGCTGGGGCAGACAAACCTCTGCTGGTGGGCACGTCAGGGGAAGTTCACTTCAACTCTGGGGCTCGTGGGTTGTCTTTAATACTTCGTGGTGGTCTCTTTTGTCCCCTGTTGCTCTGCAGATCCATGAGAGCAGCCCCCTGGATCTGGCCAGTGAGGAGCCTGAGCGACTGCCCTGCCTGCAGAGGCTGCTTCAGCTGGGAGCTGATGTCAATGCAGCTGACAAAAACGGTCTGAGTGCTCCCAAACTGGGGTCAGGCAGGGTGTGCTGGGGGGGGAACGCTGCTGGGTGCCTGCAGCAGGCTGGGGGCAGGTTGGGTGGGGCTGGAGGCCCTCCCTGTCCTGTTTTCTCCTCATGCTCTGGCTGTTGGGGCAGGAGGGGGCAGGAAGCAGCTCTGCATGGGTTGGGGCTGTACCTCCATAACCTGGTGGTGCCCACACACCCTACAGCTCTACTGTGGCACACATGCCCTCTGGGGACACCCCCACCCAGGTGCATGTGGCCTGTGACTCTGTCCCCACAGCTGTGCCACCATCACTGGGACAACAGAGCCTGCCAGAGGGCTTCTCTCTGCCCCTCCTTGGCCATCTGGCTGCCAGGGTGCCTCGTTGTCCTCCCTGCCTTTTGGGGCATTGCCCATGTCCTCTGACTGCCTCTGTCTCCACTGCAGGCAAGACTGCTCTGCTGCACGCCCTGGCCAGCAGCGATGGTGTCCAGATCCACAACACCGACAGCATCCAGCTCCTCCTGGATGGAGGTGAGGGCAACCTCCTCCCTGCCAGGCACGGCAGCAGGCACTGCCCCTCCCCTCCCCTGCCTCCCTGAGCGAGTGTAAGGCTCTGGGGTGCCACTGACATCCTCTGTCCCCTCCTCCAGGTGCAGATGTCAGGGCCACCACCAAGGATGGTGACACTGTCTTCACCTACGTCATCTTCCTGCTGGGGGAGATGGTCTGCAGCAGCACGGAGGAGGCTCAGGCCATCAGCCGCTTCTGCTTCCGAGTGACACAGCAGCTGCTGGCCCACGGCGCCGACCCCAGCGAGTGCCCAGCCCCCGAGTCCCTCACACACCTCTGCTTCAAGAGCTTCAGACGCCACTTCCCGCTGCTGCGCTTCCTGCTGGAGTCAGGAGCTGCCTACAATTGTTCTCTCCACGGCCCCTCCTGCTGGTCAGGCTTCCACATCGTCTTCGAGTGCCTCTGCTCGCACCTCAGCGGCTCGGAGGACGACAGCTTCTCTGCAGAGCTCCTCCAGAAGGGCCAGACGCTGCTGGAGCTGATGATGAGCAGCTCCCAGGTCATCCAGCTGCCCAGCAACTTCGAGGTCAACACCAGCAGCTGTAGGTCCCATGGGGAGAAGATCAGGACTCTCTTCTGCTCCCTGAAGCAGCTGGAGCGCTCCCCACAGGCACTCAAACACCTCTGCAGGGTCTTCATCCGGCAGCGCCTTAAACCCTGGCCAGTGGATGTCAAAATCAAGGCTCTACCTCTTCCGGACAGGCTGAAGTGGTACCTGCTCATTGACCATGCTGCTGCTGCCCACGAGGACCTCTGAGCCTGGCTGCTGCCTCTGCCCTCCTGATGGCTGTGATGTGCCTACAGCCACCAGCTCTGTGCCCTGGGCCAGTTCCTGCCCCGCAGGGTGTGGACTGCCCACACGTGGCCAGTGCTGCCCAGGGTGTCCCCGTTGAGGACTTCCTTCCTGGGTGTGATGCTGTGCACACATCTGGAGGTTGGGGCCTGTGGCATATCGTGGGAAGGTGACCAGAGCCCTGTGGCTTCCCAGGGGTGCAGTGTCCCTGGCACTGGAGAGCAGAGTGCTGCTTTGTGTGGACTCCAGGGCTCTGGTGGACAGGAGCAGCTGGGGCAGTTGGGGTGGTGGGACTGGACAGGCAGCTCCAGGCTGGGTGATGCAGTGCCTTAGGCAAGCAATGGAGTCAGGAGTTGCCTTGGGGTCCTGGGAGGTGTTTCTGTGCCAAGAGTGTGCTGACATCCCTGCCCTGGCTTCCTGTCTGGAGCTGGAGGCAGGTCCAGCATCTCCATGTGGGTGCCTTCCTTGCTCACCCAGGCTTCTGAAGACAGGGGCAGGGCTGGCCATGGTGGGTGGCTGAGGCTCTGCTGGGAGCATCCCATCCTGGCACACAGCACCATCCACAAAGGACATCTCGGGTGCTGGACTCCAGAAAACACAAATGGCTCTTTCTTGGCTTCGTGGTTGGAGGAGCAGGCAGGAAACAGCTGAGTGCCTTGGGCCTCCCTCTTGTGGAAGAGCCTCCTTGGCTCCTTCCCTTGCTGACTGCTCCCAGGGTCTCCACTGCCTCCTTCCCAGGAACAAGGAATTGAAGCACCACTCAGAGTTCTCTTTCTGAGCAGCTGCTGGAAACTCCAAACTCAGGGGGCTGCACTGGGAGGTGTCCATGTCCCAGCCTTGCCACACCTGGCTCTAGGCACCTACTTCCTCATGATCTGCCAAAGACCACAGAGCTGAGCCCCCAGTTTGTGCTGCTTTGGGGTTGGATTGTCATGGGGGACAGGTGCAAGAGAGGATGGAAGCAGGAAAACTCTACTGAGCAGGTACAGTTCATAGCAGGTGGGGCTGGGGTCTCCCCACGCTGCTCTCCTGGCAGCATCTCCCCTCCTGTGGAACTGGAGCTAATGTTTAATTAATAATGTGATCAGAACTTCCCTGGGGTCTGCAGTGAGCAATTAAATGAGGCCTTTTGCACCAAGGAGAGCTTGTTCCTCCTGGGGGAGAGGTGGGGTGGAGGAGGGGGCTCTGTGACAGCCTGGGTGGAGGCAAGGCTGTGAGTGGGGCCTGTGTGTGGGCTCTGCCACCTGGCAAGGAGTGGTGTCAGGGCTGGAGTTAGGTTGCCACAAGCTGGGTGACTGGAGTGGGCCAAGGAGGAGACTGGGGGGTCAGAGGCAGTTTGGTGTGTTCCCAGTTAGCACCCAGAGCACAGCAGCTCCCCCAAGGCTGCCTGAGCTCCCCCACCCCTGGAGGAGGATGTGGAGGAGGCAGGTTACAGCCACCAGGCTACAGCCACCTCTGCTGCAGGTGGGGGGCACTTGCTCATGGCTTTAAAGGAGAGCTCCCCACAAAGCCTCAGAACGTGGTGGTATTCCCCCAGCCCACCAGAGGGAAGGGGCAGAGGTTTCTCCATCTCGCCGTGCCCTGAGTGAGCAGCAGTGAGCTCAAGGGCAGGAAGGGGTCAAGCACCCAAGCGAGGAAGGGAGCTGAGACCCTCAGAGGTGCTCTGAGCTCTCTGATCCTGCAGGAGCCTTGTGGGACCACGGTCAGCAACCAGCAGGTGCCCACAGCAGGCAGAGGAGAGCCCCTGAAGGCGGCAGGGAGCCGGTGCCGTGCCCCACACAGCCCAGCTGCAGAAGTGCAACAGCAGGAGAATGTATTTGGCAAACATCTTCACAAACAGCAGCAGCTCGGAAGACAAAGCCCTGGAGAGAAGGAGGTCGCCCCCTCCCCACCGGCTGCCACCCCGCGGGGAAGGCCCCAGCAGGAGCCCCTGTCCCGATGGGCTCATCTCATGGCGAAGGTGTAGACGTGGTAGATCTCGTCGGGGAAGTTCTCCTGGCGCTCCTCGGCCAGCAGCTGCAGCCCTGCGCTGCGGATCAGCCTGCGCACCACAGCCAGCTCCCGGCACACGCTGCTGTCCACATCGTCCATGATCACCCCCTCCTGGGCCATGTTGTCCTTGATCACCACGATGCCGTTGGGCCGCAGCCCGGCGCGACACCGCCTCAGGAAGTCGGAGAGGTGATTGTCGGTCAGGTGGCCTGGAAGGGCAGAGCAGGGCTTAGGGGGCACAGGGGCTTAGGGGGCACAGGGGTGACCAGCAGAGGAGATGGCACAAAGTGACCCCGAGCTTGGAGCTGGCCCCAGCACAGTGGCACTCGGGAGGGTGTCCTCTGTGCTGGGATTATCCCCCCCAGCCCTGGCCCTCTGCTGGGCTCTGAGCTGAGGGGCACCAGCCCAGTTCCTTCTCCACTCTGCAGGTTCAGCTCTTGCCTCAGTAACAGTCACATAAACCCTGAGGGGGCACTGCAGGTGGCACTGGCCCCTGCTCAAGGCTTCACTGAAGCCTGAAAGGCAAGAGGGCAGCCCCTGCCCCCTCTGTGCCAGCAGGAAGGGCTCTGCTGGTGGGGAGGGATGGAGGTGGATGGGGCTCAGTGGAAAGGGGCTGCAGGAGCCTCCCTGCAGCACAGTGGGGAGAAAAAAGCCTTCCCTGAGCCACCTGCAGCTGCCAGCTTTAGCTTGGGGGTGTCCAACTTGTGTCCCGTGGGCTTTGTCCACCTCTGCCCAACCCACGGCTCGGGAGGCAGGTCCCCAGCGCAGCCCCCCCCACCCATGCTGTGCTGCTCATCCTTCATGCAGCCCTCCCCAGCCTGGGGGCACCTGCCCTGAGGGGGAAGCCAGCCGAGGCTCACCAATGACCCACTGGATCCAGATGACATCGTAGGAGTTGGGCTCGGGGCTGAAGTCCTGCAGGCCACAGCAGTAGTAGTTGCGCACTCGCCTGCCCTCCTCCCCCAGGTAGCTCTTGGCCTTGGTCAGGAAGTCCTCGGTCACGTCCACCATGTCCACTGTCTTGAAGAGGGGCAGCAGCAGCCTCTTGGTGATGCGCCCAATGCCTGCCCCACAGTCCAGTGCCCGACTGGTGCCCGTCCGGTTGGGACCCTCCTGCAACGACAGCCAAGAGGGGCTGGGTGCCACTGGGTACCCACACGGGGCTGGGCAGACCCAGGGCAGAGCTCTCCCCAGGCACATGCAACAGAGGAGCCCAAGGAGCGCCTGGGCTGGAGCCCCGTGCTGGGCAAAGGGCGTTGGGACTGTGCCCCCTGTGCCACCTACCCGCAGAAAGCGCTGCAGGAACTTCCTGGAGCTGTTGATGTCGATGGTGGAGATGTGGCCGTAGCCCCCCAGCATTCCATCCACCGTGGCTGGCACATCCTTCCAGTACTTCTCTGCCTTGGAGTAAAACTCTCCCTCGTCCTCCACCACCTCGCTCGTCATCGCTGCCCGCGTGGGACTGCTGCTCTGGGACGGCACAAAGCAGGGTAAGGGCCAGGAGAGCCCCAGGCACAGTCCCCCCGGAGCCAGGAGAGCCCCAGGCACAGCCCCCCCAGAGCCAGGAGAGCCCCAGGCACAGCCCCCCCTGAGCCAGGCAGAGTCAGCTCCAGGGGTACCCCAAGGTCTACTTCTCACCCCTGCCCAGGGCCATGTCAAACCCCCAAAGCCTTCAGCTGAGAAGGGCCAAAGCTCTACCTCCTGCTGTCTTCTGGAGACCACCAAGGCCCAGAGCCCTCCACAGCCTTGCTCAGCACTCACCCAACTATTTTATTTTTTCCAAGGTTGCCTCACCCTTTCCCCTGCTCTGCCTGCCTCATACTCTACAAATGTCCTCCTCGTCTGCCCTGCTGAGGCCATGTCTGGAGTCCTGTGTCCAGTTCTGGGCTCCCTGGTTCAAGGAGGACAGAGACTTGCTGGAGAGGTACAGCAAAGGGCTGCAAAGCTGCTGAGGGGCCTGGAACATCTCTGCTGGGGAAAGGCTGAGAGAGTTGGAGCTGTTTAGCCTGAAGGAGATCTGATCAATACTGATCAATACTTCAAGGATGGCTGTCAGCAGGATGGGACCAGGCTCTGCTCAGTGGTGCCCCGTGGCAGGACAAGGGGTAAGTGGCACAGACTGGAGCATCAGAAGCTCCATCTGAACATGAGGAGGAACTTCTGGAATTTAAGGGTGAGTGAGTGCTGGAGCAGCCTGCCCAGAGAGGTGCTGGAATCTCCATCTCTGGAGAGATTCCAAACTTGTCTGGATGTGTTTCTGTGTGACCTTCTCTAGATGACCCTGGCTTGGCAGGGGGCTTGGACTCGATCTCCAGAGGTGGCTTCCAAGCCCTCCCATGCTGTGATCTGTGGTGACAGCCCCATCAGTCACCTCCAATTACACCCTCGGTTGCTAAAAGTTACCCCAAGTAGCTACCCAAGAAGTGCAACTCTGAGCTGTGGCTCCAGGTTTGGTGTTTGCAATGCAGCCAAGTCTGGGTGCAATCAGCAGTGCCAACTGTGCCCCCCCCCCCCAGGCATCCCATAATTCAACCCCCTGTGGAGCTGATTAACTGCACTGGGGATTAGAATCTGGATTTGAGGTGGCCAAAGGAGAAATGTGAGGACTTCAAACACCTCCACAGATGAAAACCGATCTGGAGCTGGGGGCTTGAGCTGTGCTGGCAGTGCCCCCCCAGACACGAGAGCTCAGCCAGGGCAGCTCGGGCAGGTCTGGTGGCCCCTCAGAGCCTGGGGACAGCGCCGGGGACGCAGCATCTCACCTCAGCTCACCGCGGGAGATCCAGCTTGGCTCGCTCAGGCCGGGAGCTGCTCTGCGCTGCGAGCTGCAGGACGGAACATTGGGAATTGGGTCCCAAATCGCCACTTCAGCCCCCCCGGGACGGCCGCAGCCACCGGCAGGCAGAGGTAAGAGCCAGCCCCGCTCCGGGGCACCCTCCCGGGGCACAGGTCTGGGCACTGGGGGTGTCTGGCCCCGCTGTGAGCAGCACTGCTGCCCGGTGCCGTTCGCTGGGAGCCAGATCTGCCCCCCCCTGCCCCAGGTCTGAGCGCTGCTGCCCTGGGGACGTTTCCCAGGGGGTCACAGGCAGGGGCCGAGCGCCCAGCGAGGGGACCCAGCCCCCAGCGCTGCAATCTGCCCTGCCCGTGAGGGCAGCACCCCCTGGCTGACCCGGGGCAGGTGCTGGCTTCTGGGGGGTCTCTCAGCCCTCTGTGTCCGTTCGCCGACCCCCGGGGCCGCCGGCAGGGAATGGGGTGCCCGGGCTGGGAAGGCTCCCCAGAAGGCCTGCACTGCCTGGGGGGGCACGTCCAGGGGCTGGGAGGGGTTCGTTAGCCCTGCCCGGGGGGGTTCGAGGAGCCGCTTGTGGTCCAAGGCCTACCCCAGCCGCTCCCTGGGGCCGAGCACCCTCCCGGGCTGCGGTGTGAGCGCTCCCCGGGAGCTCCGCAGGCCGCGGCTCTGCCCGCCGGGCAAGGCCGGGTCCGGCCCCGGCAGCTCCTGCGGCCCGCCCCCTGCCGCTGCAGGCACAAGCAGCGGAGCAGCCCCGAGCCTGGGGGGTGCTCGG
>VWZI01017610.1:76439-100118 GCA_013396835.1 Psilopogon haemacephalus | reverse complement strand
CCGCGACCCCCGAGCCTCCCCCCGGTTTGCCCCCGGTTACCTCCACCGGCAGCAGCCGTCCTGTGGCCCCGCCCCGGCCCTGACGGGCGGCTGCGGGAACCAACCAGATGGCAGCGCTGGCCGTGACGTCATGAGAGGGCAGTGATGGGGGCGGAACTGTCCCCGTGCCCTACCGGCCCTGTCCGCTGGGGGGCGGCATGGAGAGGGGGCGCTGGGACGGGCTGCGGAGCCTTGCGGCGGGCTGGAGGGGGAGCGGGACGGACTGGGGGGCACTGGGGGAGGCTGGGACGGACTGGGGGGCACTGAGGGAGGCTGGGGCGGACTGGGGTGCACTGAGGCAGGCTGGGACGGACTGGGGGGCACTGAGGCAGGCTGGGACGGACTGGGGGGCACTGAGAAGCAATGGGACAGGCNGGGGCTCTGACGGGCAGGTGGCCGCCGAGACACGGCCGCTCGCACGGGGCTGGCACGGGCAGCGCAAGGCAGCCGAGGGGGTGTTGGGATCGCGCTGCCTGTCTGCACCTCCTGCCCCAGCCTGTTCCTGCTGCTGTCTCGTCCCTGTCCCGCCGTTGTCCTTGTCCCGTCACGGTCCCGGTGCGGTCCCGCCGGTCCCCTCGGTGTCCGCACGGGGGCGCTGTTGTCCTGCCGTTGCACTGCCACCGCAGCGACAACTTCGGTGCGCCGGGGATGGGGGAACGGGACCCACACCGACCCCCGCGCCCACACAGCCCCGTGCCTAGCACGGCAGCTGCCCCTGCACTTACTACTGTGCGCTCCCCTGTACCTGCTCCTCTGCGCACCCCAGCCCCCGCTCCGCACTCACCCCACACACCCCATCCGCCAACGGGGGATGCTGAGGGCTGCTCTGCCCTCCCCGCGTCGCTGGCACTGTCCCCTTTGGGGCCACTGCCACCCTCCCACCTTCCCTGGCGAGGGCTGGAGAATCGTGGGGTGACAGCACCGCCCACCGCCTCCCCTCAGCTCCAGCCACCTCCATCCTTCCCCAACACCAGAACCCTTCACGATGGCAGGGAGGTGACAATGCTCCTGTGCCCACTCTGGTGCTGAGGCTCCGCTTTGGCCCCTCAGCAGGGCTTCGACAGGGGCCAAAGCCACCTGCGGTGTCCCCCCTGGGTTTATGTGATTGTTGCCACTAAGGCAAGAGCCTGCAGCTGGAAATGAAGAGTGAAGGAACTGCATTGGTGTCCCTCAGCTCACCAAGATCCTGAGCCCAGCAAAGGGCCAGGGCTGGAGGTGAAAGTCTCACCATGGAGGGCACCCTTTGAGTGCCACTCTGCTGGGGACAGGTCCAACCTCGGGGTCAGTTTGTGCCAAGCCAACTCTGCAAATCCATGTGGCAGCAGCAGCAGCTCTGGCCCCGCCGCGGAGCCTCCTGCTCCCCTCCCCGCGGTCGCTGCTGCTGGGAAATGCTTCTCCTCTGCCCACTTTCAGTCTTGTCACTGGGTCACTCCTTGTGTGACAAGACACAACACCCCCAGCCCCGGCCCGGTTGCTTCCCTTCAGCCTCTGCTCCCACTCGCTCGCCGTGGCCCGGGGCAATCACCGGCGCACCTCAGGAGCAGGGGAAGGGGGGGGGTGCTAAACTCTTTTCCCCAGGTGCTTAATCACCCTTATTACCCTTCTCTGATTAATTAATTCTAATTAATTTTGCACTATCATTTTGGAGGAGAGGTGACCAGGCTGGCACATGTCGTTGCAGGTGAATTGCAAGGCAGGTGCTGTGGCTGGCACAGCTCTCACCTCGGTGGTAACTGACCCGGGTCCCGCCGGGCACTCGCTGCCATTAACGGCAATTAGCAGAGCAACGAAGCTCCAAGGCAGAGCCCCGAGGTGCTTCGCTAGGACCCAGGCAGGACGTTCCCACCCGCTCAGCCCTGCCAAGGCAGTGGGTTTGACCCTGGCCAAACCTTCCACGTCCACCCTGCTCCTTCAGCTGCCTCCACGCAGTGGTCAAGGCTTGGCAAGTCGCAGTGAATTAGGTCAGGACTTCTCCTCACTCTGCCAAGAGCCACCCAGGCACTCTGAGGGGTGGCAGAGATGTGGGTGTCTTGGCACTGGCCAAGCTCTCTCATCACTCATCTTCCAGCACTGGTGCCAGCCCTCTGCTGGGCACTGGTGCAGGATGCAGCCCACATCACCCACACAGCCCAAAGTGCTTTGGGTGATCCTGCCCTCAAAGCCAGCCCAGGTGTCCTGGGGCCAGGGGCCAGCACCACTTCCCTGTTTGTCCTGAAAGCAAACTCAGGTCCCCAGAGCCCACTGGGGAGAGGGAATGGGGGGTGGGAGGGTGCCATGCTCATCCCCAGGAGGCGCGTCAGGCTGTCCCCTGTCCCTGTCACCTCTCATTGTCCCCAAATGACACCTGTCAGGCGATTCTACTGGCCAGGTGGCCACCCAGCATGGCTTGGGCCATCCCACCTCACAGCCTTGGCTGCTGGCTCTCAGGGGGAGGCTGAGGCACCCCCACGGACACTGTTGGACTCCCCCCAGCAATATAGAAAATGCCTTTATTGTGCAGAGTGTGCCACAGAGAGCCTACTGGAATGGTGTGCTGGAGGTGCTGGGGGGCAGGGAACAGAGTGTGTGTGCAAATGTGTGTGCAAGCTTCCTCTGCCCTGTGTGGAAGAGCTGTGAGTAAGGGACCTCTGAGAGGGGCTTGTAGCCATAGGATGAGAGGGAACAGGCTGAAGGTGAAGAGAGGAGGTTGAGGCTGGAGATGAGGAAGAAATTCTGCAGAGTGAGGGTGGGGAGGCACCGGCAGAGGCTGCCCAGGGAGGTTGTGGCTGCCTCCTCTCTGGCGGTGTTCAAGGCCAGGCTGGAGAGGGAGCAGCCTGATCTGGTGTGAGGTGTCCTGCCCACGGCAGGGGGCTGGAACTGCAGGATCCTTAAGGTCCTGCCTGTGGATCTGTGCTTCTCTGGGTGCAGAGAGACAGCTCTGGGAGCTGACCACTGAGAGCTGTGTGCACAGGGCAGACCTCACACAGCCCTGCAGGGGCACAGCAGCCTGCACCTACAGACAGCTACAGAGCTGGGTGAGGGCAGGCAGCTCCTGCACACAGATGTGCCACAGACACTGAGATGTGGTTTGTGTGTGTCTGTGGGGGGATGTGGTGTGGTGAGGGAGAGAGTGAGCCTGTGCTGGGCACAGGGAGCCTGTGCTGGGCACAGGGAGCCTGTCCTGGCTCCGTGGCTACCGTGGGGCAGGGAGGCAGAAGAGAAGGAAGAAGATGGAGAGAAGGAAGGTGATGAAGAGAAGAACCAGCTCATGGGCCAGAACTCTCCACATCTCACTGCCATGGGGGCTTCCTTCTCTTCCTCATTCTCCTGAGCCCACTCCCAACCCTTCAGCCATGCCAGGCTCTTGAGGTAAGGATCCCCAGGCAGGGGAGTGAGGGATTTGACTTTCCCAAAGAGAAATCCTTCTGTAAGGCATGGCCCTGGTGGCTCTGCACCTGCCCAGCCCCCATGAAACTCAGGCAGGCTTTGCAAGACCTGCTGGGGGTTCTCAGCAGGCAGGGTGAGGTGGTGCTGGGGTGGCAGCTGGCCCCTGGCACAGGCAGTGCCACACTCGGCAGCACCAAACCAGCTTCTGCTTGCAGTCTGAGCCATGACTTAGCCCCTCTGAACCCCCCACCCTGGCTGTAAATCCTGGCACAGACAAGCCCCAAACATTTGTTTCAGGCAACACAATTTGTGTCAGCCCAGCATTAGCATTTACACTCCTCTTAATTAATACTTGCTAGGCTGAGGCTAAAAACCCAGTGCTGGGCTGGGCTGAGGAGGGCTCAGCACCAGGCTGCTCCCTTCACAGCCAGGGAAGGAGGCAAGCCCAGGGCTGCCTTGCAGCAGGAATCCTGCCACAGCCAAAGCCTCTTTCTGCACAGCCCTGGGGCACAAACTGAGCAGCTGAGGGCGTGAGGCTCACCCTCACCTCTGCTCCTGCCTGGGCATGAGCTGGGGGGTGGCAGGGACCAGCTGGGGGGTGGCACAGGGACAGCAGTGCACCAGGCCTTAACCTTTCTTTTCCATTCCAGCTTCTGAAGTCGTTTTTCTTTTGCTGCTCTTTTCATTTTCCCCTCCCAGCTCAGTTGCATTTCCCCCTGGGAGCTGCTTTCATTTCCCAGGCAGGACACCCCGGGAGGGCTCACGGCCAGGAAGGAAGTGGTCAGACACAGGAGGTGCAGGTGGAATTTGTGCCCTCACACAGACACCACTGCCAGGCAGCAGCTGTGGCAGGATCTCTCTCCCCAGCAGCATCCCTTTGGGTGCAGAGCTGGAGGCTGCACCTGGGGGTAGTGGTGCTGGGCAGCAGAGGGTCCTGAGGCAGGGTGAGAAGGGGTCCTGGGGAAAGCCCAGGGGTGGGAGCAGGCAGGTGTGGGCAGTGCTGCTCCCTACCACACTGCAGCCCAGCACCGAACCCACCAGGCTCCAGGGCTCCTTCTTTGCAGCTCTTGGGGCTCTGTCAGAGCTCAGCTGAAGGCTCAGCACGGGGAGGGGCTGCAGCACTCAGCACCATCCTGCACACTTAGTTAACCTCTGCTGCTGAGGCCCAGATGCCACTGGTGAACATCACCAAACCCACCCCAGGAGCTTTGGAGCCACAGCTCAGCCACAGCCACCCTCCTGGGTTGGGTCTGCCCTGGCTCTGCTCCTGCTTGTCCCCAAAAGCCCCTAGATGGGTTCAGCCATCAGCTCCCTGTACCCAGCACCTCTGCTGCAGCCCATGGGCAGGATCAGGCCCAGAGGGAATGGACCAGCTCCAAGGGGCTGAGCCTTCACTTCACCCAGCTGGGCAGAGGGCAAGTTGGGGGACCCAGGACTGGGAGATTCACTTCAGTGCCAAGGATTCAGAAAGTGAAATGCTGAAGACTTTAAAATTAATGCATGAATTAATTAACCAAAGGGGTTTGGGCCCTGCAGGTCTTCTCCCCCTGTGCTCCCTGGTGGGGATGGCTCTGGAGGTCCTGCTGGGGAAGGGAAGGCAGAGGCTCGGCAGTGGTCAAGGGGAGCAGGAGCTGCTGCTTTCCAGAGAGGCTGGGAGGAGGCTGGGAGGAGGCTGGGAGGAGGCTGGGAGGAGGCTGGGGGGAGGCTGGGAGGAGGCTGGGAGGAGGCTGGGAGCTGCTGCAGGTCCCTGCCAGGGCTGGAACACTCCCGTGGAGCCCGGGAAGTCCCGTGGGAGGGGAGTGACTCCTGCATTCCCAGGGCAGCTCCCAGGGCACCAGGGGACTTTCCAGGGCTTGCAGTCACTGTGGGCACGCTGGAAGGCCCCGAGGGCTGCAGGGCTCTGCACCAGGGCCACAGCCTCCGAGCTCCATGCTGGGGTTGGGGCTGCAGCAGTACGGGGTGGGGGCACCCATGGGTGGGACCCCCTGAGTGCTTTCTGCACCTCACCTCCCTGCTCCCCTGGGCTGTGCCTCCAGCCGTGCCCCCTCCCTGGCTGTGATTTCATTCTGCTCTGGGCTGCTTCCCTCCCTCCCTCCTTCCATCCTCCTCCCTCGTTCGCTGCTGCCAAGTCCGCAGGTTCCTGCTGTGACCTTGAGCTGGTTTCTGGAGCTAGTTGTGGGCTTCTTAAAGGAGCCGTGGGGGCTCTCACCACCTCCCTCCTCTTCTGCCAAGCCTCCCCCAGCCACATGCTGGGACCCCGGGGCTGAGGAGAATGAGGAGCAAGAGGAGGAGAACCCCCCAAGGGCACAAAAACTGTGAGAAGGGCAAGTGGCCAAAGTGCCAATTCTCTGGCCACAGAGCCACAGTTTGGCTATGCTCATCACCAGCCAGGGCCAAAGAGCCCCTGGAAGGGGGTCCCAGGCCACCAGACCCAAGGGGAGGGGTGGGCAAAGCCTCCCTTGCACCTGGCAGTGCCATGGGCAGGGGCAGCCAACAGCAGGAGGCACTCAGGCCAGTGGGGTTCAGGGTTGGGGACCCTCACGGGCACTGTGGTGGCCCTCAAAGCCCCACAGCCTGCAGTGGCAGGGAGACCTTGCAGGTGAAGGTGATGGCAGCTGCTGCCAGCTCCTCCCCAAAGCCCAGCCCAGGGCCAGCAGCAGCTTCTCCATCATGGAGACCTGCAGGGGACAGCCTGTGGGCAGGAGCACTCACACCTGTGTGTGTGTGTGAGGGTGAGCACAGCTGGAGCCTCAGCAGGGCAGAACCCCCCACACTCCCCTCGCCCCCATTCCTAGAGGCCCTTCTAACCCTCCCAGGAATATTCTCCTCTGGGTTAAACCCTGCATGTGCTGTGGTGTGGGCTGGGGGAACCAGACCCTGGCCTGAGATTGAGAAGCTGAAAAGCATCCCAAAGGGCAAAGAGCTCTGGGTTGGATGTGCCAATGGAGCCTCCCCTCCTGGCAGCAGAGGTGTCCCCGTGCCCATGCCGTGGAGGTTTTGAGCCAGGGCCTAGCTAAGCTGGACAAGCTGAGGCTTTGCTAGGCCAGCCCAGGCTGCAGCACAAGCTCCACCAGCTGGAGAGGAACCCAAGCCATAGATGCATTCTAGGCAAGCAACAAAACTTGGAAATGATGCAGGCAGGGCTTGGGGCTCCACAGGAGAGGAGGAGTTTGCTTCATGATTCATGGAGATGCTCTCAGAGAACCAAGTCCTGCCTGAGGGGCCCAGGCTGCTGCCCCCTGCACTGGCTGAGCAGGGCTTGGGAGATGCTGAACTGTCCTCACTGCAGTGCCCAAGTCCAACCCCCCCGGAGGACACCCCCAAAGGTGGCCTGGTCTCCAGCCTTGCTGAGCATCTCGATGCCAGGGGAGTGCAGCACCAGTCCCTCCTGCCTGCTGGGTGAGTGGCACCCCCAGATCAGCCTGGGCACCCCAGACCCAGGCACTACTTTCTGAGCACCTTCTGCCTCGGGAGGGTGGGGAGGGGGCAGGAGGGGACTTCCCAGGCCCAGCAGAGGTATGGGAGGGCTGCAGGAGGGACAAAGTTCAGAGAGAAAGTCTGGGGCTGGTGCCAGCTGCTCAGGGGGTGCACACCCAGAGAGCTGTGCTACAAAAATAAAGCCACCAGAGGCCACATCTTGGTGACCAGGGGAGCCTCTGGTGCTGCCAAGGAGAGAGGAACAACTTCTCTGCTGCCTCCATGGGCGCTGCTGAGGGCGATGCTCTGCGTGGGGACCTGGGGCTGGCGCGGGAGGCTCAGCCCCACGGCCGTGGGGACAGCCTGAGCAGGCATCCCCCCGGAGCGGGGGACACATCCGGCACCACCGCGGGAGGAGGAGGAGGAGGAGGAGGGATGGAGCGGGAGGAGGTGGGAGAGAGGGAAGCAAAGGAGAAAAATGAGTTTTGCTGGCGGCCCAGCGGCGCAGCGATTGATCGGGTGCAGGCTGGTGTGGAGCGGTGCTGAGAGCCTCATTCCCCTCCGCCAGCTCACAATTATTGGAAAGCGCAGGGCGCTGCTGCTGCACTGAAATTAGTTATTGATCTCTTGTCCGGGTGACGAGCCGCAGCCGCGGCCGCGCCGGGGCCGCTCGCCCCGCTCGGGGCTCCGCAGCCCTGCCTGCCGGGGACCGGGAGGCCACCGGAGCCCTGGGTGCTCACCCCGCCTCAAAGCTGCTCCCCGGGGAGCTTCCTGGAGGCGTCAGCGGGACGAAAAAGGGCTCAGCCCCACGCAGGATGGGACCCTGAGTGCCGCCAGCCCTTTGCCGGGCTTCGCCCCTCACCCACAGCCATCGACCCCCAGGGATCTGGGTGAGGGGGTCCTGGGGCTTCTACACCTCCTGATAACCTGACCTCGTGGAGCAGAGCAGGCAGCCGGAGAGCTTTTGTTGTCTGGAAGAGCTCCACACAGCCCTGGCTGCAGCATCTGCTGCCTGGCCCCACGGGGACCAGAAGGGAGCTGGGCAAAAGGTTTCTGCCCGTCCTGAGGCACTGCCACAGCTCCAACAGCAACACCAAGGGATTTATTTTCTTGTTGCAATTCCTGGCGTGAGGCAAGGACAAGAGGGGACAGGTCTGACAGCTCCACTGGCCCCCAGGCTTGGGCACCAGAGAAAGGCTTCATGGAGGGTCTGGGCTCCAGGGAAGTCCTTTGGAGCTCCTCCCTTTCTGTTGGCTACTGGAGTTGGTTCTTTGGCATAGAGCAAGAGTGGCACCAGCAGGGACGGTGGCTTGAGGCTGGCACTGAGGTCTCCTCTGTCCCACCGGGGTTGTTTGTTCACTGGGGGGGTGGGGGAGTGGTGTCCACCAACTTTCTGCCCCAGAAAGCAACTCCCTGAGAGGTTGCTCTGGGGGTGTAATTAAAGTGCCCTTGGGGATGTAACTGAAAGCCAAGTGCTGGGCTCCTGGGGGTGATTTTTACTTAGAGTTCCCTGGGGACACTGCTGGTGTCCCTCTGCCTGGGGGGGGGTCCCATGGGTGTCCCCAGGGAGGGTGTGAGCCAGTGGCACTGCCCATGTGCAGAGCCTGCAGCAGCTGCTGAGGTGCCCAGCAGGGGACATGGTGGGGGCAGGGCAGAGCAGGATCTGTCCCATGAGGATCTGCCAGGGATGAGCAGTGGCAGTAGGGTGGCAGGCAGGGGGACTGGCAGCTGGAGGCCACTGCCCAGTGGCANTGGAGGGAGGTGGAGAGAGGAGAGGAAACTGCATTTCAAAGCACTTCACCCTTTTGAACCCTTCACAGCTACCCCAGTGCCCTCTTGCTGGATCCAGTGCCCCTGTGAGAGGGCAGAGAGCTCCCTCGGGCCGGCCCCAGGGTCTCTGGCAGGCAGGGACAAAGAGAAGGGAAAGGAGGAAGCCAGCCCACGCAGGAAGAGGGAGTAGGGCCCCGGGCTCGGCCCCGGGCTCAGCCCCGGGATGGGTGGGGGACCTGGGGATGCCCCAGGCCCAGGGGCTGAGGGGAGATGGAACTCAACTGCTTCTCCTCACTCCCCTCCACTCTCACCATTGCACTGGGCAGGGAGGATGGAGGGGTGGGAGGTAATTACCATGGAGTTGGGTCAGAACCTGCCCCTGGCCCCTTCCCAATCTGCCAGCACCCAGAGCAGAGCCATGGGCACTGGAGAAGGTTGGCAAAGCCTCACAGACCTGCCCAGGTCCCCCCGCCAAGGAGCCACCGACATGGGCAAGTCTTTGGCTGCCTGCAGCCATCCCCAGGCTGCTTTCACAGGTTCCCTTGTCACATCCATCTCCAGGATCTGGCCACATCCCTGCTGCCTCCAGTCCTGCCTGTGGCACCAGCCTGTGCCCCGGGGACTGCTGCACACCAGGGCTCCTGGGACCGAGAACTCCCTTTTTGCCCCAGCCGGGCAGGGAGCTGCAGCAGAAGCAGCCTCTGGCACCTCCTCTTGAGAAGCAGCTTCCCAGTTTGCAGCTGGGCACTCTCTTGACACAGACCCAGCGCCCCAGACCCCCCCCCCCCCCCCCCCCNGCGCCCCAGACCCCCCCCCCAGGCCCCCCCAGAGGTTGGCTGTGGGCAGAGGCGAGGGCAGCAGGCGCCGAGGCTGAGCCTCTCCTGCCGCCGGCGCTCCGGGAGCGGAGCCCAAGCCCCCGGCGGCGGCAGGGCAGATGGAAGGACCAAATGATGGCTTTGCAGGGGGCCTGGGATTTGTTTGAGCCAGAGCTGCCTCCGTGAGCGACTCCCAGTAACGGATCCACTTGAGAAAGCTGCCATCTGCTCCCGGGCAGAGCAGCGAGCTGCGGCCGCTGCCTTCCCCCGGCCCCGGCTCCCACCGCCGCGCCGAGCTCTCTGCAGCCTCCGGGAGAGATGTGGGGATCAGAGGAGGGTTTGGAACGAGCAGAGAGCAGAAAGAGGGACGAGGTGGCAGAGGTGAGGCCGCGGGATGCTGCGCTGCCTGCAGCTCGGCTGCGGTGAGGTTGGCAGAGGAGACCTCACCAGATCCTTTCTTTTTTTCCACCGCTGAATCTCGAGTGCCTCCTGCCTCCAGCTGGGCTGGAAATGCCACAGAAACAGATGCTCCAACGCAGCACAGAGAGAGCCTCCAGCCTGGGCAGAAACCAGACACGAAGCAGAGATGGAGGATTTGCAGGGCTAGGTGGGGCTGGGGGAGCCCTCACACCCACAGCCCAGCCCACCACAGCCTCAGCACCTCCCGAATTCAACCCCCGGGTCCTCAGAAAAGAAACCCAGCTCAGGGGGTGGGGGTGAAGATGCCTCCTGCGGCTCTGCTCAGCTGTGCCCATGAGCTCAGGGCCCCTTCAGATGCATTTTCACACCAGGGTGATAGATCCTGCACCGCCCAGCACAGGCTGCAGGGATCCCTGCTGCTCCCCGGGGGATTTGCTGGGACAGAAAAGAGCTCAGCCCTGGGGCTGCAGGGACAGGAGGAGCTAGGGAGGGACCCAGCTGGGTGGGACCATTTTTGGTGGCCTTTTGCTGCTGGTAAACCCAAAGCAAAGGAGTGAAGTTGCCCAGCCCTGGCACTGCCCCGTGCTCCTCCAGCACCAAAGGGAACCTGCATGCACAAAGGTGATGAGGAGGATGAGGCTAGTGAGGAAGAGAAGGTTGAAGATTGGGAAGAGGAAGGTGAGGATGGGAAAGACATGAATGGGGAGGAGGAGCAGGATGAGGAGAAGGAGAATGGGGACACTAACAATGAGGAAGAAGATGGGGGAGGACAAAAAGGATGAGAATGGGGAGGAAGAAGAAGATCATGATGGAGGAAGAGGAGGATAAGGATACGGAAGATGAGGAAGAAGATATGGAGGATGGAGAAGAAAAGGAGGATGAGGATGTGGTTGGGGGGGGGAGATATGGAGGATGGAGAGGAAGATGAGGATGGGGAGGATGGAGAGAAAGTAGATGTGGAGAACAAGGATGAAGAGGAAGCTAAAGATGATAGGGAGGAAGAGGAGGATAAGGATGGAGATGGGAAGATAAAGATAGGGATGAAGAGGAGGATAAGGGTGGAGATGGGAAGAAGATAGAGAGGAAGAGGATAGGGAGCATGAAGCTGGGGAAGAGGAGGAGACTGAGGCTGGGCAAGAGGGTGCCGGGCAGGCAGGGCAGGGCAGGGCAGGGCAGCGTGCAGAGCCCAGCAGGAGGGGGCAGGCGAGGGTGGGCGCGGCAGGGGCAGGGGCAGGGGCAGGGGCAGCAGCAGCAGCAGCAGCAGCAGCAGCAGCAGCAGCAGCAGCAGCAGCATCACGGAGCGGAGGTGCTCAGGCCTCGGGCGCTGTCGTGGCGCTGATGAACGGCACCGGCGCCACCCAGCCCCCGGCCCCTGCCCGCCGAGAGGCTCCGCAGAGGTTCCATTTGCACAGTGTCGCTGCGAAAGAGGAGCCTGCGGCTGCAGGAGGGAGCAGCTCCAGCGCTGTGCCCCTCGGCCCGGTCGTGGAAAAACCCTCGGCGGGAGCACAGGACAAGGAAACTGCCTGGGGCTGGGCCTGCCACGGCTGGGGGTGAGAGAAGGGGGTGATGGTGGGGAGCACCCCCGGACCTTTGGCTCCACTCCGGATCGGTCCCAGTTTGGGGGAAGATAGGGCTCAGCCCATGCACCCCAGGGGCTCCCCAGCACTCCATCCCCGGGGCTCAGCCCATGCACCCCAGGGGCTCCCCAGCACTCCATCCTTGGGGCTCAGCCCATGGCCCCCAGGGGCTCCCCAGCACTCCATCCCTGGGGCTCAGCTCATGGCCCCCAGGGGCTCCCCAGCACTCCATCCTTGGGGCTCAGTCCATGCCCCCCATCCCCAGGGGCTCCCCAGCACTCCATCCTTGGGGCTCAGGCCATGCCCCCCATCCCCAGGGGCTCCCCAGCACTCCATCCCTGGGGCTCTGCCCATGCCCCCCATCCCCAGGGGCTCCCCAGCACTCCATCCCTGGGGCTCTGCCCATGCCCCCCATCCCCAGGGGCTCCCCAGCACTCCATCCCTGGGGCTCTGCCCATGCCCCCCATCCCCGGGGGCTCCTGCACCCCCCTCACAGTGCCAGCAGCCTGGGAAAGCTTTGCCCTTGTCACATCCTGCAGCTCTGCAGCTTGGCGAGGAAAGCTGAGGTTGTTGAGGGGAAGATTTGCAGGCCCGGGAAGGAAGAATTTCCTTTCCCAGAGCCTCAGCCCACACTGCTGGGACCTGCAGGGCTTGGCACTGCCACAACATCCACACACACTCACGACTCACCCCCAGCCCTGCTACCCCTCAGCACTATGTTGGAGGCTCTGCTCCCTGTGGGGTACCTGAGCCAGCACAGGCCCAGCACCCCCCCAAAACCTCTGCTCACCTCCCCCCAACCTTGCACCAAAGTGGCCTCCCCTTGAGTGTCTCAGCACCCTCCAGGGGGAAGCCCTTTGTCCTCCTCTGCACCAGGGCCTTCTTTCCACCTTCTCCTCTTTCTCTTGCATCTCAGCCTGGTCCCCTTTTTGCCCCCCAGCTGCAGAGGAGGGGTCAGGGCAGCACCCACCCTCACCCCAGGGTGCTGGAGCCAGCTCGCTCTGCCTCCCGACGACATTTTCCTTTTCCTCTCTCTTGTTTCCTTGGTTTCAAGGTTTTTCTCTTCTTCATTGAGCCCCTAATTAAAACAAAACAAAAGCCAAACAACAGCGAGGGAAGATTCCCAGCTTCAGGGTGCTCAGAGGGGACCACAGCTGCCCCCACAGGCTTGGGACCCAATGGTCTTGTCCTGGTTCCATGTTGTTTTTGCCCCAAAGCTTTCAAATCTCTCCCTCCCCCTCTGCTGGATCCAGCCAGATCCCAGCAGGTCCCTGCTCAGCATCCCCCAGCTGTGGTCCCCCCTGTGCTGGGGTGTGAGCCCCACCCCCACCCCTCCCTGCCTGCTCCCATTAGCATTTGGAGATAAGCTCCCAGCTGAAGCAGCCTTTGTGAGCACTTGGCCTTATCAGCCTCCATCCACCCAGCAGGGCTTGGAAGGGGCTCCGAGGGAAAAGTGGACCAAGACTATTCAGGCTTCTCCTTCTCCAAGCTGCAAACCAGCCCCAGAGCCTGCGGTGAGGCTCGGGAGGGCACTGCTGGCCCCCACCTGGGTGGAGCAGTGTCAGCAGGGCCACAGCGACCCAAGGACCAGCTCAGCACACCTGGATTTTATTCCCGGTTCTGCTGCTGACCCAGGGATGACCTTTGGGAAGCTGTTTCCCTTCTCCATGCCTTTGCTTCCCAAATCAGCCCCTCCTAAGCCCAGCAAGATGCCCACGGAGACTCCATCTGATTTCACAGCATTCCCCCACCCCCAAAAGCTGCACAAACAGCAGCAGCAGCTCTGAGCATCTGTGGGTCCTGCACCCCCATGGCTCCTGTCCACAACGTGGCAAGCCCCAAACACAGGAACCAGCTGCCAGCAGTTTCCAGCCCCCAGAGCTGCTCCTTGCAGGAGCCTCACCACGGGGGTGTCCCCCGGGGCAGGGCTGCCTACAGTCATTCTCCCTCTTTCCTCAAAGTCCTGAGGACCATGGTGGGAGGGAGAGGATCTCCAAGGAGAAGTGTGGGGGGAGAAACACCAACGGTGGCAGCAAACTTGCCCCACTAAGTGCCCAGCTGCTTGGAAGCAGCAAGCCAAAAGAGGCCAGGTAAGCCCTGCTGCTGCTGCTGCTGCTGCTGCTGCTGCTGCTGCTGCTGCTGCTGCTGCTGCTGCCCACACAGCTCCCACCCAGGCTCCCTGCTGGGGCTCAGCCCTGGTAGAGACTCATTACCGGTGGTGGAGGAGCACAACCAGAAACCATCTCCACCCTTCACTGGCAGGAGCTTGGTGCCCGGGAGGAGAGCACTGCCCTGGGACACGGGCAGGGCTTGCAGGAGGTGATGCAGCAGCCCCTGGGTGCTGCCTCTCACCCAGCAGCAGACCCTGGGTGCTGCCTCTCACCCAGCAGCAGCCTGGCTCCCAGAAAGTGCAGCTGCAAGCCCTGGTGCCAGAGCACAGAATCACAGCAGCATGGAACTGCTTTGGTTGGAAGAGACCTCCAAGATTGACTCCAACCACCAAGCCAAGGCCACTAAACCATGCAGAGAGTCCCAACACCAAGCAGCTCTTCAGGTCTGGCCCCAGCACTCAGCAGCTGCAGATGTGGGCAGGGTAGTGGCTCTGGGGACAATTGCTGCTGGCTCCTCTGGGCTCCATCCTGCACTCGCTGCCTGCCTCCAGCTTGTTCCCTGCTCCTCTCCCAGGCAAGATTCTTACCCTGAAAGCTGGGAGCAGATGATCCTGGAGGTCCCTCCCAACCTGGTGTTCTATGGATCCAGGAAAGATCTCTAAGCACAGCAGAACAATCCTTGAGCCCACGGAGCCCTCGTTGTGGACAGCAGAGCTCTGCCTGACTGCTCAGGGCTGGTTCCTTCTCCTTCCCAGGGGGCAAATGGCATCGTGGACAGCTCAGCACACAGCACCTACCTTCTAGAGGGCTTCTCCATGGGCAGCAAGCAGCAGGACCCCCACCCAGGAGCTGGAGGCCGTGGGCAGAGCTGCTCCCTGTGCCCGTAGAGGGACAAGTGAGTGGCTCTGCTGGCTTCCAAACGTGGCCCCAAAGTGGGTCCCCACAGAGAGGAACTGCCTGGCCCCATGGAGGATTTGGCCTCACTGCCCCTTGCCTCAGCTCTCACTTGCAAAAGCACTTCTGGTCCATCCCCTGTGATGGGACAGAGCCACAGAACTGTTTAGGCTGGACAAGACCTTTAGGATCCAACCAAGGATCTCACAGTAACCAGGTCCTGGCATTTTCTGTTGGGCCCTACAGGAAAAGGATCTTTGGCTCAGGGATCAGAGGCTGAGAAAGGTGTGCCCGTGGCACCTGGGGACATGGTTTTGTGGCCAGCCTGCTCTTAGGCTGGGGATTGGACCTGATGATCTCAGAGGTTTCTTCCAACCAAAGCAGTTCAATGGTTCTAGCAGAGCTCCAGGCTTGGGCTCTGCTCAGAGCGCGGCAGTGGAAAAGCTCAGCCCCTGAGCAGGACTGGAGCTGCCCAGATGGCACCCCAGGAGGTGCTGGCCTGAGCCCACAGCGGGCACAGGACAGTGCCAGGGTGGCTGAGCCCAGCCCAAGGCATGAGGCTTGCTGCAGCCATGCTGAGTCTCCCCTGTGGGCAAGCTCTGGGGGCTGGGGGCTAACCATCAGCTCCTCCTGCACTGCAGCCCTCAGCAAGGCTTCCCACCTGCCTGGGAGACCCCAGTGGTGTGGCTGTCCTGGAGGGGAAGGCAGGGGGAGAGCAAAGGTTGACCTCTGTGGGAGTGGGAGAGGCAATCACCCTCCTCCTGCCATGCTGCCAGGGTGCAGGAGGCTGCCCCACGGCCCGGGTCAGGCTCCCACCCTCTGCTGAGCCTGCCCCAGGGGACAAGCCAAGATGAGCCCTGGGATGGGGCTGGGGGTGGCTGCATCCATCCCCTCCACCCCAGCCCAGCTGCACCCCAGACACCAGCCCTGGCAGACCCCACTCAGCCCCTCCCAAGATGCCAGGGCAGAGGAGCCCAGCACCCCAAAACAGCCAGGGCACCCCAGACCCCAGAGAGGGACTGGGCTGGGGAGAGGAGCCTGTGAGAGGGAGAGGAAGGAGTTAAGCCCCCAGCACTCCCACCCCCCTCTCCTGCTTCTCCGCTAACTTTGGGAGGAAGGGAATAGCAGCAAGGTAGGAGAGGAGGAAGGAGAGAGGAGACAGATGAGAGAGGAGCAGGGAAGGGGGAGCGGGAGAGGAACAGACGGCGGAGAGGGAGCGTGGGGGGGAGATGCTGACGCTTCCTCTCCATCTCAGCGAGAGGCAGAGAGTAGGGGAAAGAGGGGAAAAAAGAGAAGGCAAAGAGCAAGGGAACACGGGAGAGGGAGAAGGAAGGAGCCGGAGCGAGGGAGCATGTGTGAAAGTGGCAGAGAGAGAAGGGGCCTCTTTGATTCCCCTGCCTCATACCAGACAGTGTCTAGACTGCAGCAATTATTGTCAGCTCAGAACACCCAGGCTCTGCCATTTCAGCTGAAAGGGAGCTTAACAAAGAGCGGGGAGGGGAAAAAATGCCCTGCCGGCAGAGAGCCGGGCTGCCTCCAGCACAAGGGGCTCTTGGAGGGTCCTCCATCGCCCCCAGCCCCCGGGCAGCCCCAGCCCCAGGTGCCCTGGCAGTGGCTGTGTGGCTGAGCTGTTCCCAGCCCAGCATCTGGCTCCTGGGCTGGTTTTGGGGTGCAGCAATCCCTGCGCGGCCAGGCTGTGGGGCTCAGGGCTGGGGGGAAGAGCCCCTGGGGGGGCTGGAGGCAGCTCAGCCAAGGGGCAGCTGCCCCAGCAGGCAGCATTCAGCTGCAAGGCTGCACCGAGCTGCTCCCCGAGCCAGTGTGCATGGCCAGATGGACACCTTGGCCTCACCATGGAGGCCAAGAGACACAGACACCTCCTCCAAGCACAGAGCTGGGCACCATCCTCCTGCCTGGGGCTCCCAGCAGATGCTGCTGCAGCAGCTCTGGAGCTGCCTTGGGCTTCAGCAAAGGATGGGAGGTCGCTGGTGCACTCCTACTCCTCCTCTCCTCCATCCTGGCTCCTCACTGCCAACCGAGGAATTGCCTCTGCCCCTCCCAGGCCCTTTGCCCTCTGAGGGGCTTCTGTGCCTTTGGCGTTCTGGGATGTGGTTAAGCCTCCCAGGAGGGAATTAACACCCAGAGCTGGCTGGGAATCAGGAATTCCTGCAAACAGCCTCCCGTGCCCACCCCAGCCCCTGGTGAGAGCCAGCTCCAAATACCTCAGAGGGGAAGAGGTCAGGAGGATTGCTCATGTGCCCTGGCTCCACCCTGCCCCTGGGCTTGGGGGTGGCAGTGATCCTACCCTGCTGCCTGTGGGCCAAATGAGCTCCTTTGGGAGCATCCCCAGCTGCAGGGCTGTGCCACCTCACCCCCTGGCACTGCCAAGTGCCCTTCTCTGCTGCTGGATGGGATGAGGGACCAGAGCCCCAGGGCTGCTCTGCTGGGGACACCCAGGCTGAGCACTTTGGGTGCTTGGGAAGGAGCAGAGAGCAATGCCCAGCAGCAGGACACCTCCTCCCTATCAAGCCAGTGCCAAAGGGCAGCTCCCCAGGTGCAGCTTGCTGGTGTGTGCCGGGGTGAGACTGGCACTGCTGTGGGGGCTGCAGCATGGCAGATGCCCTCGGTCAGCCCCCTCACAGCAGGGACACCTCTGTTGAAAGGGAGTTTTGTAGAAGACCCAAGGAGTTGTGCTCTGCCAGCAGCTTAAGAAGTGCCCCACATCAGCTCTGCTGAGCTCTTTGTCCTTGTCCCCTCTCTGCCTTTGGGGAACAAGACCCATCCTCAGGCCAGCTCTGCTCACCACTGCTGAACCAAGGACTTCTCACCTGTGTGCCTGCCTCTGATGTTGCCCTGTGGATAAAATCAGAGCCAGTCAGGATCTGGCCACTGTGGCAGACCAGAGGAGGTGACAGCAGGAGTCAGACAAAGGATCAGGAAGGCAGATCCTGCCCAGGGAGGGACCTGTCCCCTTGTTTCACCTGGGCTGGCCGTGGCACGCCATGGGGATGCTGCTCCCTGGGTGAGCTCTGCCCATTGCTCCCCCATCACCATCCCATGGCCGTGGTGCTGAGCTCCCTCACACAGCTGCCATCACTTCTGCACCCTGGGGACAAGGGGACAAGGCCCCCAGCAGAGTCCTCCCGGCAGGGCTGGGAGTGCTCCACCCCCGGGGGATGCTGAGCTCGCAGCTGTGGCTGCTGTGCCAGGAGCAGTGCAAGGTTTGACCTGAGAACTTCTGCCCAGCCTGATGGGGCCGAGAGCTGGGCCAGGAGGAGCCCAGACCTGCAAGGTGACTCCTGGGCTCGGGGAGGTCTTTTCCTGGAGATCTGCCAGCTCCAGGGCTTCAAAACCACCACCCCAGGGCCGTGTAGCACAGAGCAAGCACAGCTGGGAGCAGCCAGGGAGGCCTCCCTGCTGGACCCCCCCAGCTCCGAGGGGTGCCAATGGAGGGAGGAAGAATTTGCCTTCTGCCTCCCGTCCTGGAGCACTCAGGCAGCTTCCAGAGCACTTTTGGCAGCCTCACTCTGAGCAGTGCCTGTGTGAGACCCAACCCTGCCGAGCCAGCAGGGTGCCAGCAGGGTCCCAGCAGCATGTGCCCAGCGTCAGGCTCCCTGAGCCCCCTGCCCCCTCCCAGCTCTGGCACACTCAGGTCCCACTCTGGGGGGGGATCAGGGAGGCCAATCCCTGCTGCCTGTGGCCTCTCTCCGTGCGTGGGCGCCTGGGAAGCTTGGCCACATCCTGCTCCCCCTGCACGCAGCCCGGGGGGCAGCGATGGAGGTGTCAAAGGTGGGAGGGTGTGGGGCAGGCTCTGCTCTGCCGCCGCGGCAGGGGCACTGCAGGCAGCTCTGAGTCCTGCCATGGAGCATCACCGAGGGCAGCCCTGTGGCTCCTCACCTCCCTCCCTCCCCTCTGCCAAGCTGCCTGCAGCCCCCAGCTGCCTGCTCTCCAGTTCCCCCAGACCTGCTCGGCTTTTTTTTCCCTTCAGCCGCTTGGTTGTTGGGTTTATTTTGCCCCCTGCCCTCCCCTTCCTTCCTCTCTCCTTCCCGGGTTAAAAATACCCCAGCTCCGGGCAGCAGCAGCCCCCCAGGCTCTGGGCAGCAGCAGCCCCCCCAGGCTCCGGGCAGCAGCAGCNGCAGCAGCAGCCCCCCAGGCTCCGGGCAGCAGCAGCCCGCCCAGGCTCTGCCTGCTGCCCCGGGATCGGCGCTGCGCTCCGGCCCCCCCCTCCACCGCTCTCCCCTTCCTCCTCCCCACCCCCTGCAGGGATCTGACTAACGCTGGGGCTCCGCTTGCCAGCTCAGCTGGAAAGGAATTTAACCATTGCCTGGCCTGGAGGGAAGCAGCCGAGCCCAGACCTCCCCCGGAGAGGAGCGACCCTTCCTCCACCGCCGCCCGGGACCCCCTGGCTGCCCCCCGGGCTGCAGAGTGCCTGCACCCGGGGTGAGTGTGCCCAGCGCGGGGTCCAGCAGCCCTGCTGGGTCTCTCGGGGGTGCTCTACCTGCCCCTGGGCCGGCTGGAGCCCTCCTGCCCGTGGCTTGGCCCTTGGCAGCTCCCAGAGCACCTTCTCAGCTTGCCCTCCCCAGGCAGGTTCAGCAGTGGAGGATCAGCCCAGGCCAGGCTCTGGCTCTGGCTCCGGCTCCCAGCGGCACAAACCGAGCACAAAGCCTTGACCAGGGTGATCCCAGGACCTCTGTGGCAGAGCTGGGAGCTGACCTCTCCCTCCCCAAGCCTCCATCACGCTGCACTGCTGCAGCCAAAGCTCCCTCGGAACCTGCTGCCCCTGGCCGGAGGAGCTCAGCGCCAGGGTACAAACAGCCCCCAGGGGCTGGTGCCACTCCCAGTGCCCACTGGGCCAGCAGGAGGCAGAGCCCCCCTGGAGCTGTGCCTGCCAAGGAGGAAGGGCACAGGGCAGGAGAGCTGCAGCCAGAGGCTGACCCTTCACTGCTGGAGCTGCTGGAGTGGGGTCCAGCACACGGCAGGGAGGGAAGGTGAATGCTGAATGCCTGCACAGATGCAGCCTCCACCACCTCTCTGAGCTCGGTGCTCGCTCCCTGTGCAGGACCCGGGACTGCAGAGCTGAGCCCTCCAGACACCTCCCTGCAGCCCCAGCTCAGCCCTGCCGCAGCCTGCACAGCCACTGCCCGCTGCAGGGGCCGAGGACACCAGAGAGGAGGGGCACAGAGCACCCAGCCCACCCCCACCTCGGTATTCTGCCCCAGCTGCTGGTGCTGGAAGCAGCAGGATGGGACCCCTGAACCCTCACTGTGCGCCAGGAGAGGCACAGAGCTCCTGCAGCCCCACACAGCCCACGCCAGGGGATGAGAGAAGTGATGGCAGGAGCTGAGATGGAGTGGGGCCAGGTTCTGAGCATCTCTAGGCAAGGACCTCCCCCCCCGGCTTGCTCCCCCACCCCAGATCCCCCCCGGCCCTGCCTGTGCCGTGCCCCACAGCAACCCCAGCAGGCAGGAAATGCTGCAGGAGCCAAAGGGATTGAGAAACTGCAGGCAGCAGGATGAGAGCGGAGCCAGCACACACAGGATGTGACTCGGGGCTGACAGCACCGCCGGGAGGTGTCACCAGGAAGCGGTACCTGGGGCCCATCCTGTACCCTCCCTCCCATGCTCACAGCCAAGCCCCAGCCCAGCCTCTGCTCCCCACACGACTCACCAGGTCCTGTTTGTGCTTCGCCACCTCAACTCCCTGCTAAGAGCACAGTGATGACTTCTCCACCCACCCACCCACCGCACCCCTGCCCCTCACAAGATGTCACCCAGGGCTGTCCCCTGCCACCACAGCACCCAACCCCATCAGCACAGCAAGCCTGTAGTGGGAGGCTTTGGGGGGCTCAGACCTTCCCCTTGTCCTGCCTCAAACCAGCTGTGGTAGTGCTGCAGGAAAGGAGAAAGGAGAGGAGGAAGGAGGAGAAGCAGAGAAACAACAGAGGAGGAGGAGGAGGAGGAATCCTTTGTTTCCCACCACACACCCAACGCAGCTTTGCTGTTTTCCACCAGCTCCCCAGGCTGGCCCCTTCCATAGGTGCTGCCATCCTGGCAGCTCCTGGCTCCCTGTCCCTCACCTTCCTGTCCCCTCTGCACGTCCTGATGGGGACTCCAATACACCCTTACCCTTCTGAGCTCCAGCATGGCCAAGGCAGTCCTGCTCAACAGCCTGCAGAAGAACCTGCTTGGGAGGAGGGAGCCAGCCCCAGGCACAAGCCAGGCTAGAGAAAGGCAAGAGGGGTCGAGCTAAGAACCCCCCCTGCCACCCCAGAGTGCTTTCAAACCAGCAAAGCCCAAAGGCCCTGATGGGCAGCACTGGCCACAGGCTCAGTGGCTTTGTGGTTCCCCCCAAAGCAGCCCCAGCATGGGAGAGTCAGCATCACATCGACCCCCCCAGCAAGGGACCCATTTCAGCCCCCCCAGCAAGGGCTCAGGGCCCAGCTGAGGTCCTGAGGGTTCCCAGGGCCACCCTGTGCTGCTGCACAGAATCCCAGTGCCATGCAGGCTGGCAAAGCCCCTCAGGATCTCCAAGCCCAACCTAGAACCCTGCTTTACAAGATTCACCTTAGACCATATCTCCAAGCACCACATCCAGACCACTCTGAAACACCTCCAGGGTTGGTGACTGCAGCACCTCCCCGGGCAGCTCATTCCAGTGCCCTGCAGGGCAGGGGACAGCCTTGCAGAAGGGCTGTGTCCCCATGGAGGGGCTGGGAGGTGTCCCCTTTGCAGGGCAATGGCTCACACAAGTGTCACAAACAGCCAGTGCTCAGCAAAGGGCTTTGGCTGGGTGAGGACCCTTCAGCCCAGGAGCTCAGCTCAGGTCCCAGCCCCTGGCTCCCAGGCTCACAGCTGCCCCTCCACAACAGGAATTGTTCACCCCAGATGAGGGAAAACAGAGCAACAAGGAGATGGATCCAGCAGCTGAATCCAGGGAGGCTCAGGGGTGGATCAGCTGTGTCCCTTCCGTGGGGCAGGCAACAGGGAGAGGTCAACCTGCTGTGGGTCAGGGTCCAGGGCACCCAACATGCTGCACCCCCTGGCAGGTAAGGGCACCTCACACCCCTGCAGAGACACAAGGGAAAAGCCTCTGGTAGGCAAACAGCTCTGCCTTGGCCCAACAGAACCTCCAGGGCTCCAAGCTGCTTCCCTTCTCCATCTCCCCACCCAGGGGCTTAGCACAGCCCAAGGACACACTCCCAGGGGAGGAGAAAGATCCAAAGCTTGGGAGGGAGAAATTGGGGTGCACGTTAGCCTGGAGGGCAATGGCAGATCCTGCTGGGACCTGGGAGGATGCAGAAGCAAAGAACCACATCACAGCACCTCCCTGAAGCACCACAGCTGATCTCTGAGCAATGCAAAAGCTCCAAGGTGGGGCAAAACCTTTATCCTGTACCCATGACCCAGGAGAGTCTCCACTGCCCATGGGATGTCCATGGCCAGCTCCAACCTGGGCATGGAGGCAGCAGCTGTGGGGCCACAAGGAGACCTGTGCTCTACTCACTTGGTCACTCACCAAGGAGCTGCTGGGGACTTTGCCTGCCTGGCTGTGGAGGAGCAGCAGATGTGCCACAGAAAGCCTCAGAAAAGGCTGAATCATCCTGGAGCTCAGGGTGAAGCTGGAAATTTGCTTGGAATGAGAACCAGAAATACCTGTGCTGGGCAGGGGAGAAGGCTTGGGGGATGTCAAACCTTCCTCTTCCAGCACTCCCAGGCTGACCTGTTGCATTTGGTTGCTTTCTAGAAGAATCTTTCTTTTTCATTCCAACAAATCCTTTTTTTTTTTTTTTTTCCTCTTTTCCAGTTCAAGAAATGACCTCAACATGGAAGAAGAGATCTGATTGAAGTTGGGTGATCCTCACACATAAAACCCCAAGGTCCACACTCAAGCTGTCCCCTTTGGGTACCAATCAGCTCTCCCCATCCTCTTGCCCTGCAGCAGGGCACTGCACTGCACAGAGCCTCTGGAGCACCTCTCTTCTCCGAGGAGGAGGAGCACTTAGGCTCGCTCTGCACACTGACCTCTGAGCCTGCCCTGCCCTTCCTCCACAGGACCCTCACTCAGCCTGGGAGCCGCTGGTTAATGAGAGAGTCTGAAGCATCCTTAACAATCACTGCACAACCCAAGAGCCTCCTCTGCTCTTCCACCTGAGGACCCTCCTTTGGGGAGGGAAAAGAGAATCTCATCTCCAGAGACCTGCTCTCCAACCCACCCAACTCGGCTCAGCCCAGCCCAGCTCAGCCCCATCTGATGCAAGCTGGCTCAGCCTTCTCCTTGCCCCCACCCCCAGCCCCTGCCACCCAGACCAGTGCCATCACATCCAGCTCCATGCTCACCACACAGCCCTGGCCAAGGAGGATTTACCACCCCGGAAAGGCTGACATGGAGGATGCTGGGGGGGACTCAAGAGCTGCTGTGCTGCATTCCCAGACCCTGTGCCCGCTTGGGGGAGGGGGCGTGGGCAGTGGGCGGCAGGACTCTGCCCTCCAACCCCAGCAAGGAGGAGAAACCCCCGGAAAGGAGCAAAGGAGTCGAGGTGTAAACACGGCACAGAGCCCCCGCACCTCAGCCTGCTTCGTTATCTCGGCTCGGGCTGGAGCCGGGTTTGAGGGGAGCAGAAATATCAGCAATTAAAGATATGTCGTGTCAAAAATCCTCCAAACTGATTAAAGTTGAAGGCTCCGTTTTCTTCTTTTCATCAGAGAAGGGAATCAAAACCTGCCTGGAAAGACGCTCTCCCCCCGTTCCCAGCGCTCCGAAGGCAGCGCCTGCATCCGTCCTGCTGTGTCCCTGCATTTTAATTACCACCTTATTAATATTCATGAGGCTAGGCACTCAAGGGGGATTGCAGTCTGTCATTCTCTCTCTCTTTCTCTCTCTCTCCCCCTTCTCTCTCGCCTGAATTTGTGGGGGGTTTTTTCCTCCCTCCCTTCCCTCTCCCAACAGTTGGTGTGATGCAGATCCGCACGCGTCAAGGGGCCGTGGGGAGGGGGCCTGTGCTGGGTGGCACAGCTGGGGGGGGAGGGTGGGTGACAGCTTGACCCCTCCCCGCCTGCCGTAGCCCAGGGTATGGCACCCGGAGCCCAAACTTTGGGACGTGGAGCAGCATTCGAGTGAGTGCCACAGTGCCACAGGGTGGGAGGATGGCACAGGGGCACGGCTGGGGCACGGCTGGCACACGGGCATGGATGGCACACGGGCATGGATGGCACACGGGCACAGCTGGGGCAAGGCTGGCACAGGGGCACGGCTGGGGCACAGGCACAGCTGGGG
>VWZI01017610.1:48550-68720 GCA_013396835.1 Psilopogon haemacephalus | reverse complement strand
GGGCTGGGGGGGGTGCCGGGGCCGGGGGGGGTGCCGGGGCTGGCCGCAGCTGCATCCTGTGTCCGTTTCCCGTGCACACGGCGCTGAGCTCAGCTCCGGCCATTCTCTGCTGCCCTTCCCCTGCTCCTGCCATGCACTTCCCATCTCCCTTCCAGGTCCTACCTTTGCTGCGTCATTCCCGAGGGCTGCAGGTGGACCTGCTGCTGTGCCAGGGGATGCTGTGCCAGGGGATGCTGTGCCAGGGGATGCTGTGCCAGGGGTGCTGGGGCTGACCCTGCTCAGCAGCTGCCCCAAAGCCGAACTGGCACCAAGAGTCTGGAACAGCACAAGAGGGAGAAATGCCATGGAAAGTAGTGAGGAGCTGGGAGCAAAGCCTGGGAGAAACAGGACACCTGCAGCAGGTGGAGATGGCCAAACCAGTGCTGGGCTTAGCTGAGCAGAACCTGGCCCTGGCCCTGGCCCATGTCTCATGTCACAGCCACCCACTGCCCCAGCAGGGCAGGAGCCCCTCACTGCCCTCTCCACCCTTCTAGCTCAAGGGTCCTCAACACAGCCCTGATGCCTTCAAGTTCCAGCACAACCATTTCTCAGCCTGGACCCAGGGGGCTGAAAGACAAGAGATAGAGAAGAAAATAGTCCCCAGTGTGAGCCCCCAGTGTCTGGTGGCCTTGGCAGCTCTGGGTGGTGGCAGTCTCAGAGCACACTGCAAGGGGCAGCAGGGGAGAGGCAGCATTTTGTGTTCAGGCTCCTCTGGAAAGGGTCAGAGGCAATAGTGGTCCCCTCCCGCGGGCCTTGCACTCATCCCTCCCTCCTGCCTTTGAGAACCTGGGACACTGCTCAGCTGGACTGGACCTGCAGGATTTACACCACCTCCAGAGGAACACAGAGCTGGAGAACACCACCAACGCAGCATGGCCAACCACGAGCACTCACAGCTCCAAAAGACTTCCAGAGCCTGCAGAAAAAAGCAGGGAACAGCCTTAAAATAATGAGATTTGCAAGGGAAAAAAAAAAAAAAACAACCAAAAAACACAAAACAAAAGAAAAGAGAGGAAAGAAAGGAGCCCAGTTGGTTTGGTTTGATTTCCCTGTTGGCTCTGGAGCCTGTAGGCTGCTCTGACGTCAGGGTGCCAGGCTCAGCTCTGCAGCCCTGAGGTAAGAAAGCCTCCAGCCTGCACCCCCTGCCCGCCTGCCACAGCACTGAGCAGCCAGGGGGGAGGAGGAGAGGCTGGATGGAGCTGGGGGAGATCTGAGCAGCTTTGCAGGAGCCCTCAGAGGAGCTTCACTGGGCAGTGCAGTGCGAGGGCTGCCCTGGCAGCCTCTGTGTGCTGCTGGGGCACAGGGGCTGGGCACAAGGGCTGGGAGTGAGGCTGTGCCCAGTGAGCTGTGCCCGGCGAGGCTGAGACTGTACCCAGTGAGGCTGAGCCTGTACCCAGTGAGGCTGAGCCTGCACCCAGTGAGGCTGAGCCTGCACCCAGTGAGGCTGAGCCTGTACCCAGTGAGGCTGAGCCTGCACCCAGTGAGGCTGAGACTGCACCCAGTGAGGCTGAGCCTGTACCCAATGAGGCTGAGCCTGCACCCAGTGAGGCTGTGCCCAGTGAGCTGTGCCCAGTGAGGCTGTGCCTGGCAGGGCTGTGCCCAGTGAGGCTGTGCCTGGCAGGGCTGTGCCCAGCGAGGCTGTGCCCCGGGGCTGTCTCGTTCTTGGCCATCAAGGGCAGTCCCAGGAATGTGAGGAGACTTCCAGCACGTCTCAGCAGTTTGTTGCTGCTCCCAGAGGAAGCCTGCTTGTTGGAAGCCATTTTCTGCACAAATAGCCCTTCCCTGCTGCTTCCCACAAACTCAGACTGAAGTCATTTCCTAGGCTGGAGGACACCAAGCCACAGCATCCTCGATGCATGCACAGAGCTCAGCCTTCAGCAAGAGACCAAAGACATCCCCAAAATCCTTCCTGGAGCCCATCCAGCTCCCCTAAAAAGGGCATTTTTACATCCCCTCTCCAGCAGTGCTTGTACCAATTTCTGGCCAGGACCCTGGGCAGGGGTCTCAAGGCCCTCTGAACCCTCAGACCCATTCACCCTCCCCACACATCACGGCAGGAAGCACAACCTCAGATCCTTGCTCAGCACAGAGCTCCAGGAGCCAAGCACTGCATACTGGCAGAGGAACTGCCTTCAGCCCTCAGCTCTGCTCTGCATGGGGAGCAGGAAGGAGGTGGAGGGGAGCAGGAAGGAGGTGGAGGGGAGCAGGAGGTGGAGGGGAGCAGGAGGTGGAGGGGAGCAGGAGGTGGAGGGGAGCAGGAGGTGGAGGGGAGCAGGAGGTGGAGGGGAGCAGGAGGTGGAGGGGAGCAGCAGGGCTGTCCCACCCCACTCCAAGGCAGAGCAGGCAGCTGGTGATGGGAACAGATCCCTATGCACAGCAGAAGGATGTGGAGGTCCCCTGAAGGGTCCACACAGCAGTGTTTTGGGGGCTGCAGAGGAGAACTCTGTTGCTGCAGAACCAGCACTGCCCAGGGCAGGGCTGCTATGGGGTCGCTCTGCTACCCCTCAAGTTCTGCAGCCCAGCACAGGATCCCACCAGACAGGACCACTGCTGCCAGCCCTCCTTGGCCATAACACAGACTGGGACGTGGCTGGGCCAGGCTGAGCCTGCACAGCTCCGTCCCCAGCCTGCAGCCTCAGCGACAAAGCCACTTGAGCACCATGACCTGGTGCTGAAAGCCACCACACGTGTGGCCCAGCCTGGCCAGAAGAGCTCTTCCCTGCCCTCCAGGGCCAAGCAGCCCATGGACGTGGCACACAGAGCTCTGCCCTTGAGCAGGGCAGAGAGGAAGGGAGCAGGAGGTGGAAAATTCCCTGGAGCTGCTGGGAAGGTGCAGGCTGAGGGACTGCAGAGCTCCGCAGCCGGGAACGGGCAGGATACAGTTAACGCCTGGTTCCTCCTGCAGGATCAGGAGGAACTTGGCTTCATATTTCATGTGTGGGATGTTGCAAGAGGACAAGGAGCCCTGAACCCCAGCCGCATGCATCCCCCCCGGCTCGGTGACAGCCGCGGGGAAGAAAGCAGGACGCGTCCCGGCTCCGCGGGCGCTCAGCGAGGGCAGGAGCCCGGCGCAGAGGTCGCGGCCAGAGGAGGACGATGCCACCACGCCAAGAGCCACCAGAGAAACCCCCGGGAGAGGCCGTCGGGGGTGGCACCCAAAATGCCCCACTTGAACCCGAGCGGGTGGAACGGCCCCGGGCGCGGCGGGGAGCGGAGGGTCCGCGGCCGCGGGGAGCAGAGACAAAGGCCGAGCCCCCCCCAGCCCTGCCTGGTGCTCCCCCAGCCCTGCCTGATGCTCGACCTCTCCCTTGTCCTCGCCGCACGCCTGTCCCAGTTCCAGCAGCCGGTTGCTACAGCAACTGAGCTCTGACTAATCATTTGCGCAATGACCTTTTTTCCCCCCAGAGAGAGGGAGGGAGGGAGATGGAGAGGAGGGAGGGAGGGAGGAGAGGCGAAGCAGCCGAGGTTAGCAAGAAAAAGCAGCCAGAGAACGATTTTTGTTTTTTCCAGACGAGGCAAGAGGCTCTTTTTGGAGGGGGGAGCTGGGGGGATGCAGATGGTGGGATGGGGACGGCAAAGTGGGTGTTGAGTGTCCCCTTCTGGGCTCTGTGCTTGAGGAAGGATGAAAGGCAGGAGAGTGGATGGGGGCAAAGTCAGCTGCCAGCAGGCAAAGCACCTCAGTGGGACATATCTCCACCGATGGGGGGGTGTGGGGGGGGCCTCTAAACACAGCTCACACTGCAGCCTTCCTCCTCCTCCCTACATCAGTCCTGGCCACCATGAGGGGCCAAAAGTCAGGAATTTGGCTCTGCCTGACTGCTGAGCTCTGGGTCAGCCTGGCTGAAGCATCCTGAGCAGAAAACCTCTCTGGTGGGTGGTGTTTGGAGGAGCTGCAGCAGGGCTGGGCTGAGGGGAGCACACCCAGGCTCTGCTGTGCTCCAAGAACCAGCCTGAGAAGAAACCTAAGCCCAGCTCCAGTAGCTCCCATGGTGTTACTGGGAGGACTTTGCTCCCAGCTCCACTGCCTTCAGCTGAGCAAGACCAGGGTCAAGTCTGGCTCCAGCTCCAAACCAGAGTAAATAATGCAGAAGCCTCTTTCTGCACAGCTCTGAGTAGCACACGTGAGAGAAAACAGCTTAGAGGCTGCACATTGCTCCTAACACCAGTTGGCAGTTGGAAAACAGGAGCTGGTGACACCAAAAGAGCAGTGGCCAGGAGGTCCTGCTCACCACAGGGTGGTGGCTGCACTGCCAGCCCCAAGCCTTCACAGCAAAAGGCTTTGGGCTTTTCTCCAGCTGGAGCAGCCAACAGGCACTCTGACCTTGCCCAGCCACCCAGTGCTGAGCCAGTGGAGATGGACAATGAGGGAGATCCCTGGTGACCAAGAGCAGAGATCTATGGAGAGGCTCAGAAGAATGAGTTGGCCATGCAGAGAGGAGAGGAAGCCTGAAGAAAACAAAATGTTTTTGTGGACAGATAATGCCACAACAGAGCTGACAAACTGCAGTGCTGTGGTGTGAACTGGAGGAGAAGGAGGAGAGGACTTGGTATGACTAAGGAGCAAAGCAAAGGAGAATGAGTTATATCCAGAAGGGTGCTGAGCCCACACACTCCATGTGCAGCTTGTGCTGGAGCTCAGAGCAGGGAGTTCCCCTTGGGTAAGACAAAAATCTCCTTCAGAGAGGCACTGTGGTAGCCTGGGCTCTGCCATCCTTGTCCCAGGCTCTGCCATCCTTGTCCCAGGCTCTGCCATCCTTGTCCCAGGCTCTGCCATCCTTGCCCTGTCTTCCTGCACCACAGATGAGCTCTTTGCCTAGGGCAGCTCTGACAAACCTTTGCTCAAACAGCTCCAAGAGCTCCTGGAGCCAACCCTCCTCTTCCAGCTCACCACACTTCCCTCTGCCCAGCACCACCAGGGCAGGGACAGGACATTCCCAGCAGGCTTTCCCCCATCTCCTGCACCCAAAGCAGAGGCTGGGTGGTGAGGAGCACTCTGCAGGCAGTGAGCATCCAAAGCGTTGCCCTTACCAGCACCTCTTGGCACCTACAAACATTCCCACTGCAGCCTCTGATCCCAGGCTTGAGGCTTTCCATGCCTCTCTCCCAGAGGAGGCTTCACACGGAGCCTGCTGCTACGTGGGGCACTGCAGGCAGCCTCAGCTCGCCCTGCTGGAGCTCCAGCAGATCAAAGCCACCTCAAACGCAGTGTACTAAGTGCTGCTGACTGGCAAGAAACCTTAACCCAGGCTTGGGACTGCAGGGCCACGGGCACAGGGCTTGCAGATCCAGCCCCGGCTCACGCCTGCCTCCCTCCCACCCACCCTGGAGATGAACCTGGGGCTGCAGTGAGCCTGCAACGCAGCCTCCAGAAATCCAGCTCCTGCCACCTCTCCTTGCTTAAATTGCTCTGCAGCTCCTGGAGCTCCACCAAGGACAATTATCTCCAGCATGTGCCGTGCAGGAACGCTGGGAGCAGCCTCGGGGCCGGCACAGCTCAGCTCTGTGTAGAGCCCATGAGGAGGGGGGAAAAAAAAGCAACAGAGGGGAAAAGAAAAAGGAAGTTGGAAGCGGAGCCCCCCCCGCGGCCTCGCCCCGGTCCCCAGCTCTGCTCTGCTCTTGCTCAACCCGACAGGAGAATGAGGAAGCAGAGGAGACAGGCGGGGGCGGGGGGGCGCAGGCTGGAGACAAACAGCTCCTGGGCAGGCAGCTCCGGGAGGGCACGGGAGGAAAGAGCAGGCACTGCCCTGTGCCCCAGCCTGGCCCATCCCTGGCCCATCCCTGGCCCGGCTGCGGGACTCTGTGGCTCTCGCCCTGCAGGGTCCCCAGGGTTTTGAGCCCAGGTCTGACAGGAGATGGTCTCCAGCACAGAGATCTGCTCAGCCTCACTGCTTTGCCAGCACAGATCCCATGCACCCCCCCACTGGCCATGGTGCCCTGCCCCTGGCACTGCTGCTGAGCTGTGCCATAGCTTTCCCCAGCTCCTTACCTCCTCTTGGCTCCGTGTGCCAGGGGCTGCTGTCACCTTCCCCATCCTGTTGTCCCCATCCCTGCTGGTCTCTTCTCCTTGTCTTGCCCTGGAAGAGAAGTGCAGCTGAAGGGAGCTCAGCCCCTCTGGGGGCACACCAAGAGCCCAAGGTGATGTCCTCCTGCTGATCTGCTCTTCCACCTTGGCAAGCCAGTTAGGAGGGAAAGCCAAGGGGCAGGGTCTGCTGTTGCCCAGAGAAGTAGCAAATCCCCAGGGAAGGAAAGCTGGATGAGACCTTCAGGAGTGCCTGAGAGGCAACCAGACCTAGAGAGGAACCAGACAGGAACCCCAGCAAACCAGGGACAATGGAGTTCTCTTTCCCTTCCCCAAGTCATCACCAGGAGGGAGCTGGGATCAGGTGGCCTTTGGCCCCTGCCTGGGCCAGGCAGCAGCAGAGCTTACCCAGGGAAGTGCCATGGGAAGGGTGGGCAGCAGGCTCTGGGCACTGGCCTGGGGCAGGTGGCAGTCTCAGTAAGCTTACACCTGCCTCCTGCTTGGTCCTGAAGGTTCCACACCAAGAGCATCCCTGGAGGGAAGAGTCACTGCCAAAGCCCAGAGCTCTGCCTGCCTGCCTGGGGTGTGAGGGCAGGGCAGCTCTGCCTGCACTTCCAGTCTGGCTGGGAAACTGGAAGAACACAGACCTGAGAAGCAGCTCCCCTCAGCCCATCTCTTCCCCTCCAGCATCCACTGGCGCCCAGCCCAGACAGATGCTGGTCCAGCACTGGTGGTCCACAGTGGAAGGCTGGAGACATTTGGGCATGTGATGGTGACTCTGTGGTGGGTAGGGACCTGAAGGAGCTTTCAAAAATGGGGCTGAGGGAAGAGCAAAGGTGCCAGGGTGGGGCCTGGGGGCACCAGCCTGAGACCTGCGTCCAGCACTGGGGCACCCACGGGACCTGGGGAGGAGCTGCAGCGCTGGGATTAAATAAATAAAGACAATGGTGCTGGAAGGGGGAGGAAAAGGCAGAGAGGCTGTGCCTCTGCAGCACCTCCTCCCTCCCAGAAACCTGTGTGCTATGCAAATGTGTGCAAATGAGACATGGCAGAGGGGATGGAGCTGGCTCTCGGAACCAGCCTGGTTTGAGGCTGGGAAGCGTTGGAGGCAGCTTGCTGGAAACCGAGGCAGAAAATAGCTGCACCGTGACAGGGACAAGCAGTGACAACTGGAGGGTGCTTGTCCCAAAATGTCTTTGGCAGTGGGATCAGCACAACCCAGCACCAAACACAGCAGTTCAGCAGCCAGTCCCACAGCTCCCCACATGCCCCTTCCCTGCAGGCCAGGCACAAGGACCAGTGCAGGACAGCAGAAAGCACTGCAGCCCCACACCAGGGATGGCCACCATGGGCAGCTCAGGGAGATGATGGCCCCCAGGGTGGGCACTGCCAGGGCTGGCTCCAGGAGCAGCACCTCTGCTCCATGCAGATTGCTCCAGTCCCAGCTCGTTTGTTCCAGGCCATTTATCCACTCAGCAGAGCTGAGCTCAGGAAGGTTTTCTCCAGGGGCTCCTCAGAGGAGCAGGTGAAATGGAGAACGTCTGAAGGCTCCGAGGTGTAAACAGCACTTGCCTGAGCGATGCTGCTCACGTTGAGCTTGCTCAGAAGCAGGAGGAGGGTTTGGGCTGGAGCAAAAGCTCCTTCTCTGCCTCCTGACCCAGCACAGGGTTTCTGAAGGGCAGTTCAGGTGCTCCAAGCTCAGGGAAAAGTTTGGGTTGGGTGCCCACATCCTGGGCAGCCAGGCCCTGGGCAGCCCTGCCTCAGGCAGCTGCCTGCTCCTTTCCATCAGCACCACTGAGATGCAGCTGAGAAGCTGCAAGTGGAGAGCTTTCAGACCCCAGCCCAGGCACTGGAGCTGGGGCAGAGGCCCAGAGAGGGGAGGTGGTACCAGCACTCTTCTTCATGCTCTCTGAGACCAAAGGTGCAGCACAAGAGGCTGCTTTGGACCTCAGGGTGGGGGTGCAGAGGTGCAGGGTAGCTGCCAAGGGATCAGCTGCTCTCTGGTTCGAGTCCATGCAAGATGACCTCCTCCTGTGACCTCCTCTGCACTACCTGCATCATCCTCCCAAGAACACCACAGTGCCACATGAGCCATACAGCTCCCACAGCCTGCATCTGAATTTGCTTTCCACTGGCCTCTGTCTCCTAAAGACCATCTCCAGCAGCTCCAACACCACCCTGAAGGCCATCTCCAGCACCAGCTGCTTGCCAGGGAAGTGGTGAGTCCAGGAGACACCCAGCAAAGGCAGAGGGGCTGCTGCTCACCTGACCTCCTCCTAGGCCCTTCTCCCTGTCCTGCTCCCATCCCTGAGCTATTGACTTATCCCAGAATCAGAGAATTGTTTTGGTTGGAAAAGCTCTCTAAGGTGACAGAGTCCAAGCAGCAGCCCAGCAGCACCATGGGCATTGAGCCGTGGCCACCTCCAGGGATGGGGACTCCACCACCTCCTTGGGCAGCCTTTTCCAGTCCCTGACCACTCTTGCAGCAAGGAAATTTTCCCTCTTCTCTAACCTAACCCTTCCCTGGCACAATTTTAGGCCATTTCCTCTGCTATCACCTGATGCTGTGGAGGAGAGGCCAATCCCCTTGCAAGGCAACCTCCTTTCAAGGAGCTGCAGGCAGCAGTGAGGTCTCCCTCCAGCCTCCTCTCCTCTGCTGCCACAGCCAAACCCTGAGCCTCTGAGGAACGAAAGCTGCAGGCTGGTGGCACCTCAGAGGCTGTGGCTGGAGCAGACTCCTGCCTGCCTCAGGCCTGCAGAGCCAGGGGCTGGGGGCAGCTTTTTGCCTGCTGCCAGCAGCTGGGGTCGGTGCCTCTGCTGTCACCAGGCAGGGAGATTATTCCCAGGATCTGCTGTTTATCAGGAACACCCAACTGCTGTGGCCACTAAACCAGCTTAAACACCAGGAGCAAATAATTACAGCAAATCAAAATCCCTTCTGTAACCCTGGCAGGGGAGGCAGTGGGGAGGGGGAGGGAAAAGCAGCCAGGAGCAAGTTGGGGTCTTCATAAATCAGCCCCAGCAGCAGCACAGGCTGGGCAGGGGCAAAGAGGTGCCACAGGCTCTGAGATTCCTGACTGGGGGAGGGAGGGAGCAGCACAACTCCCTGACAGGGGACCCAGAGACCTGCCCGGAGTGGGCAGCTGCCAGCCTCAGCCAGCACTGGGCAAGGTTCTGCAGGCATCAGTGGTGCCCACACTGGCACTGCCCTGATGGCCCACGCTGGGCAGCTGTGCCAGGGTGCCCAGGCTCCAGGAGCCAAGGCAGGGCAATGTCCCCTCCCCAGGCACAGCTCAGGAGGGCTCCATGGGGGCTGGATGAGAGCGAGGAGCAGGAGGCTGCACGGGCAGAGCAGGTCTGGTTTCCTTGGGCACGCAGAGCCTTTGAAGATCACAAAGCAGCTAAGTGCAGGGCAGAGCTTTCAAGCTGTCAGTGTGGGTTAGGGGTGGGCCTGGGGCTCCCCGAGGAGCCAGAGCAGCAGGGGCAGATCCTGCCTGCCAGCCCCGGGAAGGGAACCAGGAACAGCTCCATGGACACCACAACCTGCTGGGGAGCTCCAAGCTGCTGACTGCTTTGGGATCATCCCAGCACAGCCTCCTGCTGCAATCCCCCCAAGACTTCAGCCCAGACAAGACCTTGTACTGGGGATGCTCCCACCCCTGCTATCAGGTGCATGATGCCCAGGAGTGACCCCGTGGGGCAGAAGGGTCCCTGCCCCACTTGGGAGGCAGTCAGATCCTCCAAATCTCCCACTGCCCTGCAATCCAGGAGAGCAGGACCCCTCCTGGGGCTCAGGGGCACAGGCAATGTCCCAGCCACTTGCGTGAAAGGTTAAGGCCACTTGGAGATGAGAGAGGCAGGAGCCACGGCAATAAAGCTCTGCCGAGGGGACATTAATCAGGGCATCTGCCCGCGGTGGAAATGCAAATCAGCAGAATGGAAGCAGAGTGATTGCAGCCAGGGAACAAGGCAGACACTTGGATCCCAGCTCCAGGAGCAGCAGGGGCTGGGAAGGTGGCAAGGGAGATGCCCTGGGACCCAGGCAGGGTGTGGGGCACCCACAGGTCCCATCTGGGCATGGTCAGCATCAGGTTTTCAGGTCAGTGCTATCACCAAGGCCATCAGAATGGCAGCACCCACAGCAAACCAGCCCCCAGCTCTCAGGCTGGCTGCAGGGTCCTGTCCCCCTCTCACAGCCACCCAGGAGCAGGGCTGGAGGAGATCTGGGCAGAAGGCTCAGTGCCCTGGCAGGAGAGATGGAGAAGACAGCAGTGAAAGCAACAGCAGCAGGTGAAGCATGCAGGAGGGAAAGATGGAGAGCAAAAGGCAGTGCAGAAAGGGGCCAAAGCATGGGCCAAAGGGGCGGGGGGCCCGGGGACCCCTGCCCAGGGAAGTGGTGCAGCGAGCCCAGAGCTCTGGTGCTGGCAGCAGGAGGCATTAGATCCAGCTGAGCTGCTCCAACGCAGCCTGCATGTAAATCAGCTGGACAGGCAGAGAGGAGAAAAACAAGGGGATGAGATAAGAGGATAGAGAGAGGCGAGGGGAGAAGGAGGAGGAGGAAGGAGGAAAGGGGAGGGAGAGGAGCAGGTGTGGAGAGAAAGAGAGGGCAAAGGGAGAAAGGGAGAGGGAGGTGGAGGGATGGAAAGGCAGAGAGCAGGGGGACAGGGTGATGGGCTGGGGTCCTGCCCCAGCAGGTGCCAGGCAGGGGGCAGCTGTGGGCAGAGGCTCCCATTGGCCCAGGGACCACAGCGGGAACAGGCAGGAGGTGCCAGACCTTAACTTGGGCAACCTGCTCCTGCTCCTCAGCTTCCAAACCCTGCAGCACAGCCAGGAGCTGGCAGGGCTGTGGGACAGAGCAGCCCCCACAGGAGAGATGTCCAAGGGGCACCCAAGGAGCCAGACTCTGCCACCCTGCCCTCTGCCCCTGCAAGCACAATTCCTCTGCTGAAACCTGGTGAGGGAAGAGCTGCTGGGAGCCAACCTGCGTCTGGGGGACGAACCAGCATGGACACATCACTCATCCTGCCCAGCCCAGGCAGCAGCTCCTGGCAAGCACAGGCACACTGAACAGCTCAGGCAGGGAACTCGCAGGCACAACCTTGCTAGGGACCCCCGGGCTGAGGGTCAGCAGCCACAGGAGTTCTCGTGGCTGGGCTGAGCACAAGGGTCTGACATCAACAGGCACCAAGCAGCTGCTGCTGATGCAAATGCCATCTGCTGTAACCATGACATCACCCTGAATTACACCACAAACCAGGATGTCACCACATGCAGAGTGCTGACGTCACCAGCAGAGCTGGAAAATCATCTGGAGCAGGATGATAAAAAAAAAGTAAATAAAGTCCCGAGGAGGAAGATCTTAGCCTGGGAAAGCAGCAGCAGCTCCAGAGGCGCAGTTGTGGCCTCCCGAAGGTGATCCGAGATCGATCGCTCGCTGCATCCCCCGGCGGGAGGCAGGAGCTGGCCAATGGCAGCCAGAGGCAGCAGGCTCGGGGGGAACGAGCGAAGGTTCCTCACGTGGTGCCTGCTGGAGCAGTGGAAGCCTTTGCACAGCTCTCTGGGGATGCCTGAAACCAGCCAGACAAATCCATGGGAAGTCCTTCCAGGGGGTCACAGACAAAGCACTGCTGGCCCCCAGTCCCAGGCTGCCTCCGAGGAGGATGCTCAGGAGGTGCATCAGGGCTGGTCCCCGAGGGCACAGGCAGGGCACAGCCCCCCGTGGCTCCTTACCCCGTGCTGAAGATGGCATCTCCAAGCCAGCACCCCCATGTCACTGCATTCTGTGCCACCCCAAGTTGTGATCCCCCAGCCCAGTCTCACGAGCAGCAGCAGTGCCCACGGTGCCAACCTCGCTGGGCTAACCCAACCCTGACGCCAGTCCAGCGCTGGGTGATGCTCACATCGTGTCACCAAAGCTGCTCCTCAGCACCCTGGGCCCCAGCAGGAGCCTGTCTGGGTGCAGGGGTCCTGACCACCACTGCCCATGCCCAGCACAGCTCCCCCCAGGCAACCCCAGCTAAGCCGTGCGGGGCCTGGCAGCGCCTCCCTTAGCCTGCCTGGAAGGGGCTGGTGCAGGCAGTCCCTGGCCGGGGGTCGGGCAGGGGCAGGGGCGGGCACAGGCTCCCTGCTCCCCACCCGTCTGTGGGGCCAGTGCCCGAGCCCAGCTGCGCTGCCGCTCGCTGCGTGCGGAAGAATAAGCAGCAGCCCCCGGGCTGGGCTTGCAGCCCGCTGCAGAGCGAGCCAGAGGTCCCCAAAGGGATGACACAATTGGAGATGGTTAACCCTTGGCGGGCTGGGCTGGGCTGGGCTGCCCCTGCCGCCGCCAGCCTGCTCCCGGGCTCGCAAGGACCAAGCTGCAGCAGGTTTGTGCTGCAAGGTGAGCCAGGATGGTTCGGGGCAGGGATCATTTGGGACACATCCTGCACTGCTGGGCCCTTCCCAGCTCCTGCAGGCAGGATTGGTGTCTCCACACAAGCAAGCACCACTGCAGGCAGCCCACTAAAGGCTTCCCCTCTGGGTGCCCAGGGCCACAACCTGTGCTTGCTGTGCTCAGGTCCTAGGTGCTGCCCGAGCCAGAGCTGCTCCTGGGATTGTCCCTTCCCAGGGCTGCTGGCACCAATGATTCAGTATTCCAAAATCAACTGAAACATGGAATGGCTGAAGTAGAAAGGGAAGGAGCTGGAATGGCTCCTCTGAGGCAAAGCTGCACACCCACCCCGGGGCAGGGCTGCTGGTGGAGGCAGCAGAAGATGGATAAAGGGAAATCAGTAGGCACAATCCATTGGGATTGTCCTAAAGCCTTTGATCAAACCCCACACGAGCCCCTGCCAAGGGAAGCAGGCAGCACTGGGCAAGATGTGAAACACTGCCAGGAGCAGGAAGCAGCAAAGTGGCCCAGGCTGGTGCAGGGGGAGATGGTTGGGGCCATGCTGGGGCCAGAGCTTGGCTGTGCCCCCAGCTCCTGTGGGCACTGGGAGCAGGCAGCTGGGAACACAGCCCCTGCAGGGCAGTGCTGTGGATGCCAGGGGCACACCAAAGCCTTCACAAAACAGCCCCCAAATGTCCTCACTCTCCACAGTCTGTCTGTCTGTCTGTCCCAAGCTGCAGACAGGGTAAGGGGCTGCGAGCAGTCCCCTCCCTCCCCTCACACCTCCCTGGGAGAAGATAAACTGAACATGACACCAGAAAGGACCACACCAGCCCCTGGCCTTGCTCCTCACACTCTCCCATGGCCTTTCAAAGGCATCTTTCAACTCTCCATCTGGAGAGGAGAAAGCCCAAGGTTAGGAGAGGGGCACGCAGGGGAGGGAGAGTCCTCCAGAAACACCACTGCCAGCTGCACAAAGAGCTGCTGTAGACAGCACTCAGGTTTCATCTCTGGTAGTTGGGCTTTGAAGAAAGGGAGGTGAGAGAAGAGCCTGTGCAGGTGCCCTGTGCCCACCTCAGCCAGGCAAAGGACATGGTCAGCCCCAAGACAACTGCCCAGGCAGCAATGCCCCCAGAGGTGACCCAGCCCAACCTCACCCCAGCCCCAGCATCTTCTAGGGGGCATTTTCCCAAAGCACAGCCATGAACATCAGCCACTAGAGCCAGGAGCAGCTCTCCAGGTGCACTGGGGAGCATCTAGGGGTCTGCCAAGGGACACTGCTGCTCTCCCCCACCTCTGACTACTGGCAGTAGCACAACAGTGGAGAGAAGAGACTGGACCCTGCCTAAGAGAGCAGCTTGCCCAGGAGTTCCAGGCTGCCTGCAGCCAGCTCTGCCCCACGCCTGAGCTGCTCCATCTCTGTGGCACTGCCCCACAGCCTGGTCCCTCCTGTCACCACAGAGCAGCTCCTCGGCTTTCAGCCTAAGCTTCTTGCTAGGCAGTTCCCAGCCCCTTGCTCCCCAGCCAACAGCATCCATCAGTGGAGCAGCTCTTTCCCCCCAGCTCTAGCAGGCTTGCAGAGCTGAGTGTGCAGAGCCTCAGGAGATGGAGACCATTCACTGAGCCTGGGGACTTGGCCATCCTTTGGTGTATCACTCCACACCTCACCCCTCCAGCACACATTTCCTTCTGCAGCACTCAGCAGGGTCCTGGGGAGAATTTTCTGCTAAGCAGGCTGCATTTTCCTCCCCTCATCCCATTACCCACGGTTAGATCCCTCAGACCACTCTAGATAATTACTCAGCTGGGTGTTTGTGACCTTCAGAGGTTTGTCCATCCCTGCTTTAAGGGAACTCTTCTCCAAGCTTAATATTTCAACTGCACGGAGAAGTGCTGGGGTCCAAAACACCCTCGGGCTGTGGTGGGGCAGCCCAAAGGGCTGATCCTGCTCCTTGGCCACAGCCCCAATGCCACAGCCCAATCCCACAGAGATTTCTGCCTCCTCAGTGTGGTAGTTGCCCACCAGAACCCCCAGGGCCTGCATTCCCTTCTACCCATGGCTGAGGGAGAAGGGAGAGAAGGGAGAGTTTACAGGGGGAGGTTCACAGAGCGGTGCAGATCTCCAGGTGAAGCCTCCCAGGCACCTCCCTGGGGAGATAGAAGGAAGGGAGCAAGAGGAACCAAGCTGCAAGGGAGGAGCTGAGCAGGCCAGGAGGACACAGCCCCCTCCTCTGTGCCAGGACGTTGCCAGCACTGGCAGGGGTCCTGCTGCACTGGCAGGGGTCAGGGTGACAGCAAGGGGCCTGGAGACAGCAGTCACTGGAGACTGGCTGCTGCCAGCCACATCAGCTGGGCCAGCAGGACCCCCAGTGCCAGCATGAGGAGCTGGAGCCCACAGCCTGATGGGCACAAGAGCAGGGGAGATGCTGCCATAGGGCGTGGGTGGGAGCTCTGTGCCCATCGCTCCACACTTGGGGGCTGGACCCTGGCACAGTGCTGGCATCAGCTGTGGAGGCAAGGAAGGCAAGAGGTGGATGGAGGAGGAGGAAGCAGGATGAGCTCCCTTTCAGCAGCAGCACCAGCTGCAGGCATTCTCCTGCCACTGCCAAGCCTGAGACTAAATTATGAGGAGGGTTTAGAAGGGATTGTGGCTGCAGAGCACTCAGCTGGGGCTGCCTTTGCTTTGCTTTCTGCTCGGGGGCACTCTAGGAGGTCTCCTTTCCCTTGCCTGCCCTTTGCTGTGCCCCCAGGAGCTGGGCACTCCACCTCTGCTGGGCCACTGGGGGCTGAGATCCTCTCCTGGCCACCAGAGCCTGCGACCTGGACCCTACCGTGGGTGTCTGTCAGCGACAGGGGAAGGGCAGGGCCGGGGGCACTGCTCTGCAGGGCAAGCTCCTGGGCCTGGCACAAGGAGCTCTGGACCCCGGGGACAGGTTTCTGTGCCCTTGCCCTGAGCTGGCTCTCAACGCTGCCAGCACAGAGCCTGCCTGGGGCCCCGGCTGAGGCAGGGAAGCAGAGGCAGTGCTTAGCAGGCATCACCTTCCCGGGGAGGCAGCGATCAGCTCCTGCCGCTGGCCAGCACCTTCCGGGGCACGGCAGAGCACCCCCCAGGGAACAAACCCTGGGCCAGTCCCTGGCATCTCCAGGTCCTCCACCATCAACCTGCTCCTATCCCCGGCCCCATTTCAATCCTCTGTGGGCGACGCAGCTGCCTGTAAGCCCCCAGCCCCAAAGAGCATCCTTCAGCCCCCACCCCAATACTGCAGAGAAGCACCTCCGGCCCCCAGCCCAGCTCCGCGGCTGCTTGGGGAGGGGGATCCGGCTCCAGAAAAACCGAAGAGCAGACAGGGAGGGAAGGGAAAGGAGAAGGAAAGGGCAGGAGCGGGGCTGGGGCTGCGGCTCTGGCAGGTCTCAGCCCAGCTCGGGCTATTTTCTGCCTTTTCCTCTTCCTCGCTGCTGCGTCGCCATGGCAACTCCATCAGCTGAGCGGCTCCGCTCCCCGCTCCGTGGGGATTTTGGGGTTTTTTTCCACCCCTTCTTCTCACCCTGATTTCCTGCTCAGGCACCCACCTCAGGGCAGTGCCAAGCTCACGGGGGTGCTGCGCGGGGAGAGGCATCGCCAGGGTGGCAGTGCCCTGCCTGCTGGGGCACAGCACCAGCACTGGGAGCAGAGCCCTGGGGAACGTCCTCTCCTCCAGCACCCCAAGACACCTCCCGTGGCAAGGAGCTGAGGTTTTTGGTAGCCCCCACAAGGCACAGAGCTGCCCTGGGGCTCGGACCTCACCTGGGGAGCAGCCTCTGTGCGGTGGTGGTCTCAGGCTGGGAGGAGTTAAGCCCCAGCTGGGTGTAGCCAGCAGGGTCCAGCAGGGTCCAGTGGTCCCTTCCAGCCCTGTTTGCTGGGGCTGAAGCTGGTCAATGTCTCCGTATAAAGCAGCTGAGCCAGAGCCAGGGGTGACCGAGGGGGGCTGGAATTAAACAGAAGCACAGCAAGGCCAGACTGGTGATGGAGGATGCAGAGGAGCTGGAAGAGGAGGGGAGGAAGGAAAAGAAATCTCCTGCCTGCCCCCCAGCTCCAACAGCACGTTGGGGTGACCAAAGAGCCCTGCACGAGGGAAAGGGATTTGGGGAGCACCCCAGCACTGGAGACCTTCTGCCACCTCACATCTCTGCTCTGCTTCTGCCCTCTGAAAGCCCAACCTGGAACACAAAGCAGTCCCCCTGGAGTGCCCAGCACTGAGGGCACCAGACCCATCCCCACAGCACAGCCTCATGCACAGTCTCCTGTCTGGCCCTGCCAAGGGCTGGGCTGGCACATCCCCAGGGCTCCCCGAGCCCATCCTGCCTGCCCAGCTCCTGCCCAGGACAGAGGAGCCCCCTTGGGGTGCCTGTGGGTGGGGAGCAGAGGCTGGGTCTGGCCCTGGCACACTTGGGGCACAGCAGCAGCCTCGGTGCTGCCTCTGGAGCCTTTTGCCTCCTGCTCTGTTTTGCAGCAGACATCTGCGGCAGGAGAGGGGTGGAGGAGAGGGGAGAGAGGAGGAGCAGCAGTGCCTCTGACAGCCAAATCCCACCGACTCACAGCCCCCACCCTGCCTGGAGCCAGACCCAAGCCCCAGCAGAGAGGAGCAGCCCATGGGGGTCCCAGCGGGCACAGCCTGGCTCGGGGCTGCCCCTGCAGCCATCCCTGCCAGGCTGCAGGTTCCCACACACCTGCCTGGAGGTGCAGCTCTGCAGCCCCTCGCTGGGGCAGCCAAAGGCCCTTCCACACAGTTGACGTCAGCCAGGAGCAGCTCAGAGCTGGAGTGAGTCAAGGCCTTCAGCCCCAAATGGGAAGGGGGAGGGGAGTGGGGGGAGCTCTGCACCACTTTTAGCTAATCCAGCACAGCCCAACCAACATAAATCCAAGAACAGACACGGCAGCTTCCTTCCTTCCTCCCTCCTCCTCCTCACTGTTCTCACTTTTCCTCCCCGCTCCTTGCTTCCCCCATCCCCTCCCCGAAGACTTTTCCTCCTGCTGTTCTTCCCTTCCCTGCTTTCTCAGCCCCCATCCCAGTGCCCACACAAGAGGGGCCAGGAAGCAGTTGGAGATCAAACCCGGGGCAGAGCTGAGGAGGTCCCTCCAGATCTCATCCATGGAAATGGAGCAGGAGGACCCACGGAGGTGTCCCAGGCTCCCCCCTGGGAGCAACTGATGTGACACCAGAAAGAAATGTGGCAAAGGAGTCCCTGACCCCCCCCCAACATCTCCAGCCCCCTCAGCACCCCAATCTCCTTCTGGGGACAGGGAGCCCTGGTCCACCTTGGGGCTGCTGCTGTGTCTGCTCAGATACCAAATGTCTCCAGAGCCCCAAGTGGTCATTTTCCATCCAAGGGAGACCTTCCAGACTCAACAGAAACCCTTCCCACGAAGGGAGGGCAGGACCCTGCCCTCCACTGCTGCTTGGGTCACTCAGGATTGGCACAGAGGTGCCAAGCCCTGGCTGCAGGAAGCTGCAGCTGGAATGGTGTGGAGCAGACTTGTGCTGGGGTCACAGAGGAAGGCTGCACACGTAGGACAGGAAGCCAGAGCCATTCCTGCCTCTGTCCTCGACTTCCCCCATGGCCTTGGACAAATTCCAGGGCCAGAGGATTTTCAGGCAACTCCCACTCGGGTCTGGACTTTGCTGAGCAGAGCCTGGTGAGGCAGGGAGGATGCTGAGCAGGCTGCAGAGCCAAAGCCTGCTCAGCACCTCAGCTCCTCACCCTTCTGAAGGGCACTGCCAGGGCTGCCTTTCTGCCACCCCATTCCTGACAGTCTTGCAGAGGTGCTGGGCTGGGCAGGGGGTGCTTGGTGCCTGTGCACCCCCCTGGGAGCTGGGGGAATGTCTCTTCCTCCAGAACGGCTATGGGGAGGTGGTGTAGGAAAAGAAGCAATGAGGAAAACCTCCCTTAGAGCCCCAAAGCAGAGCCCTGAGTGTTTGCAGAGGAGGCACTCAGAGTCCTCTCCCCCAGGGAGGGCACTCAGGTCGCTGAGGCACAGTGAAAAACCCCAAGCAAGGCTGCCAGGGGACTGCGATTCCTGCCTGGTGCTCTGGGGTGCCCTAAACTGCCCCCCCAAACCCGGCACCGTCTGTGCTGTTCCAGAGGAGCAGGAGCAGGGAGCTGGAGAGAAGCAGCAGCAGGAGCAGAGCTGCTGAGCCCCGGCGGGCGCTGGGCTGGCCCCGGCTGCCCATTTTGCTGTCCCCTGCACTCCTGTAGCTGTCACCCAGCACAGCTTCCCGGAGACCCTTTGGGGTAGGGCAGCAGGGGCGAGCCAGCGCCTAGCCCTGCAGCATCAGCTCCTACCGCTCCAGCCCTGACAGCGGCAGCGAGGAGGAGTGGAAAAATACAGAAAGGAGCTGCGGAGAGCTGCTTGGAACGGGGCTGGGACCACAGTTTGGACCCCGCTTCCCACCCTTGGCCCCTTGTCTGAACAGCTGCAGCCTGTATCCAGGGGGAGAGAGCTGAGCTGAGCTGCAAACTTAAATAAAATTAAAAAAAAAAAAAGAGAAAGAGGAAAAGGAGAAGAAAGGAGAGAGGGAGAGAGCGAGCTGAGTGTCTGCCTGCAGCCCTGAGGGCTGTCACAACAGATAAAGCCTCAGCCAGGCTTCGCAGTTTGAGCTCCCGCACGCTAATGCACAGCCGAGCTAAAAATACCCACGTGTGGCACAGCAGAGATCTGCTGCTGCCTCCAGAGCTGCTCCTGGGCTCCAGCGGCCCTGGGCAGCCCAAAGCAGGCACAGAGCCCCAGAGAGGGGCGGGGGCACCCCAGGAGCCTGCCCCACTGCCTGCCCAGGGGCCGAGCCAGCTCACAGCAGAGGCTTGGGTGAAGGAAAGGATCTGGGGCAGGCTCCGTGGGCAGAGCAGGCTGGCAGCAGCCTCGGGGAGAGGGACTGACAGGGAGAAAGGGCAGGAAGGAGCTGGGTGAGGAGGATGCAGAGAGGCTTTGGGAGGTGGCCAAGAGACAGGGCAGATGCTGAGCTCCACTGCTGGGGCTGCAGACCGAGCAGCTCAGCCCCAGACCTCCACATCAGCCTTGGGTGAGATGGGAAGGGGCTCCTGACCCATGGCTCCCCCTGCCTTCTCTGCCCCTCTCCTCTCCAGCAGTCCTCACCCTGGCTGAGGCCTGGGACAGGAACACCTCAGCATGCACTCAGCATCTGCAACCACCAGCAGCTTCCAGCAGAGCTCAGTTCTCCAAACTGGGGCTCTCAGGGCCCTCTTCTCCCAAATGCAGCTCCCCAGACCTTACACTCTCCCCTGCAAACCCAGGCCAAGCTCCTGGGGACAAGCACCCCCAACCCAGCACCAGCTCCCCACAGCAGACATTGCCCCAGCAGCCTCCTGCCCAAAGCCTCCAGCACCGTGGCCTGGGGGGGGCTTCACCTAAAGTTGGAAGCCATCAGGATGGTGAAGGCTTGGATGGTCTCCCTCAGCATCCTCTGTGTGCTGTGCATGCTCCTGCTTGGCCCCACCAGTGGGACAGACCCAACCACCTCAGGGGCACTTCACCTCAAGGGCTGGAGCCCAGACTCAGGCTTGGAACACCAAGAAGTCTCCTGGGTGCCACAGCCTGGCTGCCTTCCTGCCCCTCTCAGAGGCCAAATGCTCTCCAAAAGCAAGGCTGAGGTTGCCCTTCCCCTCAGCTGGTCTCTTTCCCCACGCTGGCAGAGCAGCTCCTCAATAACAACCATCCTTAGATTAATTAATTGAGGTTTCCACAGCGTGTT
>VWZI01017610.1:33338-48487 GCA_013396835.1 Psilopogon haemacephalus | reverse complement strand
AAAAAAAAAAAAAAAAAAAAAAGCCTTTTTCTGCCTAAGCCCCCAGGAGGAGCCTGTGCAGGAAGAGCAGAGCAGGCTGCAGAGTAATTCCACCAGCAGCCTTGATGGGGCTGGCCAAGGAGGTCCCTCCACAGCTGGCTCTGTCTGCACAGCTTCACCTGCATGGGATGGGGCAGGAGAGCTCCCTCTGAGCCCAGCACGACCCAGCCCTACACCCCCAGCACTTCGAGGACTCCTCCAGCCCTTTCCCTTGCTGCACACAAGCACATTTATAGCTACAGCAGATACATAAACTTGACACATCCCCATCCAGCCCAGCTTTGGCAAGTATCACAGCACCATCACAAGGTGTTGAGAAACCTTTTGACTTCCACAAAGCTTCTGATCTCAGAGCCATGAAGTTATAGAAGGGACACACACACAAAAAGGCAAAACCTAAAGCTCTTCTTTTGTTGAAAAGGAAAATTCACAGCCCTGGGGGCTAGAGGCAGAAAGTTGGAAATGTGAGTTGTGGAAATACAGTTCCTGGCCACAGAGAAGCTGAGGAGCACACAGGAGCCAAGAGCTCTTCACACAAGTTTTACAGCAGACATTTGGTCTGGGGGCAGCCCCCAGCATCACAAACACCTCTCCTGCTCTGCTCACATTGCAGGATGCAGAGAGGATGGTTCCCTGCACAGCAGCACTCACAGCCAGCTTCAGCTCCAGCTCCTCCAGGAAGCCTTCATGCCCACAGAGCAGCCTGAGCAGGAGCTGGCCCCAGCCACAAGGAGCCCCAAGGAGCCCCACGGCCCAGGGAGAGCAAACACCAGCAGACTCCTTCACCAAGGAAGACCTCCTGCTGCAGTCCTACCCACAGCTCTCAAAAAACAACCCAAATTCCTCCCCTTTTTGGCTCAAGAGATCTCTGGCAGCCACCAACACTCCCCCTGAGCCCCCACCTAGCTTCACCATCGAGCTTCAAGTTGGAAACCTACCTCAGATACTGCATCCAGTCCTGGTGGCCTCAGCAGAAGGACACAGAGCTGCTGGAGTGAGTCTGGAGGAGGCCACAAAGATGATCCAAGGGCTGGAGCAGCTCTGCTGTGAGCACAGCTGAGGGAACTGGGGGGGTGCAGCCCGGAGAAGACTCCAGGGGGGACCTCAGAGCTGCCTGCCAGGAGCTGAAGAGGTTCTGCAGGAAGGCTGCAGAGGGACTTGTGCTGAGGGTGTCAGCAGACAGGCCAGGGGAGAATTGTTTGCAGCTGAGGCAGAGCAGGGTTAGAGTGCTGAGGGTGCTGAGACTGACACAGGCTGCCCAGGGAGGCTGTGGCTGCCTCCTGCCTGGGGGTGCCCAAGGCCAGGCAGGATGAGGCCCTGAGCAGCTGAGCCCAGTTGAGAGGTGTCCCTGCCCATGGTGGGAGGTTGCAGCAGATGAGCTCTGAGCTCCCTTCCAGCCTGAGCCATTCTGTGGTTCTCTGACAGGCTGCACCAGCTGAGCTCACTCAGGCAATTCTCACACCCTTAGCACTCCTGAGGTCTTAGTGGGAGCAGGACCCAGCACAGGTGCTCCTGGGCCAGCCCTGATCTCACTTGGCCAAGATGTCAAGGGGGTGTGAAGGTTGCTCAGCAGAGGTGTCCCTCACCTACCTATGTGCTGTGCCACGTGGGCAGGGCTGGGCTCGGGGGTGGTGGAAAGCTCCTGACCTGTCACCCTGTCCCCAGGAGCTATTTATTGCTCCCTCCAGCCCTCTCCCTGCTCTGCCAGGCAGGGAAAATCTGACTCAGAGCTTCCCAAGATAAGGAGACCACATCTGCAGGCCAGCTCCCCGGGAAGGCAATGCAGAGAGCAGGGAGGGAGGGAGGGAGGGGGCTGATGCCTCTCTGCCAGCCTGGACCCCCTGGCGGAGTGTTGCCATGGCAAGCAGCAGCCCCAGCTGGGGTCCTGCTGCAGGATTGTCCCTGCTTGGCCCCAGGCGAGGGCAAGGGGAAGGGAGGGGTGGGCTCGGGGAAGGGCTTGCATCTGGCTGCCACAGCCCCCTGCGAGCAGTGTGGAGCTCAGGGCCCTTGCTGGAGCATCCCAGGATTGGTCCTGGGGCAGCTGTGGGCTGGGATGCTGCTGGGCAGTGTTTGAAGCCTGGCACAGGAGCACAGACAGCAACCCCCACGGCAACCTCCACGGCAGCTACTGAGGGTCCAGGGAGGGGGCAGAGAGGTGGTGGCCTAAGGCCAGGCTGCCATCCTCTGAGGCAAGGAGGGCTCAGGGACACCCACACAGCTCCTCTCCCCTGCAGCCTGCTCCCATCCCCTCCTAGCATGGAGAAATAGTGCAGCAGGTCCTCTGCTGCGGGCAGGCACAGCCCAGGAGCTGATGCCACCCCCCCGGGATGCCCCTGCCCAGCTCCCTCAGCACGGCAGGAGGTGGCCCTGAGCCGGGCACCCTGCGAAGGTTTCCTGCCCCGGGGCGCCGAGCTGCGGTGGGGCAGGCTGGAGCTGGAAGCTCACAGCAGAGCCTGCAAGCAGGAAATCTGCTGCCAGCAGCGAGCACCCAGAGGAGCCGTCACGGCCACCCCTGCTGCCGCCTCTCCGGGAGCTGGCAGTAGGGGACAGGCAGCTGCTGCTCCATCATCAGCTCAGCACCGCTGCCGACGAGCTGCGGCTCGTTCTGAGCAGACGCCTTGGGAAGAAGAATGCATTTACAACAGCCACAGCACCAGGGCCAGCATCGCCTTCCAGACACCCCAAGATGTGCAGCGAGAGAAAATGCTGCTGCCTGTTAACCCTTGCCTGCGCCAAGGAGCGGAGCGGAGCTGCTGGCCAGGTCCTGCCCACCTTGGCAGCCCCGGAGCTCGGCCAATGGGCTCAGCACAGCCCCTCGGAGGCGCCGGCTGAAAGCCCTCCCTGGAGGAGGGAGCATGTCTCGCCCTGAGCCGGGGCTTGCTCTCCCCCCATAGCTGCTGATGCTGCCAAGCTCAGCGCCTGTGTGGCACAGGGCAGAAGGGATGGGGCAGGAGGGGCAAAACCCAGCAGGGAGAGATCCCAGCCCCGCTCCAGCTTCCAGCAGCATCTGCGGCCCCGAGGAGATCTAGAGCTGGAGCAGGGAAGGGAAGGGAACATCACCTGCCTATTGCTCTGGCAGCATCAAAAGAGCTTCTCTTCTGCTTCCTGAGATGGAAGCTATGGGAGGGAGCTCCAGCTCTGCTGCTGCCCTGGCACCAGCCTTGCCAGGCTGCTCTTTCCTTAGCTGGGCACTGGCTGGGGGCAGCTTTGTGCACCCCAGGGTCACCACTTGCAGGAGCTGGCTGCTGTTCTTCTCCCCAGTCTCAGGTGATTGAATGAGAGGAACTGGCCTGAAGTGGTGCCAGGGCAGGCTTAGGCTGGAGATGAGGAGATTTTTCTTTGCTGTCAGAGTGGTCAGACACTGGCACAGGCTGCCCAGGGAGGTGGTGGAGTGCCCAACGCTGGAGGTGTGCAAGAACCCTGTGGCCATGGCACTGGGGTTAGGGAACCTTCTCCCAGTGGTCAGACTGAAGCCAGACCCCACTGAGGGGAGGTTCCTGCCTTGGTGGGGCTTTGTGTCAGAGCTTTAGCAGGGACAAGTTCTCATCACATGCTGAAAAGTGAACTTCCCAACAAAGGCAGGATGCAGCTGTTCCAGCAGCTTCCAGCAGAAGACATTATCTGTGGAGCAGATAACCTCAGCTCAGCCTCACCCGGGGCTCCTCAGCCAGCTCCTCCCCAGCAGCCCCAGAGCTCTGCAGGCTGCCATCTGCACGGCTGCAGCACAGCCAGGCTGGAGCAAGCCTCTGCCTGCTGGGCTGGAGGGGAAGGGCAGAGCCTCTGCATTGTCCTCCCGCAGCTGCTGCTCGGACTGCTCTGTGCTGGCCGTGCCGGGAGCAGGACCGCGGCGCTCTGCTCACTCAGCCTGCTCCTCTGGCCTCACCACTCCCCACCTCTGCTGGAAACACAAAAGGAATCGAATGGCTGCGAGCTGCCATCTGACAGCAGCACAAGATGGGGCCACCACCAGCCCCTGGCTCTTCTGCAGACCACAGGCAGGAAGGCTCAAATGTGGTGGAGGCTGCTGGGTGAAGGTGCAGCCCAGAGCCAGACTCACCAGGAGAGCTGGGTGAAGGAGCAGTGTTGGTTGCATCTGCCCCAAGCTTCCCTCCTGCTCCTCAGCACTCTCAAGAGGTCCATTTTGTGCTGTGTCTGCCCAGGGAGAGCTGCTGTGCTCTGTGTGGGCAGCAAGCTGCAGGCAGCCCTGTGCTGTGCACCCCAGGGCTGAACCCCAATCCGTGGGAAGTGAGGGGAGTTTGGAAATGGCAGCAGGAGAATCCAAGCCCAGCAGCATTGGGATGCTCTGGGGCTGGTGTCCCCACGCACTGGTGGGAGAGTGGGCCTGGGGGCTTCCCCTTCAGACAGGTCCTGAGGACAATCTCTCCCTGCTGTGCCAGGCAGCCCAGAGCAGCAGCCCCTGCTCGTGCCCAGAAGCAAAGCTCCACCTGGGCACCCTCCCAGCACAGGACCCCAGCACAGCCTGCACCGGGGCCTGGCACACACAGCCTGGTGAGCACATCCTGCTAGGGGAGATGGAGCTCCAGGAGAGCTGCCGTGGGGACTGTGCCAGCACCTCCCTGCCAACGGCCCCCGGGAGCCAGGCAACAGCAGAGGCAGAGCCACAGGCACTGTCCCCTCCAGCTCCGCCGTGACTCACGCTGGTTGCCATGAAGAAGTCAACATTTGCAGGCAGCTACTGCAGGGTGCAAAGAGAGGAGCTCACTGCTGCCTGCCAGCTCTCTGGGGGAGCAGGGCGAGTGCTGGGACCCCGGGGGCCAGCAGATGGCAAGTTCTGGCATTTCCATGGGCACCTCCAGGCTGCCTGGGCTGGTCCCTGGGCTTTGGCAGTGCCCAGGCACAGCTCCCTGCAGAAGGGAGGGTCAGAGGGGACCTGCTCCTGCTCCTTCCTTTGTCCTCGCTTTTCCTGCAGCTCCTTTAAGCTCTCAGGCTCAGGGCCCCACCAGAGTCAGCACCGGCAGCCTGGGCAGTGCCAGCCGGGGAAAAGCTGGCACAGACCCGGCCCAGAGCTGGGCTCTGGCGATGGCAAAGTCCAGCACCCCCCCGGGCAGAGCTCCGCGGGCCCCCAGCCCCGTGAACAGCTCTGGCTGGGGCCGGGAGGGTAATTACCTGCCAGGGGAGCAGCGATTCAAACCCTTCCTGCCCCCAGGCTGCAGCTCGGTGCTGATCGATCCCGGAGATGCTCTCTCATTTTCCTGCAGCGCTTGGCTGAGGGATGGAAAAATCGATGGCCCGAGAGGAGTCTGGAGGGGTGGAGCGAGGGGGAGAAGGCAGAGAGAGGGAAGGGGAGTGGGCAGGAGGCAAAGGGAGAGGGGAGCACGGCGAGGAGTGGGGGCTGGGCTGCTGACATCTCCAGTGCCTGCCCCCAAGGTTTGGCATCTCCTTGCTGCACGGAGGACCAAGGGCACCACAAGGCTCCTCCTGGCCGTGGCTGAGGCCTCCCTAAGCTGAGTGCCAGTGGAGGACCCAAATCTGTGCAACTTTACAAAGAGCTTTCCAGAAGCAGTCCCTGGATCAGAGCTGGAGGCTTCAAAAGGAGCTGTGGAGCACAAGAGCCCGGGGCTGGAGGGGCTGCACATTATAAATAGCAGCTGCCTGGCAGCACATCTGCTCCAGCAGCAGCTTGGGGAGCTGAGCCTGCTCTGCTTTGGCTATTTTGGGGGGAAGAGAGCCCAGGAGATGTGAATGGTGCCTGCTCCTCCTTTGCCTCCCCAAAGCAGAGGGCAGAGGTGGGCTTCACAGCCCCGGAGCTGCAGGTCTCGCTGGGGATGGTACAGGTGTGTTGGTGACACCTGGGCCAGTGAGAGGTGGCACTAAGGGGACAGCACAGCCCCCACCCATGGCTTCCTGGGGCTGCAGGATGGCTCAGGACTGAGCAAAGCCATCCTGCAGTCCCGGGTGGGAGGCAGACAGGTGCTGAGGTAAGGAGATGAAGAATGCTCCCCAAAATCCTGGGCTCACCTGTGCCTGCCAGGACCTCTGCTCTGCCACCACCTTCCCCCGTGGCTCTGGCCCATCCCTGTACTGAAGGAGGTGCTGGACCCCTCCGAGACCAACCTTAGTGCATAGGAGCAAGCAGTGGGATGCAGGCCACAGCCCCAAGGATGCTGCAGCATCCCTAAGGCAGGGAACAGGCGTTCCAGTCCCACCGGACCCAACCCCAGACTGATGTCCCCCGAGGCCGAGGAGCCTGGGGCACCTCCGGAGCGAGCAGAGGGCAAAGAGGTGCCCGAGGTCCAGCGGAGCAGCCCCGCGGTGCCCAGCGGGGCCCAGGAGCCCCCCAAGAGGCCAGCAGCAGCTCATTAATCACCCTGCAGCGGCGGGATGGAGGCGCCCAGCGCAGCGCCAATCCCCGAGCCGTTACCACAGAAACAGCCCTCGCCCTGCTCAGGCTTCAAAGGGGTTTGTGCTGCCACTGTGTCTGCTGCTCCAGCTCCCCGCTCCCCGCTCCCGGCCCTCCCCTGCTTGTTTTGTGTGCTCCAGAAAGGAGGAATCTTGCCTCTTCCCCGGGAAGCGTTTGGCACCGGCACTCGGATGGGCTGCGAGGAGAGGAGGCCAAACGGTGGAGGAGGGAAGCAGGAGAAGCTGCAGGGACAGGCACAGGGCTTGGGGGGCTTTGGAGAGGAGAGGAAGGGTTGGGGGGTGGAGGTGGCTGCGGTGCTAACGAGTCAAAAATAAATATGTATACAGGGAGTTTTAAAGCCTGGTTTGCATCCTTGTAATAAATTATTCATCCTGCTGCTCCCCTTGCCCACCTCTGCTGCTGGGGAGCTGGCAGGGGGTGCTGCAGGGTGGGTGAAGGGGTCACAGCTGACCAGGACCCCCCTGCAGCGCCTCGGGGAGAGCAGGGAGGAGGAGCTGGGAGGGGAGAGGGCACAGCACAGATGCACCCAGAGCAGGCAGGACCATGGTGGTGCCAGATGGGGAAGGGTCAGCAGAGTGGGTGTTGGGCTGAGGGTGCTATGGAGGCTCGTCCTGGATGGAGCAGCAGCAGGACAGCTACTCTGGTGCCATACACTCGTCCTGGATGGAGCCCTCTGCAATTTCCAGGGCCCCAGATTCTTGTTTGGGCACAGACAGCAGCTCCCATGGGGCTGGCTGGTGCCCTGCAGCATCCTTCAGAGGAGATGGGCAAGGAGCCCATCTGCCCCTGCTCCCCAGGTGGGCACCCACCCGCAGGCAGTTCCGTCCTCCCATCCCACAGGGAGCCCAGCAGGGACAGCACTTCAGGACCTTCACATCTCCACCCAGGTTCTGACATGGGCACAGCAGAGCCCTCTGCAAAGCTGGCAGCAGTTTCCCATCGAGAGCCTTGAGGCTCAGGCGCTGGTCTGGGTGCAGGAAAGCCTTGGGCTTGGTCACTGCTCACATCTCAGTGCTCTGCCTGCAGCTACCAGCACCTCCAACAGCATTCCAGGTTTGAAAAGAGCCTCCGAGCGCAAAGGGAAGGGCTGGGGAGGAGAGGCTGGCCCTGGCTGTTTCCAGGCTGGCTGCAATTGCATCTGCCAGAGCTGCTGCAACAGAGACAAAAAGCAAGGAGAGAGAAGAGAGGAGCTTGGCTGAGCAAGACACAGACAGCCCTTGCCTAGCTCCAGGCTTCCTGCGTACAGAAGGGCAGGTGAGAGGGCTGGGGAGGGTGAAAAACGATCTCCAGCATCACCCCACTGCCCCCTCGACTCCCCTTCAGCCTCTCCTGGCAGCTGCTGGTCTGACCTGACCCCTGCCGTGGCTCCTTGCAGCCCTCCCCGATGCTTCCCCGCAGGATGCTCCCGGCAGAGCCTCTCCTGGCTGCTGCCCTGGCTGGAGCTGATCGCTGCTTGTCCTGCCCACCACAGACACGCAGAATCTCTGCTTCCCTGCCTGTCTGCAGCAGCCACTGACACATCTGGGAAGGCTCTTATCACATTTCACCTTCAGTCTTAGACCTTTTCATGAAAGATGGAACAGAAACACAGGTTTGTGATGAGGGGAAAGGACAGAATAACAAAGAGGAGTTCCTGGATCAGAGGCGGGAGCCAGGGAAGCCACTGAAAGGCAGCCAAGAAGGGGCAAAAGGGAGCAGCCTGCAACACTGAGAAGCTAAACTCCACCAGCCTGGTCGAGGACACAGGGAGAGATGCTGGAGAGACAGAGCAGCAAGAAGGAAAAGTGATGGCACGGGGGTCACAGTGAGGTGGGGACAAAGCAGGCCTGGGCTTCCCATGCAGGGTGGTGTGGTAGGACCCCAAAGGGCTGCCAGTGGAAGAGGAGCAAGCTGGCCCTGCCTGCACAGCTGGCCCTGCCTGCACAGCTGGCCCTGCCTGCACTGGCACCATCACCTGCGGCAGGAAACCTGCCAGCTTTCTCCCAGGGTCCTGGAAAGGGCAACAGGGGACCAGAGCCATGGCCAGCAGGCATCCAACAGGCACCCAACAGGCACCCAAAGTGATGCAAGGTGCTCAGGGAGCCTTGGCAGGGCCACCCACCAGGAGAGGATCCAACGCGAGGAGGGAGAGGGAAGAGGAACAACATCGTGGGCACAGATAGCAGGAGCAGAAAACAAAGGAGAGACTGCAGCAGGCATCTGCTACAGACCCCCAGGACTGGAGGAGAGAAAGAAAGAACAAAAAGATTCCTGAACCAAGTATCAAAGAGCTGCAAACACAGGATACTTGTACTCAGGGGGCACTTTAACCACCCAGACATCTGCTGGGCGACAAACACATCAAACCGCAGCCGGAGCGCTGCTGCCTTCGTTATGGAGAGGACAATTTACAGATGAAGGCAGTCGAAAGGCTTCCCTGAATCTGCTCACCAACAAAAAGGGCCTTTAAAAAAGCAGCTGCAGCAGGGCAAGTTTGGAGCCTCTGATCACCAGCGACACGAAGCCACCCCAGCGAGGACACAAAGTGTTTACCTCACAGCTAAGGCGCCCCGAGGGGAGCCCAGGGACAGGCAGGAGCAGAGCTGGGGCTGCTGCTGACCCCTCCAGCAACAGAGCTGTTGGTGAGGGACAGGAGAAGCCTCCCGGATGTGATGGGAATCAAAGCAGCAGAAGGAGCAGCCCCGAGTGTGGGCTGTGCAGCCAGCGAGCTGGGCTGCCTGGGAGCCTACCTTGGGTGGCAGCTCCAGCACAGCTCAGCACTGCCAGGCTGTGGAGCTTGGGCATGCAGAAGCAAACAGATCTGACAAGTCCATGTGGTGGCAGAGGAACTTCCCAGCACACAGAGCCCTTGGCCTTCTGGAAAGGATCATATTGGAGGGGCTTGTGCATGAACTCCTGGAGGAGTCTGGAGAAGACTTGGCTCCACACACAGCTCCAGGATCCTGGGGACACGAGAGGCAGAAGCTGCCCACAGCCATCACCTACCCTAGGGCAGGTGGTCCCCAGATCCTGCAGCCCCCACACCCAGCAGCCCCTCAGCCAGAGCAGCTCAGGACATGAAGGAGGCTGCATAATGGGGCTCAAGCCCAGCCAGGTCTTAAAGACTAAACATTAAAACAGCAAGCAACTTGAAGTGCCTAAAACACACCTGAAACCCTGCCCCTGTGGCAGCTGAAGATCTCCATCCCACTGAGGCAGCAGAACAGACTCTGCTTCTCCTCCAGGGTCACCTGGGTGGTGAAGGGAAATGTCACCTCCTGCTTCCCACACCAGCAGCAAGGACTCCTCAGCCCTCACTGTTACCTCCAAGCAGATGCAGGACCTGGGGATCTGCAGCTTCAGTCGGAGCAGCCTTCAAAAGCTCCACGGCTTGGGCACAGCAAACTCTGCCCTGCCTCTGGCCAGGCATCCAGAGGTGTTCCCTCACCTCGGCCTCAGCTGCAGCACAGTTTCCCCTTTCCCTCCTGCTAGGGTAGTTGTGGAACAGCTTTGGGCAAGTGCAGCTGGCAAAAAAGAGAGGGAGGAAACCTGAGTGGGAGCAGGCAGAGGCAGCCCCTGCCCAGGGAGCGACTCCACACGTCCTGCCCTGGCTCAGCGGGGCACAGGCAGCCCTGCAAGGCCAACTGCAGCTGCACCCGTGGCTGTTTACCAGGAGAAGAGCTGAATATTTCCACCAGCACAAGATTATTGCCAGTGCTGGGATTTTCCCCTAACCTCCAGCTAAAATCCTCTGGAGCTGTGGCTCTGGAAATGGAGCAGCATACGAAATACTCCCGGAATTGGAGCCCCCCCCCACCCCCCCCCCCTGCTTTTTTTCCTTCCAATAAACAATTTTGCATACATTTAAACCTCCCTCCTCTGGCTCCCCAACTCCCCCACCCTCCCCAGCAAAGAAACGAGGGGGATCTGTCATCCCTCCCCTTCCCCTTGCAGCTCCATCCATCAGGTTCCAGAGGCTCCTCGAATGCAGAGCAGGAGGCGTGCGGCAGGCGCGGGGCTGCGGCTGCCTGTGCAGGGCCAGCAGAGCTGCATTTGCATGCAGATTAAAGCAGGGCAGTAAAAAATGCAGACGTGCAAACCATTTGGACATGGCTGGCGCGGAGACTCCCCACCAGGGAATCAGTCCTGGGCCTTCTTAAAGGGGAAGGCTGGCACGGGGCTGGCAGAGTGGCCACAGCCAGCCCCAGAGCCAGACTGCCCGGGGGAGGCCCTCGAGGAGATGGCACAGCCACGGTCTGGGGCTAAGCCATGTCCCTGTGGTAGCTTGAGGGGTCCCAGGTCCCCCTCAAACAAAACCATAGGGACAGAGGCCTCTGTTTAAGGGGGGCCTGGGACCCCTCAGACTACCACATTCCCTCAGCACCACAGTGCCCAAAGTGAACCACACCTGAAAGGATCCTTCCAGCCCAAAGCATTCTATGGTCTGTGCTCGAGGAACACCTGCAGACCCCACAGCATCCAGCACACCACCTGGCTGAGCCCACAGCAGCTCAGCTGCCAGCAGGACTCCTTCTCTTTCTTTCCTCCCTGGACCCGTGCCTGACAACAACCCTACCACCAAGACAGGCTCCAAACTGGCATCGTCCTTCCAGTGCCCTTAGACAACCTGACCTTCTCCCTGCCCTCCAGAGTCCTGGCATGCAAAGGCTGCCACAGAGGAGAGTGAGACCCCGTGGGAGTTTCCACCTGTAGCTGTTGCCCCTGCTCTGGTTTCAGCAGGGCAGGCTGCTGCCTTTGGACTTCTTCCCACCACCACCAAAGGGAGGAGAGATGCTGGGAACCCCAGCCCCAGCCAGTTTTGGGGCTCCCTGTTTGAGCTGGAGCAAAACATTCCCCCGGAGACATTCAAGGTCAGACCCAATGAGGCCCTGAGCAGCCTGCTCTAGTTGGAGGTGTCCCTGCTGACTGCAGAGGGTTGGACAAGAAGACCTTCAAGGGTCCCTTCCAACCCCACACAAGCTCTGATGCTGCGATTCCCTCAGGTGAGGGCAGCTCAGAGCCTGAGCTGGGCTCCAGGGGGACCAAGTGGCAGTTGGATGTGCTGAAGCACAACCTCTGCAGCACTGCAGGTGACAGGGCACTGAGTGCCTGGAGCAGCTTTGGCCCTGGCTGCCATCCCAGCTAGGGCAGCTCCAGAAAGCAAGGCAATGAGCCTGGGACCATGGCTGCCCCAAAAGGCCTCAGTCCAAAGCTTCTGGGGGTCCCTTTGCTGGCCTCATGGAGCTTCACTTCCACCCCACCACAGTCCAGCTGACTGCACCCCCCCAGGTCACAACAGCACACGGGCATCTCCCATGGCCAGGATCTACCTGGCCCTGGATCCAAGCCAGCCTCACCTGCAGGGGTTGAGGACATTCCCATGACAGAATGTCACACCCTGGGCCAGCAGCACAGTGGAGCTTGTGGAGCAGATCACTGCCAGATGCCTTCAAGGGCTGGGATCTAACGAGGCAGATCATGCAGGCAAACCAACTGGCCAAGGCTGCAGGTTCAGGTGCATAGAAAGTGCAAAATCAGTAACTTTCAGACTGCCTCTGAAGGAACCAGGAAGATAAAAGCAATATTCTGGGAGTGGCTCTCACCTGCACTTGGAGGGGACCACAGCTTGGTCCTGCCTTCGCCTTGCTCAGCTGAGCTCATTTACAGTCCCTGCCTGGCAATGGCTGCCAACAGATTTCCTTGTGTCAGGTTCCACTTCCCAGCCACAGCACTGGGAACCAGCAGGGCCACGTGGGGGTGGGCAGCAGACAGGACCTGGTAAGGAAGAGGACACCTTGGTAGACTCCAAAGCACAAAGGTCCTGCAGAGATGGATGCAGGGAAGTGGACACAGCTCCTGCTCAAGTGCCCTGCTAGTGCAGGAACCACCTCCTGGCCCTTTCTGGAAAAGCCTTTCTGGAGCCTCTCTTCTCCAGCCATCTCCTGCCATGTCCAGATCTCATCTAACCTCTTGCTTCTGCATGGCTGACTCAGCCCCTCCTGCCTTGGCACCTGTAGCCCAAAGGGCATGAAGGGGGAAGATGCCACCAGGGTCTGCCCAGCTTTGAGCCAGAGCAGCATGAGGGCAAAAGAAGGTGGAGCTGGGTGAGGCAGCAGCTCTTGAGCAGCTGTGGCTGGGGGAGCCTCTACCCACCAGGGACTGTGCTGGTGCCAGGCTCAGAGCCAGGGAGCTTCGTTTGGTAATTGTCTGTGCAGGGGAAGGAAGAACCCCAGGCCAGCTCCTTGCCACTGGCACTGAAACCACCTCCCTTGGTTACAGCAATTTCCCTTTTTACCTTACTTTGAGCTAATAAGAAAGTTGTGGTGGAGCCATAACCCAAGCCCAGCCCCAGCTGCTCCCTTTCTGACCCAGCTGATTCTGGCCTTGGCCAGGCAGCTTGGAGCCACCCAGGGCCAAGGGCTTGAGCTGGCAGCTTGGGGTAGTTCAAGGGAGCAAACTAAGCTGGGAACTCCTGTGCTGAGAACCCTGCCCCCGGGTCCCCCAGTGCCCTGGTGTGCCACCTCCCTGGTGTGCCAGGCCCTCCTGCAGGCTGCATGCTCCAGCAGCAGGCAGTGGTGACAAACTCACCCTGCAGACAGCCCCAGATGGCATTTTTAGAGAGGTTCCCTTATCAGAGATGACAAAATTAGCTCCAAACAGCCTTGGTCTGCAGGCCTGCTCCTGCCAGCGTCAGTGCTGGAGGAGATCAAAGGCAAAGCTCAGTCCCCTGGTGAGGGCAGTGTGGGGGAGCACAGCAATGCCAGCAGCAAGCCCTGCACCAGCCAGGAGCAGCCCCAAAAAGCTGCGGAGCAAACCAAATCCCTGCCACTCGCCTACAGCAGGCAGCTCCCCCCCAGCCCTGGGGCCTCAGAGGTGTCCATCTGAAGGTGCAGCCATGAGAGCACTGCCCAGAGAGCCACCAGCACTGGGAGGGAGCTGCAGGCCAGGCTGCTGCTGCAGGAGTCCTCCCATTGTCCCCAGTTACTGAGTGGCTTCAGTTTCTGTGGCAGAGAGCTCCAAGTGATCTGCAGCCCCTCCAAGGCTTCTCACTGGGTTTTGGGTTTGCTGCTGCTGTGGCTGCAGTTTCCCAGCTCCTGCATCTGCACCAAACCCTCTGCCCTGCAGTGGGAAGCAAGAGGCTGCCCAATCCATCTCACCACCAGGTCTCACCACAGGGGAGCCCCCAAAGCCCTTTGCCCCCCTGCCAGCCCCAGCCCATGGCACGGTGAAGGCAGAGACCTGAGCACAGAAGAGCTGCAAGACCTTGGGCTGCACAAGGAGGTGCCCAGAGCCACTGCCCAGGCAAGAGCATCTCTGCCAGAGCTCAGGCTGCTGCTCTGCAGCTGCATCTCCTCCAGCCCTGCCTTTCTCTCCAGCAGGTCGCTGAGCCCCAGCTCCATCGCTCAGCGGAAGGAAGGAGGCAGGGCAGGCTCTGGAGCTGGCAGGGCTGGGTGCTCCACATTGCACACATACCAGCAAACCTCAGCCCCAGCCCCGGAAGGGAAAGAGGCAGCCAGCAGCAGCTCCCAGCTAGTGAAGAAGCCTTAACCCCTTCCCCCCTGCAGCCGAGAGGCTCCTGGAGAGCCCAGAGCCGGCGGGAGGGAGGAATCCACCCTAAGGCCAAGTATCCAAAGGCTGCATCACCCCCTGAACAGATCCCAGCAACTCCTGAGCCTATCCCTCCAGCAGCCTTAAATTCCAGACGTTCCTCCTCACGTTCAGATGGAGCTTTTGATCTTCCAGTCTGTGCCCCTTGCCCCGCCCCTGGGCACCACCAAGCAAAGCCTGGTCCCATCCTGCCGACCCCCAGCATTGATCAGATCCCCCTCAGGCTGCTCCCCTCCAGCCCAGAGCCCCCAGGTCCCAGCAGAGGGGTTCAGTCCCCTCGGCAGCTCTGTGGCCCTGGTTTCCTGCCATGGGGATTTGGTATTTTTTAATAAGTGGGATCAGAGCTTTGTTCATAAATCAGCAGCCAAAGGCCTGCAGCAGCATTCCCACGAGCTGGGACTGTGTCACTCCAAAGGAAGCCATTTGTTGGAAGCAGGCAGAGCTCCCCTGCAGAGCCTGCACTCCACCGGCTGCAGCACAACGAGAGGATGGGGCTGGAGAGCAAAAATAACCCAAAGCTCTGCTCACCAAGCCTGGAGCTGACTCATCCCTTTCACAGTCCAAGCGGAGCTGTCCCAGGGACAGGGCCCACGGAGAGAGCTAAGGTGCATAGTTAGGAGGGGAGGGGAGGAAGGAAAACAAACAGTAAAAATAGTCCAAATTCCTTCAGATGCTCCTGGTGACACAGGATGCAGGCTGGGATCCTCCAGCCCAGCCCAGGGCACCCCTCACACGGGTGGGACCCCAGCCCCAAAGGATGCAGCTGCAGGGAGGGGCAGAGGCTGCCTGAGCTGCTGCCAGCCAGCACAGCCCCGCAGAGGCAGGGGCTGAGGCCAGGTCCTGCTGGCTCAGCCTGGCTCTCCTGCCCCACTGGGTAGCTGCTCTCACCTTACGCTGCCTGCAAGGTGCCACCGGTGGCAAACCACTGCAAACCACTGCAAACCACCCCCATCTGCACCGGGGATCAGCACTCACCTCCAGGGCCTCATTCCACAGCAGCCTCTGAGCACTTCCCCCTGCTCCCCGGGTCCATTTCCACCGGCACAGGAATGCAGCCTGGCGTCGGAGCTGCCAGGACACCCAGCACGGCTGCAGAGCCAGGGCTGGGGGGGCAGAGCCAGGGCTGGGGGGGGGCAGAGCC
>VWZI01017610.1:0-29041 GCA_013396835.1 Psilopogon haemacephalus | reverse complement strand
GAAGGGAAGGGAAGGGAAGGGAAGGGAAGGGAAGGGAAGGGAAGGGAAGGGAGCAAATGTGCAGACCACTAGAAACTGGTACCTCCAGAAGCTTAGCACTGCTGGGGAGCCCACAGCAAAGAGCAGCCCCTAAGGCTCCCTGTGCATCAAGAGCCTTAGAAGAAAGAGGGATCAGGTTCTAATTCCCTGCCTTTCCCTTTGGAAGGAGGCTGGGAGTGGGGCTGGGTTGGGCTGTGAGGGGTGAGGTCTGCATGCCCCTCACCCCTCTGCCTCTCAGATGCACATTTCAGATTTAAACTGGAACAGATTTGCACAAACTTGAGGCATGTGGTGGGAGAAAAGGACACTGAGAGCAAGGAGAGGGCTGGCAGCACCACAGCACCCAGGCCACGCTCCCCACCACGCCAGAGCTGATGGAGGGACACAGGATGCAGCCCGGGGACATGAAGGGGGTGAAAAGAGTTTGCACAGAGCAGCTGAAGAAAAGCTGCAGGGGGGAAACCACAACAGAAATGCATTAAATAAACCAAGAGAAAGAAGAGAGAGGAGCAGGGATGGGGCAGGGGTTGAGTGTGCTGGTTGCAGCCTCTGTGAGACTCCAGTACAAACCAGCAAAGCTGAGACTGCTGCAGCTCCCAACACCACAGACACCTCTCCAGAGCTCACTCTGCACCAGCTCCAGCCCCAGCCCACGGCTCATAGCCACAAAGGGTTGCTCACCACATTGCACTCCTGAGGATCCTCCTCACCACAGCAGCATTAACACAAATATCCTGGGAATTGTCCCTCAGGTTTCACTCCTCCAGGGGAATCTCTTCAGACCTCACCAGCAGTTCCCCACCTGGAGAGTTCATAGACAGTGAAGTTCACAACACTTCAGAGAGGCTTCTTCAGCAGCCCTCAAACATTTTCAGCAGGTGAGTTTGGGCAGTTTCGGGGAGCAAGGATTTTTGGGAGAGCTGGGCTCCACTATCCCAGTTTTCCCTTCCCACATCTGCTCACCCAAAGGTCAATCCAACACCACACAGAGGAGCAGGACCCAGCCCAGCAAGTGCAGCAGGCACTGGATGAGGCTGTGGGCTGGGAGAGCAGGAAGCATTGGGGGGCAGCTGAGTGTCCCTGTCACAGAGCTGGGAGAGCCCAGGGGCAGAGGTTTCACTCTTCACTTAGCAGCCCACGGGCTGGAGGTCACCCCCAGGTCCCAAACCCACCCTTCTGCATCCAGACAAAGCTGAGTCCAGGCCCCCCAGGCTGCCTCCTGCCACAGAGGAGCTGCCCAGCTCAGCCTGCTTTTGTCCCTCTGCTCCCCTGGGCCCAGGATCTCCCACCCCAGCCACATTCCTCCAAGGCCAGGTGAGATGAGATCTGCCCCACGGCTTGGACATCCCTGGGGTGGCCTCTGCACATCCCAGCACCAGGGACTCAGCAGAAGCCTTTCCTGACTTCAACAGCTGCTGGCTTCATTCCCCTGCTCCTCTTGGCCTCTCTCTTCCCTCGTGGGCTGCTCCTCTGTTTGGGAGCCCATGATTGTATCTGACAGGGTCTCCTAATTGTCTCCACTGATTTTACCAGAGACTGATTTTAAAAGCAGCTCAGCAGCTCAGTCACTCCAATATCACTGCTGGATTCAGCTCCCTCATTTATTAATGGGACTACTTTAGCCCTTTCTCCCCTGATATGTTTGCAAACTCCCTTTTTATTTCTCTTAACCCCTTTGGCTACCATTAACAAGCACAAACTCAGTAATATTTGATATTCTATGTGTATAAATAAAAGCAGGGGAAGAGCTCACTCCTCTTGCAGCTTCTGAAGCAGGCCTGGGGCTGTGCAGGAGCAGCTTGGCTGCAAACGCTGAACCTCTGCCTCCCTCATCCATGGGCTGTGGGACAGCTTGGGTCACCGCCCTTACCTCCAGCAAAGGGGGCTCAGCACCTCCAGCAAAGGGGGCTCAGCACCTCCAGCAAAGGGGGCTCAGCACCTCCAGCAAAGGGGGCTCAGCACCCTCCCCGTCAGCCTGCACCTCCACCAGGCTGCAGAGGCAGGCCCCAAGTGCTTCGAGTTCTTCCCTCCATGAGAGGTGGGGAGGAAGGGGGACGGGGAGCAGGCTTTGTCCTGGCACCAGCACCTGTGCTGACTCTGCAGGAGCCTGGGTGGGCACTTTGCAAACAGCAGCCCCAGGTTGCTCCTGCAGCCAGGATGACAGCTGGCAAGTGTGGAGCACCACACGTCCAGCCAGGAGGAGGTTTTGGGGTGCCCCTCACAGCCCATATCCAGAGGTGACAGAAAGGGGAAAAAAACCCAAACCCACAAACAGCTAAAGCCCCAAAACACTGAACCTGTTCCCAGGAGGGAATTCTCCATCCTTGATATTTTCCCTGACTTTTCCAACATTGTTGAAATGCTGCAGAGTTGTAATAAGCAGAACCATGAAGCCAAGCAACCAAAAATCCACTCCCAAAAGTCTTTAAAACAATTCACATGGTCTGGCTAAGCCCAGGGAGCCCTGGTGAGGGACCAGCCTGGGCTCCTGCTTACCTGCTTCAAGTCACTGCCTCGAGGACTCCACAGCTCCAGTTCCCAGCAGAGAGCCTGAGGAACCCAGGAGATGGCTTCAAAAGCTGTCCCCAAGTGTCAGTGTCGCAGCTCCCTGTGGCCCCAGGACAAAGGAGGATGCCATGGGGAGCTGTGGGACATCTGTTCTGGGTGCCCCGAGTAGAAATTCAGTGTTTGCCTTCCCAGCTGGGGGAAAAAATGGGATTTCTCCTGGAAAACAGAGCAGCCCTTGGGCCTCAGCAGGACAAGGCTGAGCCATGTCCCAAGTGCTGCTGGGGAGCTGCTACTACATTTATTTGCTGCCCTCCCACACTCTGCTGCTATGGAAGGGAGGGAGAAAATGGTGAGGAAGGAGCCAAAAAGGAGCACATGGGTCAATGTTTGTCACTGCTTGTCCCCAGGGGCACCAAGAGACAGGAGTGCAGCTGGCCCTAGGTGACCTTTGCTGGACTAATGCCTGCCTGGGGGCTGAGATGAGCCAGGGGAAGGAGGACGCTGGGACCCCACCTCTGCCAGGAGTGCCAGGCAGGGTAGGAACCAGGGGCCACAGCTGCAGGGTGAGGTCTTGCCTGGCCACACAGTGATGGGGGCCGTGGGGCAGTGTTCCTCAGGTCCCCCTTGGCAGGGCTGAGGTGGCAATGCCATTGCTGGCTTCAGCCCTGCAAATGCTCTCCCTATGCTTCTGGGGGGCACAGACCCAGGGCAGCTCAGACTCTCCCCTTCAGCCTCTGCCACGCTCCCTTCCCTAAGGGCAGAGCTTCCCTCCACACCTCTCTTTAACCCCGGCCCCAGCAGGGGCTGAGGTCCTCCCTTTCTCCCTGGGGGCTGTGATTTGATGCGGGGGGAGGCAGGAGCACCTGCTGCAGCCAGCCCTACAGGGCGCAGAGGGAGGGCGAGGCAGGAGCTCCCCTGGCAGAGCCTGTCCTGTGCTGTCTAATAACACAAGGTGTCATTGTACACCCAAATCACTGCCTGCAGCTTTATTTATCACAACTGAAACACAAAACCCAGCAGGCCAGACGCGGGGAGGGGAGCCAGAGGGACCGGGGCGGGAAGCAGCAGGGCGAAATCTCCCTGTTCAGCAGGATTTGCCTCGAGATTTTCAAGCTGGATTGAAGCTGGGGAGGGGAATGTGGGGGGCCGCGAGAGGAAGAAAAGAGAGATGAAAAGGAGGGAAGAGCTGGCAGAGCAGCGATGCCTCCCTGGCGGTGGCGAGGATGCTGCCTCCAGCACCGAGCTCTGGGGGCTTCACTCGCAGCCCTCCAGCAGCCAGCTCGGGGAGGTGCGGGAGGCTGCAGCTGCCCTGGGGCTCTCTGGCTTCTACAGTTGGTCTTTTTTAAAGGTCTTTCGTGAGCACCCATTCGTCCCAGGCAGAGCTCCGCAGCTCAGCAGTGGCTCCCGAGGGCTCCCTCTTGCCCTGGCAGAGGCTACACCTGCCAAGCCGGCAGGGGCCAGCCCGAAGGGTCTCTCGCAGCCCGCAGGCAGCAGCCCCTGGGGCTCCCCCCGAGCCCAGCGCAGCCTCTCGCACGGCCCCGCTGCTGCGGGGTGCTGAGTGCCGAAATCCTGCTGAACTCGGAGGGAGCTGAGGCGGTTCAGCAGCCAAAGGTCCCAGCCCTGCACTTACAGCATCGGGAGATGCTCTCCTCGGGGTGGCTCCGGATGTTGTCACCGCTGCCACCGCCGGCAGCTGCTTCATCTGCTCCCCGGTGCCAGAGGCTCCTGCTGCCGCCGTCGGTGGAGCAGCTCCTCCGTGGCTCCTGGGCAAAGCCTGGCAGCTCTGCCTAAAGCCCCTTCCCCAGCAGCGGGAAGGAAGCTGCTGCTGGGCTTGGCACCGAAGTGGCTGAGCTGAAGCACTCCTGGCCCCTTCCCCTGACTCACCGTGGAGGTGGCAGGCAGCGGCAGGAGGGAAATAATCAACAGCTGAAGGGGTGGAGGGGAAGGTAACACCTTGAGGAGCTGCAGGTAGGGATGCCGCTTGGTGCTCAGCTCCCCTGCAGATGGATATTTAAATCTCCAGGTGCAAAAGCCACTGAAAGTTCAGGCTGAGTCAGAGCTCCCAGGCTGGCCCCACCAGCAGGCAAGGGAGCGGCCCCGTGAAGAGCTAACCCCAACCCCGAGCCTGTCTCACACCCGGAGCTGCTCCGGACCAGCTCTGCTTCTGCTGAGGACAGCAGCAGCCAAGCCATGCTGAGGACAGCAGCAGCCAAACCATGCTCCCTGCTAGCGGAGCAGAGCCAAGCAACAGCCCCGAGCGCAGCTCCGGGACCCTGCCAGGATGCTCTGGCCCAGAGCTGCTCCCAGATCTTCTCTGGCTCCGCGTTGGTGGGGGTCAAAGCAGCACCCAAACCTCCAGGCTCGGGGGCAGGGGGGTTCGTTCCCTTCACCCAGCACCATCCCAGCTGCACCGCGGCCCCCCCGGAGCCTACCTGCAGAATCGCATTTGCAAAACTGTTGCCCAGGAAATGTGCAGCTAAAAGCTGTGAAATGAGCATGGCTGGGATCAGACATTCCCAGTGTCGTTAAACGACCGTGCCTGGAAATCTGCCTCTGCCTTTAGCCACGCTGCCATGTAGGGAGCTGCAAAACAAAACACTCTGCTTGTTCCACATCCCAGCCCCGGCTCCGGGACGCTTGTTCCCTGCAAACAAGGAGCCCAAACTCCATCCCCCGGGGCCTTGAGGAGTGTGGCAGCAGAGACAGAGAGGGAGCAGGGCCCTAGGCTGGAGTGCACTGCCCACGCCATGGGCTGCAGACCCCCAGCAGAGGAAATGAAGAACCAAAGGCACTGCAGCTCCACACACCTGTGTCTTCAGAGGGGGCAGGGACAGCACAGTCACAGGCTGGGAAAGCTCTCCAGGATCACTCAGTCCAGCACCAGCCCAGCACCACCATGGGCACTAAGCCATGGCCCCAAGTGCCATGGCCACAGGGTTCCTGCACCCCTCCAGGCATGGGGACTCCAGCACCTCCCTGGGCAGCCTTTGCCAATCCCTGACCCCTCCTGCAGCCAAGACCTTTTTCCTCGTCTCCAACCTAACCCTCCCCTGGCACAATCTCAGGATATTTCCTCTCCTTCTATCACCTGAGACTAGGGAGCAGAGCCCAACCCCCACTGCAGCCTCCTCTCAGGGAGCTGTAGAGAGCAAAGAGCTCTGCCTCAGCCTCCTCTTCTCCAGACTGAGCACCCTCAGCTGCTCCAGGGCCTCCACCAGCTTTGTCGAGGTGCTCAAGCTCCACAGAGGACGCAGGCAGGGGATGAGTGAAAGTGTTGCTTTACCCCACGGGTGGAGAGGTCTCCCTGGGGGAGCAGACCTTTCCCCAGCCTGCACACAGCTGATGTCACTTCTCACCTGCTGATGGGTGCTGGCCACAGTCGAAATCCCAGAGCACAGACAGACCTACAGCCTGGAGCAGACCTCCCCAGAGGGGCAGCATCTCCCTTCCCAGCCACCCTGCCCACAGTGCCCTTGCTCTGGGGCCACCTTCTCCTGCCAGGCAAGCTTCCAGAAGTCACAGAATGGAGAAGACCTTTGAGATCACTAAGTCTAATCATTAGCCTAATGCTGAGAAGCCCTAACCTAGACCACATCCCTCAGCATCACATCTACAGGACTTTTACTCCAGGAATGGGCATTCCACCACCTCCCTGTTCAAGCCATTCCAATGCCTGAGAACTCCTTCAGTGAAAAAATTCTTCCTAATATCCAACCTGAACCTCTCTTGGTGCAGCTCAAGGCCCTAAAGTCTAAAGCACTAACAACAACAACAAACCCAACAGCCAGGCTGATCTCCCAGGCCAAAAAAAGGGGTTTGAAGCAGAGGGGAAGGGGAGGAGGTGGGGAAGGAATCTGCAGTTGCATCACTTGGAAATACCCAAGTGTGTGGAGTTGTATGTACATGCTCAGCTGCCTCCTGCTTATCCAGGAACCGGCTTGGGAAGAGCAAAGTGACACCCAGAAGGACCCCAATGACTTTGCCTGGAGCAAACAGAAACAGCCTTGAACTGAATCCACGTGAGCCCATCTGCAAACTGCTCTGCTCCTTGGAGCACTTCGGGGCCTTGGAGCTGCAGGCAGAGCAGTGGGGTGAGAGAGGTTTGAAGCACAAATCAATCAAGAGCTTTTGCCCTTTGCCTGGGCTCAGAACCAATCCCCAGATGTTCTCCCTGGAATTTTGAGCACGCCTCAGAGCCTGGAGCCAGCCCAGGCCCAGGTGCCCTTGGCCAGCAGCTGCCCTTGGCCAGCAGCTGCCCTTGGCCAGCAGCTGCCCTGGCACCTTCAGGAAGAGGGCAGAGGGCTGGAGGGACAGGGCTGGTTGTCAGCAGCACTTTTGTTCTGCTTTCCAAGCAGCTCCCCTGAGACAGGAGAGCTGCTCCCAGCTCCCAGAGGTTGCTCCTGCAGCCACCCACACAGGTGAGTTGGGGAGGGCAGGTGGAGGGCACCGTGGGCTGCTTGGGCACTGTGATGCCAGCATCGAGCCAGGACACACCTGACAGTGGGGACCAGTCTGGGTCCAGCTCAGCTGAGGGGGCAGGAGGCTGAGCCAGCAGCAGTCCTGGCACAGTGATGCCAAAGGCTTTGCTGCCTGCCACGGGCAGGTCTGCACACTGTGCCCCCTCCCAGAGGGCTGCAGGGGCTCAGCTCAGCGAGGAGAGAGGCAGGAGGAGGAGAAATGCACAAACCATGGCCTGGCACTGCACTTCCAGAGGCTGCTGGGAGCTGCCAGCCCAGACTGGGAGTGTCCTGACTCGATGCCTGCAGCCACAGGAGGGATCCTGGTTGGTGCTGTTCCCACTCCCCGGGCACCCTCTGCCATCCCACGCAGCCCCTGCCCAGCTGCCTGCCTGCCTGCCCAGCTCACCTGCAGCAACTTGTCGAGGGGGAGCTGCTCCTGCCCTTTCTTGTCTGGCTTTGGGCTGCCTGGGGAGAAGGCAGGAAAGGGATGGGGAAGGGTAAACAGCTCAGGCAGCTGCAGGCCCTGGCAGCTGAGCAGGTGGTGCAGGAGCTGGGGGCCTGCAGACACCCCAGATGTGATGGCAGCAGCCTGAGAGCTGCCAGGGGGAAGGTGCTGGCTGCCAGGTCTGCAGCATCCACCAGCAGCACAGCAAAGGCAGATGGGGACTCTGTGCTGCAGGGGTGAGGGCACATTGCTGCTCCTTGCTCTGGAGCCTCCTGCAGAGGCTGAGCCCACCCAAAGGGTGCAGGACTCCAGATGAGTGAGGTCCTGCACCAGCAAAGCATCATCACTGCTGCAGATGCTGTCACCTCCCCTCAGGCCCCCAGAGAAGCACAGCTCATGGCATTGCCTGCTCCACGGGACCACACCACCTCTGAGAGCCTCTGTGCCAGCCTTTGCCACTGCCCCAGCAGCCTCCTCACCCTTGGCAAAGCAGAGCCCAGGCTCAGTCCCATGGAAGCTCACTGCTGCCCAGCAGGCTTAAAACCACTGAAAGAATGAAGCGAGAGGGAAGAAGAAGAAGGGCTGGGAGAAGACAAATGTGTGGAGAGCAGTCAGGCTCTGGCAGCAGCTAAACTTCCATGTGCTGAGCTCCCTGAGTCAGCGCTGAGATGCTACAACAAATGTCACCTTCATGTGAGCACCAGAGCTGCAGTTTGCTTCCTCCTGCCCTCCCCACGGTTCTGTTGCTGTTCAGAGCAGAGCCTGTGGGGAGCAGCTCCAGCACAGTTGGATTCTGCTCTCTTTGTCCTGCGCTGTGGCTCCCACACACCCCAGCTCCCTGGCAAGTTTCTGGTGGATCCAGAGAGAGAGGTGGGTCCTGCCAGCTCCAGCATCCAACTGCTCTTCCCGGGCCTGCAGTAACCATAGAAACCGCAGCCACGGCGCAGGCTCTGCCGGGGGGGCACAGGATGCTCAGGCACACACAGGCAGGTAGAGCCCAGCCAAGCTGCCCCCAGAGCAATGCCCAGCAGGGGGACAGGGGCAAGCAGAGGGCAGTGGCCTGGGGGCCACGTCAGGAGCTGCTGTTGGGGAGCTGAGGGTGCAGAGGGAGGGTCCTGCTGCCAAGCTTTGTCTTGCTCTGCCCCGTTCCATCTGCAGAGAGAAGGGCACCCAGGAGCTGCTCAGACATTAATCCTCAGGTTCTTCTTGCTCCGTGAATACAAACAGGCCCAATCCTGGCCCTGGCCCTGCTGGGGGGAGGCTCTGTGCTGCTGGTGCTGCCAGAGGCTCAGGTCCTCCAAGGGCAGGAGCTGGGCAAGCACAGTCAGTTACTGAGCTGAGTCCAAACACTGCCTTCACCTCACCCCCCCAGCACAGGCAGCCCTCACCTCCAGCAGCTCTGGGACCCTCTGCAGAGCCCTCACGTCGAGCACAGCCACAGACCTGCAGCAACCTTGGGAGCCACTGGGCACAGCAGCTGCTGGTGTCTGCAGGAGCCAGGCTGCAGCACCCCTGTGCCAGGAGGACAGGATCTGAGCAGGGCTGGGGAGGGAGGATGGGGAAGGGCTCTCTGCAGACACCCCCACGGGGCAGGAGGTGACTCTGGCAGCCACAGAGGAACCTGGGCCCAGTGATTAGAGCAGCACATGGAGGAGGGCACACTGGCACAGCAGGGACAGCTCAGTGCCTTCACCAGCATCTCTCCATCCCTCCCAGCCACCACAGCCTGGGCTGTCAAAGCTCCCTGTGGGGCTTTCCTCCTGCCTGCCCCCCTCATCTCCAGCCCCAGTATTGCCTGCAGCCACAGGAGCAAGGAAGGTGCTGCAGCAGGACACAGGTGCCCAGGTGACAAGGAAGCAGAAGCACCTCTGGGACAGGGTAGAGGACAAAAGCAGCCCCAGCCCTGCCTTTGGCACCACAACCCAAATAAAAATAAGTCTGCACAACTGCTGTGGTCCCTCCCTGCTCCCCCTCCCGAGCCATAAATACCCTCAGATCCCCACACACAGACTGCACAGGCCCAGCCTCGGGTGCCCACCAGGTGCCTATTTCGGGCTGTGGCTTGGCCAGGGAGGGACAAGAGGGCTCAGCTGTCCCCTGTGCACAGCCCAGCCCGGCCCCAGCCCCGGCTCAGCCCCTCAATGGCTCCATTGTTCGTGGCCAGGAGCTCAGCTGCGGTGCCTGCTGGCCCATCTGGCTCCTCCACAGCTCAGGGCACCCCACAGCCCCCCGACGGGGAGGGAGAGGAGGGGGCTGCATCCCCTCGGGCAGAGCTGGGTCAGGGTCTTCTCCCTCCCCAGGGCCGTTGTGGGGAGTGTGCTGGGTGAGCCCTGGCTCCTGGGGGGCTGGCTGGGGGCTCCGTGACCAGATGGAGCTCTCAGGGGTGGAACTTTCCTCCCCCACCCCACAGACACAGCTCAAAATCTCTCTGCTCCCCCGGGCCAAGCCGAGGGGAAAGCAGCCTGAGAATTCCAGCACGGTGGGGGTTGGAAGGGGCTTCTGGGGCTCGTCCCGTCCAACCCCCCTGCCAAAGCAGGGCACTCACAGCAGCTTGCCCAGGTGGGGCTGAGATCCACAGCCTGGCTGGGTGCCCCTCCCAGTGCTCCGCCGAGGGATGGCAGGGCAGGGACACGCAAAGAGCAGAGCCCAGCACAGGCTGGCACAGGTGGACACACTCCAGCAGCTCTCAGATGTGCAGGAGGTAGCAGCGGGCACGGAGCCCTCCCGCGGCTGGCACCTGGCCCGCGGCGCTGCCGGCGAGCGGAGCGCTGGAGCCGGCCCGGGGATGCTGAGCAGGCAGCGGCTCGGCTCGGCTCGGCTCGGCTCGGCGCTGAGCCTGCCCGGCGGCTGCGCTGCTCCACGGGCAAGGTCGCTCTCAGCATCTCCTCTGAAGCGCCCAGGAGCTTTCTCCGGGGAAGCTTGCTCCGAGGAGCAGCTCTGCCGCGCCGCAGCCAGCTCCGAACACCCTCCCGAGGAAACAAAGAGGCTGCAGCAGCCCCAAGAGCAAGCCCAGAGCCTCTCGGCCCTTGTGCTTCCTGGGCTAGAAGGGGAGGCACTTCCCCAGGGACACACCGAGGCTGTGTCCCACCCCTGTGCCTCGCTCTGCTCCTGCAGCATCCCACCCAGCACCAGTCTCACCAGCTCAGGGTCACAAGAGCCATTCTGGGTGGAAAAGCCCTCTAAGATCATCCAGCCCAACATTCCCTAACTGTGCCAAGTCTGGTGCTAAACCATGGCTCTCACCTCCAACACACCTTCAGGGATGGGCACTCATCACCTCTGTGGGGAGCCTGCTCCAGGGTTTGGGAACCTCTTCAGCAAAGAAGTTTCTTCCCAGGTCCAACCTAAAACTCTCCTGGTGCAACTTGAGGCCATTTCCTCTCATCCTCTCACCTGATACTAAGGAGAAGAGACCAAACCCACCTGGTTCCAGCCTCCTTTCAGGGAGCTGTAGAGAGCAATGAGGTCTCCCCTCAGCTGCTGCTCATCAGCCTTGGTCTCCAGACCCTGCCCCAGCTCCACTGCCCTCTTCTGGACCCTCTCCAGCCCCTCAATGCTCTTTCAGCCCCAGCAGCCAGGGCAATTCTTTATCAACCCACAGAGCCCAAAGGGTCTCCCCCAGCTGTCCAGGCACACAGTGGCTGAGCTGTGTGGTGCTGGCCAGCAGCAGAGCCACAGCTCCTGTGCCTGCTGACAGCAGCTCTCCTGGCAGCCCCCAAGCCCACGCTCAGCACTTTGCTGCTTGTGCTCCCAGCAGCCCTGCACAGGCAGGCACAGCTCTGCTGCTTGCTGGAGAAGGTTCCTGGTGCTCAGGTGACCTTTCTCCAAGGCTGGGAGAGCTGAGAAGGGGCTTGGACAGCAAAGGGGGTTTGGATTTTCCCCAGGAGCAGGGAGGTGCAGCCTGTGCTGAGGAGAAGCCATTCAAACCCCCTCCCCTCTGCAGCTTTTCAGATGCAGAGTGAAGCAATCTGCTGTCCACACGAGGGTCTCCAAGGATGGCCACAGAAGAAGGCAGCCAGGCAGTCCCCACGGGCAGCTACAGCTGAGACAGCTCCCCAAAACCTGGCAGGGGCCAGCAGCTGCCTCTTGGCTGCAGCATGTCCCCAGCCCATCAGCACAGCACCACGAGGGCTGCAGTCCTCTCCCTGCAGCACCAGACACTGTTCTCAGCACATTGGAAGGATCCCTGTGGTGGACTCAAGGAAAGGGAGAAGCAAAAGCTCAGACTGGATCATCTCCTTCCCAGGCTTTCCTCAGGGGATTTGTCTCATATGGGCCTGACACCTCCCTGTGCCTCATGAGCATCATTGCTGAAGGTCACTCAGCAGCTGGCTCTTGCCCCTGATGACCTCTGATGTTTCTGATCTTCCTCTGAGCTCACACAGAAGGGTCTAGCAAAGCAGCCATGTGCTGGTGGAGACCTGGAGGAGCCCTTCAATGAGCCCTGTGAATTGAGGAGATGCTTTTGTGAAGCAAGGTCTGTGGGCTGGTCACCCCCAAGGCCTGCTGGAGCCAACAGCAGCAGAGCAAGCTCCTGCCCAAGCCCTCTGGTTGCCCTGCAGAGCCCAGAAGAGCCTTGGTGGCTGCTGCTGGATCCAAGCATCCAGGAGCTGGATGCTGCTGCTTGTGTCTTCTGCAGTGGCTGTGCCCAAGCAGGTCTCTGCTCTGCCAGCTCCAGAAGAGGATGCACTGAAGAGATACTCACCACAGGGTCTGCCTGGGCAGGGCAGGTTCCCAGTGACCTGATCTCTCCCTCCTGTGTTTTAACCAGCACTGAGCACTGGCAGAGCACTTGAGAGGACCCAGAGGGATTGCTGCATCTGCTGATCCTCTCTCTCTCTCCCCTCCCTTCCTCTCCAACTTTTCCTTCTTGCCTTGTCCTCGACTGCAGCCTGCTCCCAGTGTGGGTGAAGCTGATCCCATCACAGCTCTGTCTCCCCACGACTTTGAAACCCACTGACCCACTCCAGCCCAGCTCACTGGGGCAGGTGGAGAGCTCAGGCAGATTCCTGCAGCCACAGAGAGTGCTCATGAGCTGGGTTGGGGACAGACCTGCCCAGGCACCCTGCACACAGCAGACCCCACGGGGCCGAGGGGGTTGGGATGTTTGCTGTCACTCTGTGATCCCATCTCGTGAGGGACACTCTCAGCCCCCCCAGCTCACACAGCCTGCCCCAGCTCAGGGGCAGACAATCTGCAGTCATTTTGTGATTAGCCTCCCTGACATCACAGAGCCTGCTCCAGTGCCCACGGAAATCAAAGGCCTCTTGATCTCGACGGGCACCAAATCAAGCCCTGGCTGCCCCCAGCTGAGCACAACCATCCCATTTCCACCAGCTACTCTACAGCCCAGGCCCCTGCTGCATAATTAGAGAGCAAGATGCTGGCTTAACCCAGGGCACCAACCTGGCTTTTCTTATTGGCCCTGGATTTCCCCTTCCCCTGCACTGCCAGAGGAGTCAGGAGCTGTGGAAGCTTCTGTAACTGCTTGCATCAAAGGAGCTCCAAGCACTGCAGAGGCACCAGCGAGTTCTGAGCAGGGTCTGACACAAGGCAGAAATGGAAGCACCAGCAGATGAAACTGGGTCTGTCCCTGGGCCCAGGCACTGTCCTGCTCCCACTGCAGATGCAGGTCAGGAGTAGCTACCCAAGGTGGCAGAGCTGGAGGCAGAGCAGAAGCCTGGCCCAGTGCACACGAGCTGCAATTCGAGCTGCTATTTATTTTCCTTTTGCTCATGCAGGAGCAGAGCTGCCTGTGCTAGCAGCCACGTCAGTGCTTGGCTCCACAGGACCCAGCCTGAAAGACAAAGCAGCAAAGGAAAGAGCAAGCCAGAGGCTGCTCCATGCTGTGGGAACGCATCAAGGACCAGTTCTGGGACCTGGCACTTGTGTCTGACATCTTCTGGAGTGAAAGGAGCCATGAGACCCCAGCCTTGCCACCCCCCTGGGGACACGATCCTCAGGTCAGCCTTTGGCACAGAAAATTTGAGGCAGCAGAAAGACATCCACCAGGATCTGGACACATCTCACTGGGCCTTGGAGCTTGCCTGATCCTGGGAATCCCACAGGGTGGTAACAGTGGATAAAAAGGAGACCCAGGGTCTGCCAGTGCAACACTGACAGCTCCGTGCAAACCCAGCCCCTTCCTCCCTCAGCTGTAGAAGAAACCGACATGGAAAAGAGTTCCTCACTGCCCACCTCTCCAAGAGAAGGTCCTGTTAGCCTGAAAGCCACAACGTGCTCATGTGGTGGTGATGGAAATGTCACCAGAGTTAAGAACCAGGGTCTGGAGAGTTGAGCCAGGAGCATCTCAGCCTTGGGGGCCTGCAGCCTGGACACAAAGACTGAGCCAGGAAGGCTCCAGGTCAGCCCCAGTGCTCTGCTCAAGCCCACCAGAGTGTCCCCTCCCTGGGACCCCAGCGTGCCCAGCTAGCCTGCATGTGGGGGTGCCCAGGCCGTGTCCCCAGGGCCTCGTTTCTTTGGGAACTTTGGGGTGCTCAGAGATGCTCCTCTTGCCAAAGGACAGCACCCAGGAGCTTGCCTGCGTGGGGCTGGGAGGAGGTTTCTGATCATGCCCTTGTGGGACATCAGCCCAGGCAGAAACCTGTCCCTGGGGCTGGGAGCCAGCGGGCAGGAAGGCAGCAGGTCAGGTTCCCTCCTGGGAATGGCTCAGCACCAGGCAAGGAGCAAAGGAGCACAAAAAGGCCTGAGCCTGCTCACATCCAGGCTCTTTCACAAGCTGGAGTCAAAGGGCTCCCAGAGCTCCTTCACTGCAGGAGAAGCAAAGAGCTGCAGCGAGCTGGAGCTCCCCACACCAGGGACAGCACAGGCTGACCCTCCCCACGCAGCCCCCAGCCTCCCACCCCTCCCCTGCACCCTCCCTGCAGCCCAACACTCATTTGCGTATGGAGAGCCTGGGGCTGCATCCCCAGCCCAGGGGAGCAGCATCCAGGCTGCTTCATTCTCTGCTCTCCTCCTCCAGCTCTCCACCGAAGCACAGGAGCCTTTGCCCCCCGCGCTGCCGAGCAGCCTCCACCTCCCCAGCTCCAGAGAAGCCTTTCCTCTCCCTCCCTTTGCCGTGGCTCTGCCGAGCAGCTCGGGAGCAGCCTGCATGAAAGGTACTGACAAAATAAAGTTGGATTGCACTGCATTATTGAGAAAGTGACCTCCAGTGGTCAATAAAGCCTTTGCCCACCGTTTCCAGGCAGCGCTGCCTGTTGTCAGGCTCTGCCTGGCTGCGGCAGGACCGAGGCTCCTCTCTCCCGGTCCCAGCTCCCACGGGTGGCTCCTTAGAGCTCAGACCGCACTTTGGTGAGGAGGAGCTCGGAGCACTTCCACGCAGGGCTGCAATCAGGAATGCAAAGAGGCTGCGGGCGAGAGCGCAGCGCGGAGCCTGCTCCCTGCCGCCCAACTCGCAGCCGCTGGCTCCGGGCTCCGATAAGAGAAGTTGGCAGAAGGCACCGCTCTAGGACCAGGCCTTGGGTGGCTTCGCTGCAAACCCTCGGCCACGCTGTGGGGAGAGGGAGGAGGCGTTCCAGGGACACCATTCCCTGCGCCTCGGCAGCGCCGAGCTCAGTGCCTGGCACTCAGGCTCCCCCCGGGGATGCTCTGCTCTGTGCCACCACTGCCCTGCTCCTTTCGCCTTCGCTTTCCACGAGCAGTTGCACAATCAGCTCCTTCCTTCCCTCCCCTGCTGCTGCAGAAGGCAGATCTGGCCCAGCCTCGTCAGACACCTCTGGAGTGTGGAGGGGGAGCAGCCCCCAGCAGTGCCCCTCTGCTGGGCAGCCCACCCAGAGCTGGGCTGGGCAGAGCTGCATTCCCTTCCCACCACACACACAGAGCACAGAGCCCTGCTACACCCACGGGCAGCTGCTGGGAGGGAGGAACCCACGGGAGATGGCAGCAGCCTGTCAGCAGGACCAGCAGCTCCCCGGGAGCCCAGGTGCTTCCTCACCTGCGGGTCCCTCCTCTCCTTCCTCTGTCCCTTCACAGCCTCAAGAAGCAAGCAGCAGCTCTCACCACCAGCCTGGGGCTCTGGGTGGAGGTTTACCCTTGTTGGGGACCAGCTTCACGTAGAGCTCAGCTGCAGTGAGTCTCCTCGGGACATGAACCAGTGTGCCCCAGAGAAATGGAGGCTCCTGAGGGTCCTGCTTCATCCCCAAGTGGCAGTGCCAGCACAGCCAGGGGTGCCTCCAGGAGCAGCGCAGCAGCAGCTGTCCTCTCCAGCTCTTGCTCCACCTCAGGACCGAGGCTGCTCAGAGACAATGTCCCCCCAGCCTCTTTGGGGTCCGGGCCCAAGGAACAGCCCCATCACCTTCAGAAGCCAGGCCAGGCTGGGAAGAGCTGCCCGTGCCTCGGCAGGCACCGGCAGTGGGAGCCTCTGCAGCATCAGCTCCCCTTCCCGGCGGGAATTCTGCGCAGGCAGATAAGGAGCTGCAGAGGCAGGGAGCAGAGGGGGTCAGCAGCCAGCGGGGTCCGGGAAACGGGCAGCGAGGAGCAGGGGGAGAGGGGCTAATTAGCCAGCTCCTGCCCCAAGGGGATTGCTTTAGACAGCATGAAAGATTAAAGGTCTCGGGGAAGAGAAGGGAGGTGGAGGGGCAGAATCTCCTCCCAAGCTCGGCCACGGACACCCCAGAGCTGGGGCTGTGGTCAGGGCCAGGCAGGAGCTGTGGGCACGATCCAGCACGACAGGCAAGGAGAGAAGGAACAAAATGGCATCCTCCTAAATTTAGCAGCCACCGTGCATATCCTCTCCCAACCCTTCACCTTCACAGCCCACCCCCAGAGCTGTGCAAGGCTAATTTCCATCAAGGGCTGCCTTGGAAGAGGCTTCTCTTCCATTCCAACCCATCTGCCAAGTGCAGCAGCCTTCTCCAGCTCAGCTCCCCTCTCCTGCAGCCTGCCAGCAGCACGGGCATGGCACAGGGACAGCAGGTGCCTGTGTGCCACCTGCAGAGCAGCCTCCCCTCCCCTGGCATCAGCCAAACCACAGGGGTCCAGCAGCAGGCCCACTTGGACCCTCCTGGTGGAGCAGTCACCTCCCTCCCTCCCTCATTCTGCAGCTCACAGCCCTGGCATGGAGAGCGAGGGAGAGTTCTCTGGTCCCCTCTGGTAGCATCTCTGTCCTTCAGCTCCTGCAGCCAGCAGCTGGTACCTGGCATCTCCCCCATGAGGGCAGGAGCAAGCAGCTCCATCTGGTTTTGGTGCTGCTCTCCAGCCCTCACATCTGGCACAGCTGCAGCACCAAGGGCAAGATGCCTTCAGGCAGAGCCAGGTGGTTGCTCTGTTCTGTAGCAGGTTGCAAGTTCCCAAAGGAGAAGGGGACCACGAGGGGCTGAACCCCACAACAAGAGGCTCTGGTCCTGTGAGAGCCATGCATGGCCGGGGGGAGAGAAGGTGAAAGGTCCCAAGCTTCTGGGGCAACTGCAGCCAGGTCCCAGCTGGCTCCAACCACAAAGCAGCTCTCATCCTGCCATGCATGGCTGGGCTGACCTAACCAAGAGGAGGCCACCTAAGGTGCAAAGCTTGGCATGGCCCAGACACCACCACCGTGGGCAGTGGCCCAGCCATGTGCCCTCCTGAGGAACAGAAAACATCAGCAGTGCCTTTCAGCTCCAGGACCTGGACACCCCAGAGAGCCAAACCTTGTGGGGCAACCACAGGAAGGCTGTTGGGAGCTCACGCTGGGACATCTCAGACCATCTGGTCACAAATCCTCTCCACCTCCTCCACATGCTGCTGCCTTTCAGCCCCTTCCCCTGGCAGGTCACCTGTGGCACAAGCAGCTCTGGCAGGGGTCCCCTTGCCCCCCAGGCTGGGCTGAGGGATGCTTCTTACCTCTTCATGGTGCTGAAGGACAAAATGGACAAAGTGTAGCTCTGCAGGGGTGCAGACTCTGCTCTGGGCTCTGCTGGACCCAGCAGAAGCCCCAGCACTAGCAGGATCCATCTGGCCAGAGGCAGCCACAGCAAACATCCATTTGGCTCCAGAGAGGACACAGCACAGCCTGGGTGTGAGGCAGGGATGGGTTTTGGGGTGCTGATGGCAGCCAGCATCAACCCCCTCAACTTCTGACTTAAAACCTAAGGGCTGAGGCCCACAGCCAGGTGAGGGTGAGGGGTGGGGCTGAAAGTGGGTGGGGGTGAGGTTGGGGGGGAGGTTGGGGGGGAGGGGTGGGGGGGTGAGGGATCCCAGCACTGCCTTTGCAGGTCTTGTTTGGAGCTGCACCAGCACAAGCATGCATCTCTTGCAGCCCTGTGCCCACCAGTGCACCCCTGGCAGTTGGGGTCCACCAGGTGAACCTGGGCCCAGGTCACAGCTCTGCAGCTTCAGGCTTTAGCAGTTCCAAGCTGCAGCAGCTCCCAGCCTGGACTCTGCTGGCTCACCCCAGCCAGGAGCACCAAACCAGCCAGGCAGGACCAGGAAGCATTCCCCTCCTACCCCACACCCTGCATCTGCCCTGGGCTATGGTCTGGCAGGCAGAGGAGGCTCTAATCCTGCAGCCCTTACACCAGATCCTGCCTCTCCTGGTTCACCAAGCTGGGAAGAAGAGGGACAACAGCCAGGGGGGAGGTGACCTGTGCCCATCACAGCCCTGGTGGCCAAGCACAAGCAGGCACAGCTCTTCCCTTTCCTCCACTGCCCTCCTGCCCCTGACAACCCTTCCCAGCTTCCCCCAGCCCGAAACTGGGCTGGAGCAGGGTGGTACCTGCAGGTGCTGGTGAGTCAGAGCCGGCCAGAGACACCTGTACCAGCCTCTCCCCAGTGCCCCTCCAGCTTCTCCCTCCTTGGCATGCCCTCAGCAGCAGTTTACAGAGGGGCTTTGGGGTTGGGTTCTCCACTCCCCCTCTCTTCTTTCTTTCTGCTGCTTCTTGTCTCCAGTCCTTCTGGTGGGTGGGGAAAATCCCAGGTGTCAAACTTCAAACAGGCAGCCCAAGCTCTCCTCAGCTGTGTCCCAGGCACTGCCTAACCACAGGCTGCTGCCTGCACCCACCCCGGGGCTGGCAGGAGCTCACCTGGGGCCCGGCCAGTGGGACAGTGGCAAAGGGTAGCACCATGCTGCTGCCTGCCTCCTCCCAGCACACCTCTGCCAGGGACATGTTTGTCCAGCCATGGCCTGGTGCAGCAGCAGGAGGAGGGTGTGGACGTCAAGCCCTGTTCAGGAGGGCTGCAGGGTTCAGCCCCTGCCAACAAGCCCTCCCCTGAAGGAGGGCAGAGCTCCTGGAAGTCAGCTCTGCAGGAAGGAGAGAGAAGCCTTCGACTCCTGCCTGCTCAGCACCACGTCCTGGCAGCAGCCCTGCAGCTGCCACCCACCCCACGAGACACCTGGTGGCACAGGGCAGCCTGAGGATGCTCCACACCCAGCACTTTGCTCCTGCACTTCAGCTGCACTCTTGGTCTGGCTGATTCCTGCCAGAGACCCAGAGCCTCTGGCGGGCTCATGCCCAGCCAAGCAGAGCAGCCAGGGCAGGGCAGAGAGCAGCAGAGGGGCACAGGATGTGCCCCATGCAGCACAGCCAAAACACAGGAGGTGTGAGGAAGCAAGCAGCCTGCCCTCTGCCAGGGCTTGGGTGGGGATGAGCAGCTGGATGGAGCCTCCAGTCCAGAGCCCTGCACCACAGAGCAGCACAGAGCCACCAGCCCAGCTCCTGCTGCTCCCACATGCAGCAGCCCTGCTCCAGCCACCTCCAGCACAGCTCCAGGCTGGCACGCTGGCAGAGCAGGGCACTTTGGACCTGGTGCTTTCATAACAAACCTATTTTCTTTCCCCCAGTCACCTGCAACCAAAGCAAGCAGGCACACAGGCAGTGGAAGGAGATGCAGCATCCATTTGATTTTCTATTGTGCTCCTCCACAGCAAGCCAAAGCTGATTCACAGCTGATTTGGTTCTGGTTTGGGGGTGTTTGAGACCCTCAGGCTTCACGGGGAGCTGAGCTCTCCCACACAAGAGCAGGCAGGAGCCAGCCCTGCAGTCGGCAGCCAGCCTGGGCCTGGGAGGAGAGTTAGAGACCCCATGGGGAGGGGAAAGGAGATGCTCAGAGCAGGAGAGCTCAGTCCTAGGAGCCTACACAGGAGGCCCACAGTGCGAGCCTGGAAGCAGCTTCGCTGCCTGCCAGGAGCACAGAGAAACGTCAGAGTGGCATTTTGTTGAAAGGGGATGAGCAGGAGCGTGGGAGGATGTGTTGATGCTCCCTCCCCGGAGGAAAGGGCACACTTCTCAGTGAGAAAAAGCTGTCCTGGCTCGGTAGCTGTGCCAGGGAGGATGGGGAGCACAGCATGGGCAGTGCTGCAGCCTCCCCAACACCCAGCAGCGATGGCTCAGGGCAGCCCTGGCTGCTCACCCCTGCCAGCCACCACCTTCCAAGCACAGGCACCAGGGCTCCAGTGCCACTCTCCCCACTGGACTCGTGTCCAGTGTGCCTGGGTGCCACTGCACACCTGCCCTGCCAGCCACAGGCTCTGGGGCACCCATATGGGGCACAGGATGGCATCAGGAAGTGCAGGGCACCAGTCCAGCCAAAGCCTCAATAACGACCTCTGAGCACAGCAGGGGCAGCGTGGCTGGGGCCACACTCCCACCACAGATAACTCCTTTCAACCACCTCCCATGGGCTTGGCTCCAGCAGCCCACAGAGCCACCAGGGCCTGAACAAGAAGTCAGACTTTGCCATGCAGCCCACAGTGCCCAGCAGATGTCCAGCCTGGCTCTGAGCTGGGGGGACTAAGCCTTCTTGATGCCTTTGCCCCCTACTCCCCCTCCAAGGAAGCAGCTGCCCCGGAGCAGCTCAGTGTGCAGATGTGGGAGGGGTCTCTGGGCAGCACCTTTGCACCTTGAGCTGCTGCTCCAGGGCTGCTGGGACAAACCTTGGCTTTGAGGAAGGGCTCAGACATCCCGGGGCTGTGGAGGGGCTGGAAAGGAGGGAGGTCCTCGCAGCGAGGTAGGCAAATGGCAGTGCCCACATCTCCTACCATGAGGAGGTCCTCAGCATCTCCCCAGAGCTACCCCCAGCACAGTGCCCCTCCAAAGGGGCTTCACTGCGGCCGTGGGCAGGAGGCGAGGAGCTGAGGGAAGGGTCTGCTGCTGCCCCAGCCCCCGCGCCGAGGCGCACACAGGTCAGCAGGTGCTGGCTTGGCTTTCCCTGCCCTGCCAGCGCCAGCTGCTCCTGCCCGTCCCTCTCCCCCACAGGGGCCCTCGGATCGGGTTTCCCGGGCTGCCACCTCCAGGTGAGTCCCCGCGGACCCGACCCGGGTCCCCTTCCCTGCATCGCCCCCCAGGGATGGCAGATCCGCCCCGGGCGGGAGGCACCGCAGCGCCCCGCGGGCTTTGGCCGACGGCGGGGGACAGCCAGACCCCCGCGGGGCCCGCACGCCCGGGGTGCACCGGGCAGGGACTCGCCCCCAGAAACCAGATCTGGGCCGCTCCAGAACCAAAAATAACCTGGCAGCTGCCCGGGAGCAGAGCAGAGCAGAGCCAAAGCTGCCCGGGGAGGGGAACTCATCTGCAGCCTTCCGCAGGGCTACGGCGCGGAGCGGCTCGGGGCTAGCGGCACAGCGGCGGCAGGCAGCAGCCTCCAGGCCTTTTTTGGCAGCGAAGCAGCAGAAGGCAAATACCCCCAAGGCCCCGTGCTCCATCTGGGGAAGATCTGCAGTGCCCGGGAGCTGCACAGAGCCCGCTGCTGGGTGCTGAGCAGAGAGAGCCCAGCTCGGTCCCTGCTCCCCAGCCCCAAGAGGCAGCAGCAGCCCCAGCAGCTGGGGGCACGGGGAGCTTGCAGACCTGTGCTGGGTGGGAGGATGTTCTCCCATCACAGCTTCTCCAGCAGCAATCACCCAGGAATGCTCCCCGAGCCCGAGCAGGGGTGGGCAGAGCTTGGAGCAGGCTGGAGAAGCAAGAAAGAGAATCCAGATGTGCAAACCAGAGTAAGGAGGCACCAGGGTCTGTTCACATCTGTGCCAGCCGCCTGCCAGAGCCTCCTGGTGCAGCCTGCCCTCGAGAAGCAGCAAGAGCCCTGAGCCTCACAGCTTTTGGGCAGGAGGAGACACACACAGAGGGCAGAAGCTCCACGCTGGGGCTCTGCACCATGTAAAAGTGTTTCCTTCCTTTGCTCTCTCCTTTCAGCTGGCCACCAACACCTTGGGAAACACAGGCTGGAGAGGCTTAGGATGTATTTTTGAGAGCTTAACATCCATTATGCTCTTAAAACATTTATGCCCTTAAGCATCTCCACAGTGGCTGCCCAACACCCATTAGAAAACCTTCACCCCTTGCTCAAGCCTGACAAGCCTCACCTGCACCCCTGGAGACCTGGCAAGACCCTGGGCTTGAGCCCTGGGCTCCTAAGGCCTGAGCACAGCACCCCCAGCCCTGGGAAAGCCTTCAGCCCCCAGGAGAGCCAGAGCCCAGAGGTGAGGTTGCTGCCCCAGAGCAGCCAGCCTGTGCTGAGGGTGCTGCAGATGGGCAGGGCAGGGCAGGGCAGCTGCTGTGTCCCTGGCAAGGGCTGAGCTGAGCTGAGCTGAGCTGAGCCTCCTATGGATGCTGTTGCTTGGCTCTGGGTGCCTCCAGCAGTGCTCACCTGGAGACATTATCCACAGTTATCCACATTTCATTGCTACCCTTTCCAGAGCAGGAAAAGTTTCCTTCAGCCTTGGGAGCACCTCTGCAGGTGGCAATGTCCTGCAGCAAAGCAGCAATGCACCAGGAGCTGCTGATAAACAGCTTCAGAACCCCACAGCTCCTGCTGCCTCCTCCAGCAGCTGCATTTCACCCTTTGGAGCTCTTGTCCTTGATCAGAGCAGGAAGGAGACAGGTTTGGCCCAGGAGTGCATCAGAAGCCATCAGGCCCAGGGACATGGAGGGGTGCACAGCCCAGGCTCAGTGCACCTACTGCAGCACAAGCACCACAGCACCCTGAGGCCGCTGCTGCAGGCTCCTGCATGGCAGGCGAGGGAGGGGGAGCAAGGAATAAACAAGAGAGCCTGAGGGGCCTGGAGGGGGCTTCTCTGTGCCCTCCTCCAGGGGACAGCTTCACCAGGTCCCAGTGCAGACCATGAAGGGGACCTCCAGCTGCCCTCGGTGTGCCCAGCAGGTCGCAGGCACTCAGGCTGTGATTCAGCATCCAGCCACACCCGCAGGGCAGCCAGGTCCTGGTGCTGCAGGTCCCTCCACAGCCACAAACCCTGATGGGCTCCAGCCCTTCTCCTCCCACCCTGCCACTCATGCACCGGGAGAGGTTTGCACTCCAGGGAAGAGCTCCTCTGGGTACCAATTTCACCCAGGCAGCCCCAAAGCCAAGCAGCAGCAGCAGCTCTGCCCATTGCCAGCAGTGCCAGGCACTGGGCTAGGAGCAGCAAGGTCCTGAACTCCCAGCATGGGCCAGCACCGCCCAGTCCCAGTCACGCACCCCAGCCCTCCTCCTGCCCCCATGCCAACAGCAGCCCAGATGTGACCCCAGCATCCCCGGTGCCAGCTCAGGTGCTGGCTCCCTGCAGCTCCCAGCCCTCCCAGCAGTGCATTCTGGTGCCTTTCCTGCTCTTCCAGCGCTGTGCTCACAGCCTCTCCTCCACACTTTTTTCTGGCAGAGAGACTTCACCCCCCTCTGCCGAGCTCAGCAGGGCACAGGGGCAAGGGCAACGACTTGAGGCAGCCAAGTGCCAGCCCATGTCTGGCTCCTCATGGTCCCAGGACAGGGTCACCCACCCAGCCGTGGCCCCCAGCACGCACCCACACCAGCCCCAGCAGCAGGCAGGGGGTGCTGGGGGCTCCCTTGTCGTCTCCCCCAGGTCTGCACAAGCTGTCTGAAGGTGTCTCCTGGCAAGGGGCCAGGCCAGCCGCAGGGGCCTCGATGTGGGCACCTGCTGGGCACATGCCAGGGCCAGCCTGGGGCACTTGGCTGGAGGCAGTGGGTGCCAGACTGAGTTGTGCCGGGGGGGTGGGGGTGGGGGTAGTAATCTCCAGGTCATGGCAGTGGCACAGGGAAGCAGCCCCCTGCCCACACCGGGGCTGCTTCTGGCTGCACTCCAGAGCCCCTGACCCGCGGGGCTGAGGCACAGGAGTGTGCCCCGGGCAGGGACTGGGTTTGCTGGGCATGGGGGGCACTGGACGGCTCAGTACCCACCCCCCACTTCAGCACCCACCTCATGGCAGCACCAAGCACCGGGAGGGGATGCTCTGGAGGGGATGCAGAGCCAGAGCAGGAGGCGATGCGGGCCAGAGGAGGGGGGATGCGGGGCCAGAGCGGGGCCAGCATCAGGCAGGCAGCCCCGCGGCCGTGCCGGCGGTGTCCCGGCACCGAAGGGGTTACGGAGCATGGGCGCCGCCGTTAATAACGGAGGCCACGGGAGTGCTTTTTCTGTTTAAAAAGCCCACGGCCCAGGCTGTTCGGCTGCACAAGGGAGCCTGCTCGGGCACCGCCGCTGCTCCTTTAAGGTACCAACAACAAAGCGGGGGAAGGCTCTGGCTCCGCCCCGGCACTGCGCAGCCCCTCCGGGTCCCCAGCCAGCAGCGGCAGCCGGGACCCCCGCGACGAGCCCCGGACTACTGCTCCCGGCATCCCCCGGGCACCCCCGGGGCTTTGCTCCCTGTCGGGGATTGTAGTCCTGCCGTCGCTGTCCGTCCGTCCGTCTGTCCACCCGACCACGGCCACGCTCCCGGCTGGGGCTTTGCTGGGCAGCGCTGCAGTCTCCGCCACACACTGGCACCGATTAAACATTTCGAGCCCTCATTAGCCGGCAGCACTAATTGCCCCCACGTCGGGGCACGGAAGGAGCAGGGGTCCCCTTCCGTGGCTGCGGCGAAGAGCCCGAGCAGGTCTCCGGCACCCCCCGCCCCAGCTTCACCCCCAGCCAAGCCACAGCTCCAGCTCTCATTTCGTGTCTGCCTCCCACTGCCCTCCCCACAGGCTGGGCGAGCCCAGGGAACAGGGAAGGATCTACCTCTGGTTGCTTTCAGCTCCAAGCGCCACCGCCGAGGTGACCTCACTGGGGATGAGCAGTTCCACCGCCGGGTCCCGCACACTGCCGGTGGGAGGACAGGTCCTGGCCTCCAGAAACCACGGCAGAGGGCAGGGGAAACGGAGGCAGAGACCCGAGCAGCCTCGCACCAGGGTGCCAGGTGCCCAGGCCCCCCCCAGCTCACCGCCAGGCTCCTCCAGTACCCACTGGTGCCTGGGAGGAACCACAGCTACAAATGCCTCCAGTTGCCTGTGTGAGGACAGCAAAGGGGGTGCAGGTAAGAGCCCTCACTCACCGCAGACAGGCTCCAGCTGGGGGGGGAGGTGCTCCAGCACAGGCACAGCTGCAACGTGGGCTGAGCAGCACAGCAGACACGGGAGCATTTGCCCCATCGGTGGAACAGGGTCACTGCCAGGTGCCGCAGCCCTGGGCATCTCATCCCTCCTGGAATTGATGCTCTGGGGTGGCAAGACAAAGGGTGATGGTTTGAACCAAAAGAGGGAGACTCAGACTGGGGAGAAGGAAGAGATATTAGGCACTGAGGGTGGTGAGATCCTGGCCCAGGTTGCCAAAGGTGGGAGCTGCCCCATCCCTGGGACCATTGCAGGTCAGGTTGTCGGGGGCTCTGAGCAGCCTGCTGGAGTTGGGGATGTCCCTGCTGGCTGAAGGGTTGTCAGAGTAGAAGGCACTGAAATGTCCCTTCCTGCCCACACCATGCCATGGTCCCATGATCTCAGCAGAGCAGCTCCTGAGCTCACCACACGCAGTGTATCTGGGAGCTGTGGCACCTCAGCAATGGTTGTTCAGGAAACCCAAACCCTGCAAACACCAGAGGCAAGGTGGCAAGGCACCAGCACAGTGTGGGACAGGCTTGCTGGAGACCTGGGCAGGCACCAGTGCCAGGAGCTCTCCAGTGCCACTGATGCAGAGCAGCACACCAGCAGCTTGAGGTGCCAGGCAAGCCAAGCAGGTCACACCAAGACCAACCCAGAGGCTGCAGCCTCATCCGTGGACACCACAGCTCTGCTCACACCATCAGGGCTCATTCCTCCACAGCTCTAGCAAGGAACAGATCTGCTGCAGACCAAGCCAAGGGCACAGGAAGATGGCAGCAAAGCAGGCATGGGCTGAAAAATACCAGTGCAGGGAGAGCCTCCTGTGCTTTGGGTGATGTCTCCAGCTGGCTGACACAGGCAGCATTTGCCAGGATGAGCAGAGCCCACTGTGGAGAGGAGCAGCAAGGAGACCCTGGCAGCAGCCCCCTCCTCCATCCCATCCTCCCAGGATTAGCCACAGTGAGACTCAAGCCAGGTCCAGCCGAGGTAGCCTCCCAGCACTTTGGAGCACAGAAAGCACCAGGAGAGTTTGGAAGCACCACCTTGGACACAGGGATGGGCTTGGCTGTGCTTGGCCACGCAGCAGTGAGAGGCCACAAAGCTTATGGGTTGCACCCAGGCCCTGCAGTGCCCAGGGTGCAAGGGAGGTTGGTGCAGTTGGGTAGGAGCAGAGCAGGTCAAAGCACTCAGCATCTCCATGCCCCACTCTGGAAGCCATCACAGTTCCCCAGCTGCAGCAAGGAGGAGCAAACACCAAGTGGATGGCTTTGGGGGGTGGTTTCATCCCTGCTTTCTGTAGCATTCTATACAGAGTGCCTGACTGCAGCACTGGGGCTGGGAGTAAGAGCCAGCAGCTGTGGCACTGGGGTGACAGCCTCACCCCTCAGCCCACCCAAGCAGCTGCTCGGGGGGCTGCTGGCTTCTGCAGCCAACATCTCCCATTCCCCTGCGCTGCAGGAAGCCCTGGGGGAGCAGCCTCGGTGCAGCTTGGGTGGCCAGACAACATCACACCTTGCCCAGTGCTGAGAAGGGGGTGGCAGAGGCCAGCCCTGCTCCCAGAGCTCAGCCTGGAAGCCTTGTTCTGGCTTGTTTCCCCACCGGCTCTGTGTGTCTGAGTGCAGTAAGGAAGCCTGAAAAGCAGGATCCCTCCCAGACACGCCAGGCACCCACAGCTCCACTCGCAGACGCATCCCCGGGGAGTCAAGTTCCAGGTGCACCCAAACCCACTCATGTTTCAGCCATAGCAAATGCCTCCAGTTCCCTGTGTGAGGAAAGCTGGGCAGTGCCCGGGCCAGGACTGCAAGGCTCCGTGGCAGCCAGGCTAATTGCACTGGGGAGATCAAGCAGCAAATTCACGTCTGCGCTGGCTGCTCGGGGTGGCAAAGCTGCGTCGGCAAGCACCTGGTCCCCGACGGCTGCAGTTCACGTTTCACTGGGAAGGGAAGGAGGGGGTTAACGAAGGAGAGCATTGCCAGTTGGAAGTGCTACCTAAAAAGGGCTTCTCCTGCAAGCTGAAGCAAAATGGTTTCTCTTGCCAGCTTGTTTATTCTGCAGCTGAGAGCAGCGGACAGCCAGGTTTTGCTGCTGGAGACCACTGCAGGACCGACGGCGGCGAAACCAACCCTGGCGGCGGCACAGCAGCGCGGCTGGACCAGCTGCGGTCCAGCTGCACCATCCCCAGCCCAGGCCCAGCCCCACCGTGCCCACACCGCGGCACCTGCACCAGGAAACGTGTGGGTACAGCCTCCCTCCCTCGGGGCAAAGCTGGCACTTCAGCGGTCAGTTAAAAGCTGCAGCTGCCTTCCCAAAGCGTCTTCAGACCAACTGTGCCCTCCAGCAGCAGGGTCCCGAGAGCCCTTTCCCGTGGGAAGGGCACACAAGCCCCGGTGGGGGTCAGGGAACAGGGATGGTGGACAGAACAGAGAGGCTCTCCTCGGAAAGGCAAGTGCCAAACCGAAGCATCCTGCCCCAGCTTGCTGCTGCAGAGCCTGCAAACGGACAGGGCTTGTCCTCCTCAGGAGCAGAGCCCACGGCGTGTGCCGAGGCAGGTACCAGCCCCGCTCCCGGCTCCAGGAGATTCTGGAGCACACAGGGAGCAAAGCAGCAGAGGCAGCACACAGCCCGTCCTGCCTCTGGGACTAAAGCCACCGAGCTTCAAACAAAGCACCCACACCTGCTGCCAGAGCCGGGCGGGCAGGAGCAGCCCACGGCCGGCACAGTCCTGCCAGCTGCAGCTGCTCCCTGCCAGCCAGTGCCAGCGCCAGGCCCCTGCTCCACAGACTCGGTATTAATTATCTGGACTCTAAATAAGATTAAAGTTTTAATTCCATCTTCATCTCCTAGAGGCTCATGCTGTGTTCTTGGGTTTCTCTGGTGCCACAAAGCTTCTCAGGCAGTTACAGCAGAGGGCACTTCTCTGACAGCATCTCTGACATCAAGGCTGGCCTGTGCTGCCCCAAGAGCCCTCTGCAAAGCCCCTCCACAGCCATGCTGCTGCTGCAGACAGAGCCCTGCAGAGCCACCTGAGCCACCACTTACAGCCACAACCTGAGGGCAGCAGGGCCACAGGACGATTGAAGAGCAGAGGGCAGCCCGAGCCAAGGCAGGATGGTGAGCAGGAGCTGAAGAAGAGGACATCTACCAGGGAGATATGTTGTGGCTGGCACCATCCCCACTGCCCAAACTGCCACATAGCAGCCGGCCGAGGGGCAAATCAGACTCAGCCTGGACCACCCGGACGGGAGTTCTACAGCTGGAGATGGGCCAGAGAACAGCAAATGCCAGCTGGGCAAGAGGCAGCCGCTGCCTGCGCTGCCTGGGTAGAAGCTGTGGCTCTCTGCCTCGGTTCCCTGGTGCCCAGAAGGCCACAGAGAACACTGCAGAGCCACAGCTGGGGCTCAGTCCACCAGCACCAGCAGCCTGCAAGGGCAGAGCCTTTGATTTCACGGGACAGGAGCAAGGGCTGGCTGCAGCCATCAGAGCACCCAGAGCTCATCGCTCCGACCCCCAGCCCTGCTGCACCCCACTCTATCCGCACAGACCAGCCCCAGGTGTCTCCTCCCGCAGCTCCAGTTGCGGTGCAGCCACAGCCTGGGAAAGCCAACGAGAAGGAAGGACTGCAAGGGAACGGGCCCCGCGGGAAGAGGAAGGAGGCAGCACAGTCACCCACCTCAGATGCTGCCCAGGCCCAGCACCTCGAGCTGCAGTTACCCTCTGGGCAGGGCTGTGATTATTTGCTGCATTCTGGACAAGGGAATTGGGTCAGGAGCATCCTGCCAGAGCCTGGGAAGCCGCGGAGCGGAGCCGGGGCCGCGGCCGGCTGGGAGCGGAGCAGCCCTCAGCACGCCAGGGGGACCTGTGAAGGTGCCCGTACCACGGAGCGCGCTAGCGATGGGCAGTGCCCCGGGGCTGTCACAGCGAGAGCGGCGCAGAGCCCCCGGAGAGCCGAGCGGGGCCGGTCCCCGCTCTCACCGCCGCTCGGGGCCGCCCCCTGGGGCCGGGAGCCGCCCCCCGCTCACCTGTGAGAGGGGAAGCGGCGCAGGGAGGCGGCTCCCGGCTCAGCCGCAGCTCTGGGGCCACTCACCGCCCGCGGCGCAGCCCGCAGACCTCCTCCCGGCCCGGCCGAGGCCCCCGCAGACCCCCGACGCCTACCGGGGCCGCGCCGCGCTCGTCAGCATTTGAACGGTCCCTGGGGCCCGCCTCATCCCTATTGGCCCCCGCGCCCGTCCGTCAGAGCCCTGCCGCCGTCCCATTGGGAGGGGAGGCCGCCGGGGGGCGGGGCGGGGCCGGCGCCGCGCTATAAAAA
>VWZI01017609.1:49092-62993 GCA_013396835.1 Psilopogon haemacephalus | reverse complement strand
TCCTCTCCCAGACCCTTCCCCTCCTCCTCTTCCTCTCCCAGACCCTTCCCCTCCTCCTCCTCCTCTCCCAGACCCTTCCCCTCCTTCTCCTCCTCTCCCAGACCCTTCCCCTCCTCCTCCTCCAGATCCTTTCTCCTTCCCCTTCAGACCCATCTCCTTCTCCAGACCCTTCCCCACCTCCTCCAGCAACTTCCTCACCTTTCTTGCCCTTCTCTGGCTACACTCCATCCCCTCAATGTCCTTCTTAGGCTAAGGGGTTCAAAACTGACCCCCAGGACTGAGGTGGACAGCCCAGGTTGGCAGCAGGGAATGACCACAGATGGACCTCCATGAGTTGGTTCTGATCCTCACTGGGGTTTTGAGTCATTAGCAAGTTAATTAGGGATTGATTGGTGAGCTCCTGGCTTGTGGAGCAGGACAAAAGTCCACCCAGGTGTCATGGAATGGGTTGGGTTAGAAGTGACCTCTGGAGATGGAATCATGGAATAGGTTGTGTTGGAAGGGACCCTGGAGATGGAATCATGGAATGGGTTGGGTTAGAAGTGACTTCTAAAGCTCATCTTGCCCAACCTGCCTATGGTCAGCAGGGACGCTCCCAGCTAGAGCAGGGCCCCCAGAGCATGGTCACCTGGAGCAAGTTGCTAAATGCTTTCTTCTTCTTGCAGCAGATGATGGTGAAGGAGAGGACAAGTCTGGAGATGAAGCGGACAAAGGTGTAAGTGGCCTCTGATTTCTGCAGCTTTGGGCCAGGAGTGGGAACCTTCAAGTGGGTTCCTCTGGGTTTTGTGAGCACCCTGAAGGGCAGAAGATCTCAAATCCCCTCCAGCCCAACCTCATGAGCCCACCTTTTGTGCCCTTCAGTAGATTTGTCCCCTTGGGTGGGGTTTTCTGGAGATCCTCTGGCACTGAGAGGTCTCCAAAGCTCTGGTGAGGGCCGGGTTGAGATGTTCCTGGTGGGATGGGGGTTGCTGCCCTTGGGTCCGCTCAGGACTGGATCTAACTGGGTCCATCTGCTTCCAAAGCCCAGTGAGATAACCCCAGGCTCTCCTTGTGTTCCTCTCTTCCAGGAGAACAGCAACTGGGACCATTTGGTGGAGGAAGGTTGAGTGTCACTACCACCCTCACACCAGTTCCTGGATCAGTCCTGCTCCAGATCCACCACAGTTGGAGTTTTGGGGTCAAAAGCTTCTTGCTGTGACCTGATGACCTCCACCCTGCTTGGCTTCTGCTTGTGTGGCACCCAACTGTGCCAGGCTGGTCACCAGGGAGGTGCCAAACTAGGCTGGGTACCTCCATCTCCACATCTGGATGTTGGTTTTGGGTCACTTATCTTGCCCAGCTTGGAGGACAGCAGTGAGGACCTCTCAGTGTCACAGCAGGCAGAGCAAAGCTACCAGCAGCAGCTGGAGGAGCTTTCACTGGAGGCTTCAAGCCCCGAGCCAAACCTTGGCTTGTTGGGAGCTTGTCCAGACAACCCTGGGATCTTCAAAGCTGGAAAAGACCTTTTGAAGGCCTTGTCTGTGGTTAGGAGATCTTTTGTCCCTGCCTTTGAGGTCTTGTCCATGGTTATGAGGTCTTCTTTGTAGTTACGAGGTCATGTCTGTGGTTATGAGGTTCTTCCCCATTGTTATGAGGTCATGTCTATGGTTATGAGGTCTTTTACCCATGGTTTTGAGGTCTTCTCCATGGTTAGGAGATCTTTGGTCCATGGTTATGAGGTCATGTCTGTGGTTATGAGGTTCTTCCCAATGGTCATGAAGTCTTTTCTCCATGGTTTTGAGATCTCCACGGTTATGAAGTTTTTGTCCATGGTTATGAGGTCATGTCCATGGTTATGAGGTCTTCATGATTATGAGGTCTTCTTCATGGTTCTGAGGTCTACTCCATGCTTGTGAGGTCTTCTCCATGAATCTAAGAGCCTAGAACCCAGCAGCACCTCCTAGGCAAGCCTGCAGCTGAATTCTGTCTCCTTTCAAAGAAATTTTGCTTCTTCAAGAGGAGAAACATCAAACCTGCTTCTTGGCCAGCCCCAGGAGCACCAGGACCTTCCACTTGAAGCTTAGAAAAGACCTCTTAGGATCCTCACGTCCAACCAGGAGCACCTCCTGGAACAGCCCAACATTCGTTCAGTCTCAAAGCCACCTCAAATCGTTTTGAGTGGAGGTTTTCAGTCCCATCAACCCCTGCTTGGTGCCTCCTGAGGTTGGGTGACTTGGAGGGGGTGGGGAAAACACATTGGGAGGGCTTTGGGTGCTGCTTTTGGGCCACTTGCAGCTTCTCCTGCCTGCCCTTGTGCTCTGCCCCTGCCAGGGCCAGCTGGGGGCTGCCCAGCTGCAGAGCCCAGGAGCTGCTGGAGACAGCCCTGCAGAGCTTGAGGAGATGCTGAGGGCACCTCTGGGGGTGCTGCTGGGGCTGGGAAGGAGCCTGCAAGAGAGCAGCCCCAGAGGGCATCTCCATGCTGGGGGTTGGTGGGCATGAGGCTGGGGCTGGGCTCTGCTCAGTGGTGCCCAGAGATGAGCCAAGGGGCAGCAAGGGGAAGGCAGGAGGTGCCCTGAGCAGCAGCTGCTTGGCTTGGAGTCTCCCAGGCCTGAAGCAGCTGCCCAGAGAGGTTGTGGAGCCTCCTTGTGTGGAGAACTTCCAATGGCAGCTGCCCCCTGGGCTCCTGAGCACCCTGCAGTGGGCACTCTGCTGGCCTGGCTGAGCTCCAGAGCTCCCTTCCCACCTCCCCACGCTGGGATTTGGGGGTGCCCTGAAGCTGTTCTGCTCTTGCTGGGTGCTGCTGGGACTGGGGAGCCTGCAGGAGAGCAGCCCCAGAGGGCATCTGCTCCATGATGAGGTTGAGGGCATGAGGCTGGGGCTGGGCACTGCTCAGAGGTGCCCAGAGATGAGCCAAAGGGCAGCAAGAGGGAGCCAGGAGGTGCCAGCAGGAGCAAGCTCTTAGCTTGGAAGGTTGAGAGCCCTCAGAGAGGTTGTGGAGTCTCCTTGTGTGGAGAGCTTCCAGTGCCAGCTGCCCACTGGGCTCCTGGACACCTTGCTGGGCATGAACCTCCTGGAGCATCATCTCAGATGATGAAGATGAGCTCCAGAGGTCTCTTTCATGGTCCCACCACGCTGGGATTGGGAGTTCTTGGATTCTGTTTTTCCTTTCACAAGCATTCCAAAGGGATTCTTGGGAAGGTAACTGGAGAGAGCCCTCCAAAGCCACCCCAAGAGGCAGAGCTGCTGCTGGAGCATCTCTGCTGGGCCCTGCTGAGCTTCCTCCAGGAGCATTTTCAGCCTCAGCTGTGGAATGAGTGGAATAAAAAGGATAATTTTGGGAAGAAAAATTGGGGAAGGATACTTGGGAATACCGTGGGAAGGTCATGGAGCCTGGAAGCAGAGGAGTTGTGCTGGACAGCTGCTAGAGACCTTGGGAAGAAGCAGTTGGAAGCTTGTGGAGGGAGGTGGAGAACATCTGGAGACCAGAAGATCTTTGGAGCCCCTGGAGCTGGTGGGATTCGCATGGATTCTGATGGCATTCCAATGGATTTTGATGGGATTCTGATGGGATTCCAATGGATTGTGGTGGATTCAGATGGATTCTGGTGGCATTTCAGTGGATTCTGATGGCACTCCAATGGATTTTGGTGGGATTCAGATGGATTCTGGTGGCATTCTGATGGATTCTGATGGCATTCCCATGGATTCTGATGGCATCCCAATGGATTGTGGTGGATTCTGATGGCATTCCAATGGATTTTGGTGGGATTCAGATGGATTCTGATGGCATTCCAGTGGATTGTGGTGGATTTTGGTGGGATCAGATGGACTCTGATGGAATTTGGATGGGTTCTGATGGAAATATGATGGATTCTGCTGGAATCAAATGGATTCTGATGGAAGTTTGATGGGATCCGCTGGGTTCTGATGATTTCTGCTGGATTCTGATGGGTTCTAATGGAATCAGATGGATTCTAATGGAATTTTGGTGGAATCTGATGGGTTCTGCTGGATTCTAATAGAATTCTGATGGGTTCTGATGTAATCAGATGGGTTCTGATGGAAGTCTGCTGGAATTCTGATGTATTCCAATGGAATTAGATGGGTTCTGAAGGGATCTGCTGGGTTTTGATGGAATTCTGATGGGTTCTGATGGATTCTAATGGAATTCTGATGGGTTCTGATGGAGTCAGATGGGTTCTGATGGAATTCTGCTGGAATCAGATGGATTCTGATGGAAGTCTGCTGGAATTCTGATGTATTCCAATGGAATTAGATGGGTTCTGAAGGGATCTGCTGGGTTTTGATGGAATTCTGATGGGTTCTGATGGATTCTAATGGAATTATGATGGGTCCTGCTGGGTTCTAAAGGAATTCTGCTGTGTTCTGATGGAATTCTGATGGATTCTGATGGATTCCAATGGAATTCTGATGGGTTCTGATGGAATCAGATGGGTTCTGATGGAATTCTGATGGGTTCCAATTGAATTAGATGGGTTCTGAAGGGATCTGCTGGGTTTTGATGGAATTCTGATGGGTTCTGATGGAATCAGATGGGTTCTGATGGAATTCTGATGGGTTCCAATTGAATTAGATGGGTTCTGAAGGGATCTGCTGGGTTTTGATGGAATTCTGATGGGTTCTGATGGATTCTAATGGAATTCTGATGGGTCTTGCTGTGTTCTAATGGAATTCTGCTGTGTTCTGATGGAACTGTGATGGATTCTAATGGAATTCTGATGGGTTCTGCTGGAATCAGATGGATTCTGATGGAAGTCTGCTGGAATTCTGATGTATTCCAATGGAATTAGATGGGTTCTGAAGGGATCTGCTGGGTTTTGATGGAATTCTGATGGGTTCTGTTGGATTCTAATGGAATTCTGCTGGGTCCTGCTGTGTTCTGATGGAATTCTGCTGCATTCTGGTGGATTTTGATGTGATTCTGATGGGTCCTGTTGGAATTCTGCTGGAAATCTGCTGGAATTCTGATAGCTTCTTTCTCCCCACCTCAGCCTCTGGAGATGGTGAGGATGACGATGAGGAGGTGAAGAAGAAGAGGGAGAAGCAGCGGAGAAGAGATCGGATGCGCGACCGCGCCATGGACAGGTGAGGGCAGAGCTTCTACTACAGCTTTACTATCTCCAGGAGGAAGCAGCAGCTGCTGGTTGACCCCTGGGGCTTCTACTACAGCTTTGCTACATCCAAGGCCAAGTCAAACCTCGTGTTTAATCCATGCGTGTCCTACTACAGATTTACTCTGTCCTAGAGGAGGTAAATCCTCATGGGTTAATCTACTACAGCTTTACTATGTCCAAGAAAAATTAGAGGCTGGTTGGATGCTACTACAGGTTTATTTTGTCTTGGAGAAAGTAAATCCCTGTGGATTCTACTACAGCTTTACTTTGTTCAAGACAAAGAAGTAAGTGCTGGTTAATCCATGTGCATTCTACTACAGGTTTACTTTGTCCAACAGAAAGTAAATCCCTGTGGGTTAATCTGTGGGGGTTCTACTATGGTTTTACTCTGTTCAAGACAAGGAAGTAGGTGCTGGTTGGTCCACGTGGGATCTACTACAGCTTTACTACCTCCAGGAAGAAGAAGCAGGTGCTGGTTAATTTCCATGGGTTCTACTACAGAATTATTTTGTCCAGGGTAGTTTCACATTGTCCAAGAGAAAGTAGATCCCTGTGGATTAATTACCTGCTGTGGATTCTACTAGAGCTTTACTCCATCCAAGACAAAGTAGATCCCTGTGGATTAAACCATGGGAGCTCTACTACAGTTTTACTCTGTCCAAAACAAAGTAGATCCCTGTGGATTATTCCATGGGAACTCTTGGGAGCTCTACTACAGCTTTGCTCCATTCAAGACAAAGTAGATCTCTGTGGGTTCTACTACAGCTTTAGTCCATCCAAGAGAAAGTAGATCCCTGGGGGTTAATGCATGGGAGTTCTACTACAGCTTTTCTCCATCCAATACAAAGTAGATCCCTGTGGATTAATGCATGAGAGCTCTACTACAGCTTTACTCTGTCCAAAACAAAGTAGATCCCTGTGGATTATTCCATGGGTACTCTTGGGAGCTCTACTGCAGCTTTACTCCATCCAAGACAAAGTAGATCCCTGTGGGTTCTACTACAGCTTTACCCCATCCAAGAGAAAGTAGATCCCTGTGGATTAACACACAGGAGCTCTACTACAGCTTTACCCCATCCAAGAGAAAATAGATCCCTGTGGATTAATGCCTGGGAGCTCTACTACAGCTTTACTCCATTCAAGAGAATGTAGATCCCTGTGAATTTTAATACAGCTTTACTCTGTGGGTTGCTCCCCGTGGGTTCTGCAGTCTCAAGTCCAATCAGGCTGGGCCCTGGTGGCACTCAGAGGACGCCAGGAGGTAGCAAAGCCCAGGAGGGAGCTGGGGAGGGCCTGGATCTGGGTCTCCTGCTGGAGCTGATCCGGCGCCTCCCGGGAATCCTTTCCCAGGATCCAGTTTGCCTGCTCCGTCTGCAAGTTCCGCAGCTTCGAGGAGGAGGAGATCCAGAAGCACCTCCAGAGCAAGTTCCACAAGGAGACCTTGCGCTACATTGGCACCAAACTGCCCGACAAGACCGTGGAGTTCCTGCAGGTGGGAGCTGCCTGGCAGGGCCACGAGCAGCCTGGAATGGCCAGGATGGGGCTGGAGATGGGCAGGAGCAGGCTGGAAGCACCAGGATAGGGCTGGGAGGGCCAGGAGCAGCTGGGGACAGGCAGGATCAGGCTGGGAGGGCCAGGAGCAGCTGGGGATGGGCAGGAGCAGGCTGGAAGCACCAGGATAGGGCTGGGAGGGCCAGGAGCAGCTGGGGACAGGCAGGATCAGGCTGGGAGGGCCAGGAGCAGCTGGGGATGGGCAGGAGCAGGCTGGAAGCACCAGGATAGGGCTGGGAGGGCCAGGAGCAGCTGGGGACAGGCAGGATCAGGCTGGGAGGGCCAGGAGCAGCTGGGGATGGGCAGGAGCAGGCTGGAAGCACCAGGATAGGGCTGGGAGGGCCAGGAGCAGCTGGGGACAGGCAGGATCAGGCTGGGAGGGCCAGGAGCAGCTGGGGATGGGCAGGAGCAGGCTGGAAGCACCAGGATAGGGCTGGGAGGGCCAGGAGCAGCTGGGGACAGGCAGGATCAGGCTGGGAGGGCCAGGAGCAGCTGGGGATGGGCAGGAGCAGGCTGGAAGCACCAGGATAGGGCTGGGAGGGCCAGGAGCAGCTGGGGACAGGCAGGATCAGGCTGGGAGGGCCAGGAGCAGCTGGGGATGGGCAGGAGCAGGCTGGAAGCACCAGGATAGGGCTGGGAGGGCCAGGAGCAGCTGGGGACAGGCAGGATCAGGCTGGGAGGGCCAGGAGCAGCTGGGGATGGGCAGGAGCAGGCTGGAAGCACCAGGATAGGGCTGGGAGGGCCAGGAGCAGCTGGGGACAGGCAGGATCAGGCTGGGAGGGCCAGGAGCAGCTGGGGATGGGCAGGAGCAGGCTGGAAGCACCAGGATAGGGCTGGGAGGGCCAGGAGCAGCTGGGGACAGGCAGGATCAGGCTGGGAGGGCCAGGAGCAGCTGGGGATGGGCAGGAGCAGGCTGGAAGCACCAGGATAGGGCTGGGAGGGCCAGGAGCAGCTGGGGACAGGCAGGATCAGGCTGGGAGGGCCAGGAGCAGCTGGGGATGGGCAGGAGCAGGCTGGAAGCACCAGGATAGGGCTGGGAGGGCCAGGAGCAGCTGGGGACAGGCAGGATCAGGCTGGGAGGGCCAGGAGCAGCTGGGGATGGGCAGGAGCAGGCTGGAAGCACCAGGATAGGGCTGGGAGGGCCAGGAGCAGCTGGGGACAGGCAGGATCAGGCTGGGAGGGCCAGGAGCAGCTGGGGATGGGCAGGAGCAGGCTGGAAGCACCAGGATAGGGCTGGGAGGGCCAGGAGCAGCTGGGGACAGGCAGGATCAGGCTGGGAGGGCCAGGAGCAGCTGGGGATGGGCAGGAGCAGGCTGGAAGCACCAGGATAGGGCTGGGAGGGCCAGGAGCAGCTGGGGACAGGCAGGATCAGGCTGGGAGGGCCAGGAGCAGCTGGGGATGGGCAGGAGCAGGCTGGAAGCACCAGGATAGGGCTGGGAGGGCCAGGAGCAGCTGGGGACAGGCAGGATCAGGCTGGGAGGGCCAGGAGCAGCTGGGGATGGGCAAGATCAGGCTGGAAGCACCAGGACAGGGCTGGGAGGGCCAAGAGCAGCTGGGGATGGGCAGGATCAGACTGGAAGCACCAGGATAGGGCTGGGAGGGCCAAGAGCAGCTCGATTGCAAGGATCTTTCTGGGATTCCCAGTATTAGATTGGGATGTTCCAGGCAGAATTTGGGATGTCCACGATGAGTTTGGGAGTATTTCCAACCAATGAGTTTAGGATTTCCAGGCTGAATTTGGGACTTTCTGGCTGCTTTTGGGATTATCCAGGCTGCTGAGGCTGTGGAACCTGCAGAAGAGCAGCCCCAGAGGGCATCTTCTCCATGCTGTGGGTCAGGGGAGCATGAGGTTGGAGCTGGGCTCTGCTCAATGGTGCCCAGAGATGAGCCAAGGGTAGCAAGTGGGAGCCAGGAGGTGCCAGGAGGAGCAAGCTCTTGGCTCGGAGGGTTGAGAGCCCTCAGGGAGGTTGTGGAGTCTCCTTGTGTGGAGAGCTTCCAATGGCAGCTGCCCACTGGGCTCCTGAGCACCCTGCTGTGGGCACCCTGCTGGCCTGGCTGAGCTCTAGAGGTCCCTTCCCACCTCCCCACGCTGGGATTTGGTCGGGGAAAGTCCCAGTGGATTGCCCACCTGGTGTTGGTGTGGGGGCTGGAGGCCATTGAGTGCTGTCCCCTGCCAGGAGTACATCGTCAATAGGAACAAGAAGATCGAGAAGCGGCGCCAGGAGCTGACGGAGAAGGAGGGCACCAAGCAGAAACCAGACCCCTTCAAGGGTGAGTAACTGTGCCCAGAGCAAGGAACCGGCTCAAGATGAACCCAAAAATTATCAAACTGACCCCAAAAAAATGAAGGATTCGAGCAGTTTGGCCTCAGGCTCTGGGTGGCTTTTGGTCAACCTGTCCGAAGTGCAGGTAGATGACATCTGGGGCCCTTCCCTTGCCCACTGATGTTGCCCATTAGGTTGGACAGGCAGGACTTGCCCTCATTGGGTTCTCCAATCTCCTCCTGGTCCTCTGTGGGCCTTACCACCTTACCTCTTTCACATTGGTGGGATCTAGTTTGGAGCAGAACATTTCTTGGAGCTACCCAAAGGATTGGGTTTGTCTCTGGAGGGAAGTTGAGTGTTAAAGGAAGACCTTGGCCATGCCATGCTCCTCAAAGAGGGTCAAGAGTGGCATTGAGCAGCCAAATGACCTATTGGTGAGTTCTTGGGGCTAAGGTCTCCCCATTCAGATGATACCAAGCTGAGTGGAATGTTGAGCTGCTGGAGGCTTTGAAGGTTTTCAAGAGAGATCTTGCTAGGCTGGAGCCATGGGGTGAGGGGCACCAAGGCCAAGTGTTGGGACTCACCAAGCCCATGAAGGCTCCAGGCTGGGGGCAGAGTGGCTGGAAGGTGTCTGGTGGGAAAGGCCTTGGGGGGTTGGAGGTGGGCAAGGAGGGCACCAGCAGCCTGGGCTGGAGCAGTAGGAGGAGGGCAGGGATTGTCCCCCTGCACTGGGGGCACTTGGGAGGACACCCCTGGAGTGCTGGGGTGAGGTTTGGGCCCTTCAGCTCAAGAAGGACATCAAGGAGCTGGAGAGTGGCCAGAGAAGGGCTAAGAAAGGTGGGGAAGGGTCTGGAGAGGTTGTGAGGAGCAGCTGAGGAAGCTGGGAGAGTTGAGGCTGCAGCAGAGGAGGCTGAGGGGAGCCCTTCTGGGGCTCTGCAGCTCCCTGGCAGGAGGCTGCAGCCAGCTGGGTATGAGTCCTCTTGTTTTGAGGGCTGGCAGCAGAGGCAGCAGCCTGAAGGGCAGGCTGAGGTTGGCCATGAGCAGAAATGTCCTGAGGGAAGGGCTTGGTGAGGCCTGGCCCAGGGGCAGTGGTGGAGTCTCCATGGCTGGAGAGGCTCTGCAAGCCCTGGAGCTGTGGTCCTGAAGGTCCTGGTGGTGCCCTGACAGTGCTGGGTGAAGAGTTCACAGAGTCACAGCATTAACCAGATTGGAAAAGAGCTTCGAGATCATCGAGTCCAACCTAGAAAGGTTGAAGTTGGGAGTCTCTGAGCTCGAAGTTGAGGTTCTGTGAGCTCAAATTTGAGGTTCTGTGAGCTCAAAGTTGAGGCTCTGTGAGCTCAAAGTTGAGGTTCTGTGAGCTCAAAGTTGAGGTTCTGTGAGCTCAATGTTGAGGTCCTGTGAGCTCGAAGTTGATGTTCTGTGAGCTCGAAGTTGAGGTCCTGTGAGCTCGAAGTTGAGGTCCTGTGAGCTCGAAGTTGAGGTCCTGTGAGCTCGAAGTTGATGTTCTGTGAGCTCAAAGTTGAGGTTCTGTGAGCTCAATGTTGAGGTCCTGTGAGCTCGAAGTCGATGTTCTGTGAGCTCGAAGTTGAGGTCCTGTGAGCTCGAAGTTGATGTTCTGTGAGCTCAAAGTTGAGGTTCTGTGAGCTCAATGTTGAGGTCCTGTGAGCTCGAAGTCGATGTTCTGTGAGCTCGAAGTTGAGGTCCTGTGAGCTCGAAGTTGATGTTCTGTGAGCTCAAAGTTGAGGTTCTGTGAGCTCAATGTTGAGGTCCTGTGAGCTCGAAGTCGATGTTCTGTGAGCTCGAAGTTGAGGTCCTGTGAGCTCGAAGTTGATGTTCTGTGAGCTCAAAGTTGAGGTTCTGTGAGCTCAATGTTGAGGTCCTGTGAGCTCGAAGTCGATGTTCTGTGAGCTCGAAGTTGAGGTCCTGTGAGCTCGAAGTTGAGGCTCTGTGAGCTCAAAGTTGATGTTCTGTGAGCTCGAAGTTGAGGCTCTGTGAGCTCAAAGTTGAGGTTCTGTGAGCTTGATGTTAGGACACTGTGAGCTCGAAGTTGAGGTTCTGTGAGCTCGAAGTTGATGTTCTGTGAGCTCAAAGTTGAGGTTCTGTGAGCTCAATGTTGAGGTCCTGTGAGCTCGAAGTCGATGTTCTGTGAGCTCGAAGTTGAGGTTCTGTGAGCTCGAAGTTGAGGTTCTGTGAGCTCGAAGTTGGGACTCTATGTGCTTTGAAGGTCTTCTCCAAGCCAGTCAGTTCCATCCTTCTGTGCTGTTGTCCCTGCAGGCATTGGGCAGGAGCACTTCTTCAAGAAGATTGAGGCTGCTCACTGCATGGCCTGTGACATGCTGATCCCTGCCCAGAACCACCTGCTCCAGAGGCACCTCCGCTCGGCCGACCACAACCGCAACCGCAGGGTGAGCAGCTCCCAACCTCCTACCCCCAGCTTCCCCTTCCCCAGCAGGCCCAGGGGATGACTCCAGGCTTCAGCTTCATCTGCACCTTCCACAACCTCCTCCTGTACTCTGAGATCCCACCCCGGACACAAAGCTGCTGAGCAGAATGCTCAGAAGGGTTGTGAGATGCTGAGGCCGCTTCTCTTTGATGACTTCATCCACGATCCATAGGAGAACATCAAAGCACCCTCAGGAGATCTGGAGATGGCAGCAAGCTGGGTGGGATGTTGAGCTCCTGGAGTGTTTGAAGGTTCTCCAGAGGGATCTTGGCCAGGCTGGAGCCATGGGCTGAGGGCAGTGGGCTGAGAGTCACCAAGGACAAGTTTTGGGTCCTACCCTTTTGTCCCACCAAGTCCTCATGGAGGCTCCAGGCTGGGGGCACAGTGACTGGAAGGTGTCTGGTGGGAAAGGCACCTTGGGGGGTTGGAGAGGAACCAGCAGTACCCAGGTGGCCAAGAAGGTCACCAGCAGCCTGGCCTGGAGCAGACGTGGTGTGGGCAGCAGCAGCAGGGCAGGGATTGTCCTCCTGCACTAGGGGCACTTGGGAGGGCACCCCTGGAGTGCTGGGGTCAGGTTTGGGCTCTTTAGCCTAAGGATATTGAGGAGCTGGAAAGTGGCCAGAGAAGGGCAAAGAAAGGTGGGGAATGCTCTGGAGAAGTTGTGAGGAGCAGCTGAGGGATCTGGGGGAGAGTTGAGGTTGCAGCAGAGGAGGCTGAAGGGAGTCCTTCTGGGGCTCTGCAGCTCCCTGGCAGGAGGCTGCAGCCAGCTGGGGCTGAGCCCTCTTGTCCTGAGGACTGGCAGCAGAGGCAGCAGCCTGAAGGTGCTGCCAGGGTAGGCTGAGGTTGGCCATGAGCAGAAATGTCCTGAGGGAAGGGCTTGGTGAGGCCTGGCCCAGGCTGCCCAGGGCAGTGGTGGAGTCTCCATGGCTGGAGATGCTCTTCAAGCCCTGGAGCTGTGGTGCTGAGGGCCCTGGGTTGGTGGTGCCCTGGGACATGGGACACTGCAGGCTCAGGGGTTGGACTCAATGATCCTGGAGGTCTTCTCCAACCAAAGCAATTCTGCTGTGATTCTTTTAGGGATGATTTGTGGGGTGTGAGATGAGGACTGGAGGAGGAGGAGGAGGAGGAACAGGAGCTCCTCATCTCCTCTCTTCCCTGCTTGCCCTCACTGTTGGCTTCCCTTGCAGATGGCTGCAGAGCAGTTCAAGAAGACCAGCCTGCACGTGGCCAAGAGTGTCCTCAACAACAAACACATCGTGAAGATGCTGGAGAAATACCTCAAGGTGAGTGCAGGAGAAGACTTTAGGTGCCTGGTGCCGCCTGGAGCTGCCTGTCGCCGCCGGGGACCTCCACGGGATGAAGTGGAGCTTCCACTCCATAAGCTTTTAAAACCTCAAGGTGGTGCCTTTGGTTTCCTTCTTGGTGGCTTCTCCACCACTTCTCCAGGTTCCTTCTCCTCTCTTTTGCTTTGGTTTCACCCTCAGAGGCCCTCTCGGGCGCGTGGGGATCCGTGCGGAGGCCAAAACGGAAGCATCGGGACCTAGCCAAAGGAGCTCCCCAAGTTCTCCAAAGCCACCCATGGAGATGTGGCCTTTGGAAAGGTGTCGGGGGGACACCAGGATCCCCCTCCTTGCCCTCCCAAGTCCAGGGGGAGGCAGCACCTTGGGTCGGGAAGTCACCGCTTGAATCCCTCCGGGATCGAATCCACCAGGAGCATGCTCCAGGTCCCTGCTCTGGGAGGGGGAAATGTTGACCCCGTGGAGCTCAACCAAGTGGTGGTTGCATCCCATTCCCAAGTCCTCCTTAGTCCCTGCACCCCTTTTCCCAAGTCCTCATCCCTTGGGAAGTGGCAGAGACCACCCCGGCCGATCGACGGAGCAAGCAGGAGAGGTGAGGGTAGGGTTGGTTTTAATCCCAAAGCAGCGTTTGGAAGGCCAGGAAGAAGCCTTGGAACTGCAGAGGATTGGGTGGGATCCGTGCGGGAACGCCGCCGCCGAGCCCACCCCGGGGGTGTCCGCGGGGTTCCGGAGGCGGCATCTGAGGAAAGGTCTCAAACCTCCCTCCGCCAAGCCAAGAGGAGAGAAAAAAAAAACCCAAACCTGAAGCTTTTTGGCTCTGGGAATCCAGGAATGGTCCCAGGATCCAGCAGGAGAAGGCCTTGGTTGCCCATCCCAGCAGCCACAAGGGCAGGCAGATGCCTTCACCCTTCGCCCGCGGCCCCACCGCGGGGGAGCAGAGGTTGTTCCCCCTTTGTCCCACCAACGTCACCGCTTCAGGGTTTCGTTTGTGCTAAAATTGAGCCAAAGCAGTCAAAAAACAACCGAAAAAAATCCAAACCACCAATCCTGGGATTCCCCCACCCTTGGTGGGGACCAGAGAACTTTGGAGCCGGGAGCTGCATCCCTCCACCCGGCCTCTCATACACGTTGAGCAAGAGGGGTGAACCCCCTGCGGTACCCCACGGGGAGAGCAGCGAGGTGCAAACCTCCAGCAGCTCTTTTTGAGACACTTTAACAACCAAAAAAAAAC
>VWZI01017609.1:12596-38207 GCA_013396835.1 Psilopogon haemacephalus | reverse complement strand
GCTTTAAGAGCTCCCCCTGCAAACGGTTTTTATTTTGGGGGGCTTTAAGAGCTCCTCCTGCAAATAGCTTTTACTTTGAGGGGCTTTAAAAGCTCTCCCTGCAAACGGCTTTTACTTTGGAGGGATTTAAAAGCTCCCCCTGCAAACGGTTTTTATTTTGGGGGGGCTTTAAAAGCTCCCCCTGCAAATGGTTTTTATTCTGGAGGGATATAAAAGCTGCAAAAGCTTCTCCACGCTCCTCAGCAGCAGCAACATTCCCAGGACAAACCTCTTCCCAGTTCCGTTACTTTCCAGTTCCCACCCAGTTCTCCAGCAGCCAAGCTCTGGGAATAGAGAGGCAGGGATGGGTGTTAAAAGCTGAGGGAATTAAGTTGTTAATTAACCCGGTAATGAATTTGTAGCTTGATGGGGCAGCAAAAAAAGGACCTCGGGAGACAGCCCTGAGGGTGCTGCTTTGAGGGTTGGCTCCTGGGGGTTGTCTCTCCAGTACCCAGCAGAGTTTTGGGGTGGTTTGAGTGATTTCAGAGCCCCTTTGCTGTTTCCCAGAGGTGTGAGTTGAGCTGTTTGTGGTGTGGGGACTTCGGGGTGCTGTGCCTGAGCTCTCTTTAAGCTTCCAGACAGGAAAATGAGCCCAAAGTGCTTGGAAGAGCCCAAATGTTGTTGGTTTCTCCCCTTTTTAAAGGCTGTTGGATCTTCACTGCTGAGCTGGATCAGCTTTGGGCATTTATTTTACCCACAGGGCTGCTTGCAGAGGTCAGTGTGGACGGAATTCACCTCTCTGGGAATTGTCACAGGGGTTAAAAGTCCTCCTCAGCCACTCTCTGCACTTCCAGGAGGGCACTTCTGTGCTCCAGGAGAGGAGGCAAAGAGGAAATCTTGGACTTGGCCCACGCTTGAGCTTCTACAACCTCCGTAGTGACCACAAATAAACACCAAGGGATGGGGAGGGGATGGAAACCACCCCTGTGGGGGCTGCTTTTCCTCTCAGGGGTAGACCAAAACACCAATTCCCTCCTGGTTTTAGTCCTCTCCGAGTCCATTTGTGTCTGGAATCGTTGCCGGTGCTGCCTTGGCTGTTGCCAGCAGGGTGGGGAGGGGACCAGGTGGTGCTGGAACGGCTTCTGGAGGAGCAAGGCAGGGCTTGGGGTTCGGCTTGGAGATGAGCACAGGCAGGAACTGACCTCCTCTGGCTGCTCCCCTGCAGCTCCTTCTCAGTGAAGCGATTTGAGGTGGGGGTGATGGTGCTCAGAGCCCCACCCCCACCCCGTGCTGCTTTGGATCCGTTCCTCCAGAGTAAACTTTGAGGCTGGGTCGTTATTATCTGCTGGCAAACAACATCTGGAGCAGGTTCAGGAATGTCCACCAGGAAGATATTTTACCTTGCACTGAGTCCTCCAGGCGGGAGGAGCCAAACTGGGATGAAATCAGGAGGTGGTTGGGGGGAGAGGGGAGGGAAAAGCTCCTCCTGGGCTGTGTCTTTTCCCTGCTTGGGCGATCAAATGATTCCTGCTGCTTCCTCCAGTCGTTCCCTTCCTGCATGTGGAGGGGCCACAGGAACATCTTCTGGATGCCACCTCGGGAGGGTTCCACAGAGCATGTCTGAGGTGGAGATGCTTGTGTCACCTCCTGGCTCCTCGGCATCACTTCTGGGCTCTGCATCTGCAGGGTTCTTGGTGTGGAAGGGACTGAAGGAAGGTGTCTGAGAGGTCTTAGGAGTACTGGAAGGGGCTGAGCTGGGGATTTGCATCTGCATTTGGAGGGCTCTTGGTGTGGAAGAGACTGAAGTGAAGTGTCTGAGCTGAGGTTTGCATCTGGATTTGGGGAGTTCTTGGTGTGGAAGGGCCTGAAGTGTCTGAGAGGTCCTAGGGGGACTGGAAAGGGCTGAGCTGAGGCTTTGCATCTGCATTTGGAGTGCTCTTGGTGCGTAAGAGACTGAAGTGTCTATGAGCTCCTGGGGGGGACTGGAAGGGACTGAGCTGATGTTTACATCTGGATTTGGAGGGTTCTTGGTGTGGGAAGGACTGAAGGGAGGTGTTTGTGAGCTCTTGGAGGGACTGGAAGNGGAAAGGGCTGAGCTGATGTTTACATCTGGATTTGGAGGGTTCTTGGTGTGGAAGAGACTGAAAGGAAGGTGTCTGAGAGGTCCTAGGGGGACTGGAAAGGGCTGAGCTGATGTTTACATCTGGATTTGGAGGGTTCTTGGTGTGGAAGAGACTGAAAGGAAGGTGTCTGAGAGGTCCTAGGGGGACTGGAAAGGGCTGAGCTGATGTTTACATCTGGATTTGGAGGGTTCTTGGTGTGGAAGAGACTGAAAGGAAGGTGTCTGAGAGGTCCTAGGGGGACTGGAAAGGGCTGAGCTGATGTTTACATCTGGATTTGGAGGGTTCTTGGTGTGGAAGGGACTGAAGTATCTAAGCTGAGGTTTGCATCTGCATTTGGAGGGTTCTTGGTGGGGAAGAGACTGAAAGAAAGGTGTCTGAGAGGTCCTGGGGGACTGGAAAGGGCTGAGCTGAGGTTTGCATCTGCATTTGGAGGGTTCTTGGTGGGGAAGAGACTGAAAGGAAGGTGTCTGAGAGGTCCTAGGGGGACTGGAAAGGGCTGAGCTGATGTTTACATCTGGATTTGGAGGGTTCTTGGTGTGGAAGAGACTGAAAGGAAGGTGTCTGAGAGGTCCTAGGGGGACTGGAAAGGGCTGAGCTGATGTTTACATCTGGATTTGGAGGGTTCTTGGTGTGGAAGGGACTGAAGTATCTAAGCTGAGGTTTGCATCTGGATTTTGTGGGTTCTTGGTGTGGAAGGACTGAAGCAAAGTGTCTGATCTTCTGGCGGGACTGGAAAGGGCAGAGCTGAGGTTTGCATCTGGATTTTGGGGGTTCTCGTGAGAAGGAGAAAACCGAAGTGTCTGTGGGCTCCTGGTGGGGGGAGCAGAGGAGCTGTGGGGGCTGTATCCGAGGGGTTTGCAGCCTTGGCAGGGGTCGGGGCAGGCTGGGAGCAGCTCTGCCGAGCGGATGCAGTGATGCTGGAAGGGGGGAGGTGAGGAGCTGCCCGGCACAGCCTGGGAATCCCAGCACAGGGATCCCCAGGATCAGCTCCTGCCCACCGGCAGCACCTCTCTGGCCCTTGCCCTGGAGCAAGAAGGGGCAGTGCCCAGGCCAGTCCGGCGCTGGATGGAGGCTTTATCCCCACCACTTCTCCTCCTGAAGCTCCTGCTTCCCAAAACTGGGACATTTTGGGGTTGCTCCAACTGACCCCCACCCTAATCTTTGATCCAGGCAAGCACTCCACAACCTCTTCCTTTCAGAAAGTAGCTGAGAAAGGCTCTCAATAGTCCTGAAATATCAACCTGGAGGAGGTGTCAGAAGGTCAGCTTGATGGCTCCAGAGGGGCTGTTAAATCCCAGCAGGGAATTCCTGCTCTGGAATGTTTGGGATATTTTGGGAAGGGGTTGCAGAAGCAGCCTCGAGTTGCCCTCTGCGTGGACCAACAGGATCCAGAGTGGGTTTGGTGTGGTTTTGGGGGGGTTCTTGATTCACTTCTGCCTCAGACACCTCCAGGTTCCCTTGGGATGAGCTGCTGTTCCATATGGATCTGGCTGTCAGCAAGGGGTTGGGATGTGGGGAGGACATGGAACACCCCGAACCAAACTGGAAATCCTCAGCTGGAACCTGGCAAAGACTCCCCCAAAGCTCTTCCTTTTGGGCACTTATCCTTTTTCCATGATATTTTGAACCTTCTCCTGCTTTTATCTGGAAATGGAGGGAAATCCTGGAAATAGAGAGGGGGGAAAAACCCAGGAACTGTAACCCCCCCAAAATGATTGAGGTCAGAATATTTGGGGAAGTGTCTGAGGAGCAAAATTCTCTCCCTGGGTTGTTTCTGATCCTTATTTTAACGGCCAGGAGCAGCTTTGCTCCCATTTTCCCTTTTATTTTATTTTTTTTTTTAGGGTGGAATTTTGTCCCTTCCTTAGCTGCTGGTTCCTGGGAGCAGGAGGAGAGCTGCTAATTATAACTTCTCCAGCAGCTTAGGACAATCCTGCCCTGCCTGGAGGAGGAGGAGGAGGATGGCTCAGAGCCAGCAAAACACAAAACAGCTTCCAAAAAAAAAAAAACCAACCCAAAACCAAACTGACAAACCCAAAAGCAAACCAATAAACCCAAAACCAAACCAAAAAACCTCAAACCCACCCCCAAAAAAACTCAAACCCAACCCTTAGGGTTGGGCAAATATCTTAAAACCCAATTCCCAGGCTGGGAATGGGACATCCCTCTGGAATCTGAGGGGTTTCCTCTTGGCTTTGGCTTCCTGAAGGTCAAATTCCTGGGTTAGGGAAGGTTGTGGAGGGGACACACATTTGGTGCCCTTAGTTAGGTCAAGCTGAGCCCCAGAGGTTGATTTTTGTGGTTCCTTGAGTTGGGTTTTAGAACTTATTTCAATCCTAATGAAGCTTTGCAAGGACTGAGTGCAGCTCAGATCCATCCTGTGAGGAGGATATCAAAGCTCCAAGGTTTTTGAGTCGTGGTTTTAACTCAAAACAGCCCAGAATTGTGGTGTCTGGCAAGAAGCAGAAGGTTCTTGGAGCCAATGTGGGCACCTCAGGCAACTGCCAGGTGCTGGAGGAGCTTCTGGGCTCTCCCCTTGGGGTTGATTTGCCTTTTCCTGGCCTGTTTCATTGGCTGCCTGCAGGATCCTGGGGGCCTTCTTCTGGTAAATTGGGCAAAAAATTGAGAAAGTGCTGAAAATGAGACATGGGAGAGGGGAAGGTTGGGCTGGAGGTGTGGAGCATTTGGGGTGATCAAAGGCATCCCTGAGCAGAGACCAGGAGGAGAGGGAGGGAAGCATGTTGGGGTGTGCTGAATTGCCCCCAGATGTCAGTGTGGGGAAGTGGGAAGGGAGCTCTAAAGCTCGGACAGGCCAGCAGGGTGCCCACAGTAGGGTCCTCAGGAGCCCAGGGGGCAGCTGCCATTGGAAGCTCTCCACACAAGGAGACTCCACAACCTCTCTGAGCAGCTGCTCCAGGGCTGGGACCTTCCAAGCCATGAAGGTTCTCCTGGTGGAACCTCCTGGCTGCCAGTTGGTGCTCTTTGGCCTATCCCTTGGTGAGCACTTGGAAGATGCCAGCCTCATGCCCACCAACTCCCAGCATGGAGCTGTGCCCTGCTGCCCACACTCTTCCTCATGCCCTTCCCCAGCAGCTGAGCCCCTTGGGGACCTTCTTGGCCACCTTGCAGCCTCCTGCCCGCCTTGGTGACCCCAAAGCACTCCCAGCTCCTTACCAGCAACTCCTCTGCTCCATGCCCTGTGTCAGGAGCTTGTTCTTGCCTGCCCTTGGCCTGCTGGCACCTCAGCAGCTTCCTCTGCCCCTGCTCTCCAGCCTGGCACTGGGCTGCCTCCACTCCTCCCACTCTGGAGCCAGCAGACAACTCTTTGAGGCTCCACAGCCTCTTTTCATCCAGGTTCTTCATGAAGAGGCTGCCCAAGAGTGGACCCAGAAGTTGCTCCTGGGGGGCACCACAAGCTCCAGCCCCAGTTCTGGTGGAAGAACTTTCCCTAGGGCCAATCTGACTTTCAGCCCCCAGCTCCCTCTTTTCCCCTCCCCAGGGCTGGGATGAGGAAGGGGCAGAGGTAGCAGCCCCTGGAGGTGGTGACATCATTTTGGGCTGAAGACGACCTTCTTGGCCACCTTGCTGCCTCCTGCCCACCCTGGTGACCCCCAGGTTCTCCAGGGAGCTGCTGCCCAGCAGTTCACCTCCTCTCCTGGCCAGGGTCAGGATTGCTTTGGTGGGAACTCAGCTCTGTGCCTTCTGGGGGATGTTGCTGGAGCCAACCTCAGCCCCAGCCTGGGCCTCCTTTGCCTCCTGAAGCCTTCAGCTGAGCTTTGTGAGGCTACCAAAGCTGAATCCCGACTCAACCCCAGCTCTCCAGGTCAGGCTTTTGCCTTCCTGAGGTGAGGAGCAGGGAATAACGTTAGCAAATCCCTGCCTAATTAAGCAATTAGCTCTTTAAATGAACCCTGGGAGCTTCGGCAATTAAAGAGCAGCTTCATTTAATTATTGTCTGCCGGCACCTTGGCTCTGCCAGCCCAAGAGAGAGGAGGCCAAAACAACCTCAGCAAACAGAAATCATCTCCCAGCTGCTAAGCAAACAGAGGTGGAAAACTTCGGGGAGCTGTTTCGGGGTCGATTTCACCTCCCGAAATTCCCAGGGCAGGGGGGGAGGGAGGAAAGGATCATCCCCAGGGGTGAAGTTAATGAATTGTTGGCCTCAGATGAGCACTGCCAGGAGCTGGGAGGGAGGCTGCTGGGCTCTGCCCCTCTCAGCAGCAGAGGGCTCCATCCTGATCATGGAGGTGGATGGCAAGGGGAGGGATTTTGGGGCAGAAATTGGGGATTTGAGGTGTGCTCAGAGCTCGGTTTGGGCACTGTGAGTGAAAGGATCTCGTCTGGGTTTGGGCTGAGGGTGAACTTTGGTGGTTTAGGGCCAGGTCTGTGTTTTTCTAGAGGGGCTCAGCCCACAGCTGCTGCCTTTATTCTCACCTCAGGACGTGGGCAGAGCTGGGAGGGGGTTTGCAGGCCCTTGGTGGGTCAAGTTTTGGGTTAAAAAGGAGTGGAAATGGTGCAGAGACTTAACCTTTGCTGGAGTCATCCCTGCAGCTTGCTGCTTTTTTTTGTTTCTTTTTTGGGGGGGTGTAAATCTCAACCAAGCCTTAAAAATCTTTGATTTGGGGTGAAATTTGAGTGATGCCACCCCAGGAAGGGTTCCCCACGGTGAAGCCACACCTGGTGACTGGGATTGTTCCTCCTCAGACTGGGCTGGGAGGTGGCAAATGAGATGCCAAAAAGTGGTTCTGGGTGGGGGGGATCTCCCTCTTGCTCCCTTGGGAGCTGCTTTTGTTCTGCAGCCTTCACCGAGGGGTGGGTGAGGGGCAGGTGGCACCTGGGTGGGTGAGGAGGGGGTCTGGGGACAGAAAGTTGGAATTCACTTTGGTTTGGGTTCCTGCAACAGGGCAAAGGAGATAAGGATGAAGAAGGAACCTGGCTGGGGTGTGGGGAAGGTCCTCAGCTGCAGCTCAGCTTTTGAAGGCTTCTTCTTTTCCAGACATACACCCCCTACAAGCCCAGCTTGGGGAGGTGGGAAAGGACCTCTGGAGCCCAGCTCTACCCTCTGGAGATGCCCAGGAGCCCACTGAGCAGCTGCCATTGGAAGTTCTCCACACAAGGAGACTCCACAACCTCTCTGGGCAGCTGCTCCAGGGCTGGGACTCTCCAAGCCAAGCAGCTGCTGCTCAGGGCACCTCCTGCCTTCCCCTTGCTGCCCTTTGGCTCATCTCTGGGCACCACTGAGCAGTGCCCAGCCCCAGCCTCATGCCCACCAACCCCCAGCATGGAGCAGATGCCCTCTGCAGGCTCCCCAGCTGCACCCAGAGAGGTGCCCTCAGCATCTCCTCAAGCTCTGCTGGGCACTCTCCAGCAGCTCCTGGGCTCTGCAGCTGGTCCCAGTTGTCCACCTGTACCTCCCAAAGCTCTTTTGGTCCCTCACTGCTCTTCTAGAACAGGCAAAGACTGCCCCAGAAATTACCTTCAGTGGCTTGGAAGCCAAGAGGTTGCTCCTTAGCTCTGATCCCTGTCTCCAGAAGGTTTTGCTCCCTCTCTCCACATCCAGGGATGATCCCAGGGGCGCAGCTCCTGTCCCACACTCCTGTGCTGGGCTGTGACCCTGGGGCTGGGCTCTCACCTCTCTTGTGCTTGGCTCAGGTGGAGAGGTTGGAGTCAGCTCCCACCCCATGGAGATGTTTGCCCTGGGCCTCTCCACACAGAATTCCCTTTCATGTCCTTCCCTCTCCCCCACACTCTGTGTCCCTCCTCTCTTGACCTTTCTCTTCCAGTTCCAACCCCAGAGTGAAGAATTTTGAGGTGAGCCCAAAACTGGGCCACCTGGGTTCAGATTTTCAACCTTTGGGCTGCAGAATTCCTTTTTTTTTTTCCCTCCTGGGTTCTTTTCCCAATGCCACCATTAAACTGCTTGGGCAGAGCCAGGTCCTGCAGCTGCTCAGAAGGTTACTCCTCATCATCTCCCTCCCTTTTCTGTGCTCAGTTGATGGAATTGAGGAATAACCTCTCCAAAACCACATTCCCTAGGCCAGGAAGTTTCTTCTTGGCTGAAAGTTTGGCAGCTCCAGAATGGATTTGCTCTTCCTATCTCCGTGGGGCAGATTCCCCTTTTACTCCACAGCTTTAGGACCTTTTCCATCTGTTTTAGGGATTAAAGACACCCAAAAAAAAACCCCAGAACACCTCACGATCCCAAAACCCTCTTGGAAGTTGGTTCCTGGTGGAGCTGCAGGTGGCTGAGGGGAATCTCTTGGCCCAGCTTGGGAATGCTGTGCCAGGCTGGTTTATCCTGTTCTGCCAAGGCTGTGCCACAGCTCTGCCATTGGGTGCTGGTGATGCAACCTTCAGCCCCTTCCACTTCCAAAACATCCTCTGGAGCTAGGCCACCAAGCTCAGTTGGGCTCCTTGGAGAAGCTTTCCCCTCCCCTTCTGCTGCTTTCTGGGAGAAGCAGGAAACTCAGGACTGCTTTGGAGGTTCCTCTGATCTGGGTTGGGGATTGAGGATGTTTGGAAGCAGCCTGAGTGGTGAAGCTGCCAATTAAATCCTCCTGCTTTGGAGGTGCCCAAAGCCTCCTCTGAACCCAAAAGTGCTCCTCTGGCTTTACCCAATCCCAGGTGGTTGCCTCAGCAGCAGGAAGTTTTTGGGGCTCTCCTGCTGTGTGGAGGGAGCTGCAGCATGGTCAGGAGGGAGATTTGTGCTCCAAGTGGAGAGTTTTTGGGAGGTGAAACCTGAGAACTCCAAGCCTGGCTGTAGAGAGGGAGCTTGGAGCTTCAGAGGAGGTTTGCTCAGCTCCTCTGCACTTGAAGGGCCTCAATGACTCCAGCTGGGGCCAAGCAGGTGCCCACTTGGCACTTAGAGAACTTCAGGAGAGGTCACTTGGAATCCCTCACCCCAAAATGATGTCACCACCTCGGGGGGCTGCTGCCTCTGCCCCTGGAGAGCTGAGGTTCAGCTTTGGTAGCCTCACAAAGCTCAGCTGAAGGCTTCAGGAGGCAAAGGAGGCCCAGGCTGGGGCTGAGGTTGGCTCCAGCAACATCCCCCAGAAGGCACAGAGCTGAGTTCCCACCAAAGCAATCCTGACCCTGGCCAGGAGAGGAGGTGAACTGCTGGGCAGCAGCTCCCTGGAGAACCTGGGGGTCACCAGGGTGGGCAGGAGGCAGCAAGGTGGCCAAGAAGGTCGTCTTCAGCCCAAAATGATGTCACCACCTCCAGGGGCTGCTACCTCTGCCCCTTCCTCATCCCAGCCCTGGGGAAGGGAAAAGATTGGCCCCAGGGAAAGTTCTTCCACCAGAACTGGGGCTGGAGCTTGTGGTGCCCCCCAGGAGCGACTTCTGGGTCCACTCTTGGGCAGCCTCTTCATGAAGAACCTGGATGAAAGGAGGCTGTGGAGCCTCAAAGAGTTGTCTGCTGGCTCCAGAGTGGGAGGAGTGGAGGCAGCCCAGTGCCAGGCTGGAGAGCAGGGGCAGAGGAAGCTGCTGAGGTGCCAGCAGGCCAAGGGCAGGCTCCTGGCCAAAGCCTGGGTCTGATGTTCAAGCTCCTTCCTCACCACCAAATGTCTCCCAGGCTGCCTGAACCAGAGTGAGAAGCAGAGCACCGAACACAGCAGGTCCTGGGAATCCACCCACAGATCCCAAAATCCCAACCACAATCCTCTCAGGTGGCCTTTGGACCAAGGAGCTGCATCCAAACTGTCCTCCCCACCGTGGGTGTTAAACTCTGGACCCCAGGAAGTGACTTCCCTGTGCTTAGAGATGTAAGAAAGGAGCAGCCCTGAGGTGTGGAGCAGCTGTGGGGGCACCACCTGCAGAGACCTCAAGGCCAGGGGGAGGTGGGAAGGGAGCTCTGGAGCTCAGCCAGGCCAGCAGGGTGCCCACTGCAGGGTGCTCAGGAGCCCCCAGTGGGCAGCTGCCATTGGAAGCTCTCCACACAAGGAGACTCCACAACCTCTCTGGGCAGCTGCTCCAGGGCTGGGAGCTTCCAAGCCATGAAGGTTCTCCTGGTGGAACCTCCTGGCTCCCAGTTGGTGCTCTTTGGCCTATCCCTTGGTGAGCACTTGGAAGATGCCAGCCTCATGCCCACCAAGCCCCAGCACGGAGCAGATGCCCTCTGGGGCTGCTCTCCTGCAGGCTCCTCCCCAGCCCCAGCAGCACCCCCAGAGGTGCCCTCAGCATCTCCTCAAGCTCTGCTGGGCTGTCTCCAGCAGCTCCTGGGCTCTGCAGCTGGGCAGCCCCCAGCTGGCCCTGGCAGGGGCACAGAGCAGAGGGGCAGCAGCAGCTCCCTCAGTGCCCTGCTGCCCACACTCTTCCTCATGTCCTTCCCCAGCAGCAGAGTCCCTTGGGGACCTTCTTGGCCACCTTGCTGCCTCCTGCCCACCTTGGTGCCCCCTCCCTCAGCACTCCCAGCAGCTCCTCTGCTCCATGCCCTGTGGCAGGAGCTTGTTCCTCTGTGCCCAGGCCAGGAGCCTGCCCTTGGCCTGCTGGCACCTCAGCAGCTTCTTCTGCCCCTGCTCTCCAGCTTGGGCATGTCACTCCTCAGCCCCCAGGGAAGGCTGCAATGGCTCAGGGATGCTCTGGGGCAGTTTTGGGTCAGTTTTGCTGTTTTCAGAGCTTTGGGGCTGGATGAGGAACAGTGAAAGAGGTCTTGGCTTGACAGGAACTGGTTTTAACTGGTCCTGGAGTGTCTTTAGGCCTTTGATGTGGTCTGCTGTGGGCCCAGCAGCTCCACTTCCACCCATCCTGATGCTTTTCATCTGATTTTTTTTGTTGTTTTCCCTGTCTGAAGACATTTAACCAATTTCTCTGCTTTCTCCCCCATTTCTAAGCTGTGTTTTGTTGCCTCTCAGCTTCTATTATCAGCTCCTCCGGGGCTGACCTTGCCTTGACCTCTCCTACCTCAGCTTCCAGTTGGGTTCCTCCAGAGCTGCTTGAGCTGTGGTGTGGGCTGGAGAGGGAGGTGAATTCTGCAGCTTGGGGGTGGGCTGTTGAGGGGCTGATTTTGGAAGGTTTGGACCCAAAACCTGGTCTGGCAAAGCCTGGCTTAAAGGTGTGGTGATGTCAGGGCTGGGATTTGAGGGCAAGGGCAGAATCTTGGTGGTCAGCCTTGATGTTCTTAGGAGGAAATTGTCCTTAACATGCTCATCCTCAGCCTGCTTATGGAGAGACCATCACAGAGTCCTGGGGTGGGTTGGGTTGGAAGGGAGCTCCAAGACCATCCAGTTCCAACCTCCTGCCATGGGCATGGGCACCTCCTGCTAGCCAGGGCTGCTCCAGGCCCCACCCAGCCTGGCTTTGAACACCTCCACAGCTGTCCCAGGACCTCAGCACCCCAGAAGGGGCAGAACTTCCTCTTCAGGTCTCCTCTCAACCCAGCTTCTCCCAGCTTGAAGCCATCACAACATCCCTTAGGACAGAGTTCCCTCTGCAGCTCTCCTGGGGCCCACTCAAAACATTGCTTGGAGGTCTCCTTGGAGCCTTCTCTAGGCTGGACAACCTCAGCTGCTCTGGAAGAGTAACCAAGCATCAAAGCAGCTTTGGGAAGAACATCTGGAGGGACTGGGTCCAGTAACCAGTGGTGGCCTTCAGGGCTCCAGAGTGGGACCAGTGCTCTTCAGCTACCTCATAATGACCTGAACAGTGACCTGGGCAACCAGCAGCACCCAGAGAGGTGCCCTCAGCTGAGCTCTCTCCAGCAGCTCCTGGGCTCTGCAGCTGGGCAGCCCCCAGCTGGCCCTGGCAGGGGCACAGAGCAGAGGGGCAGCAGCAGCTCCCTCTGTGCCCTGCTGCCCACACTCTTCCTCATGTCCTTCCCCAGCAGCAGAGCCCCTTGAGGACCTTCTTGCCCACCTTGGTGCCTCCTGCCCCCCTTGGTGCCCCCCAGCACTCCCAGCAGCTCCTCTGCTCCATGCCCTGTGGCAGGAGCTCATCCCTCTGTGCCCTGCTGCCCACACTCTTCCTCATGCTCCTTCCAGTAGAGTCCCTTGGGGACCTTCTTGGCCACCTTGGTGCCCCCCAGCACTCCCAGCAGCTCCTTCCATGCATGCACTGTGGCAGGAGCTTGTTCCTCTGTGCCCTGCTGCCCACACTCTTCCTCATGCTCCTTCCAGTAGAGCCCCTTGGGGACCTTCTTGGCCACTTTGGTGCCCCCCAGCACTCCCAGTTGCTTGCCAGCAGCTCCTCCACTCCATGCCCTGTGGCAGGAGCTCATTCCTCTGTGCCCTGCTGCCCACACTCTTCCTCATGCTCCTTTCGGCAGAGTCCCTTGGGGACCTTCTTGCCCTCCTTGGTGCCTCCTGCCCACCTTGGTGCCCTGATTCAATCCCAGAGCTCCTCCCCTCCATGCCCTGTGTCAGGAGCTTGTTCCTCTGTGCCCTTGGCCTGCTGGCACCTCAGGACCTTCCTCTCCCCCATCTTTCCATCCTGGGCAGGTCTCTCCTCATCACCATCCAAGGTGTGCACTTGGACAGGTCTCATCTCAGCATTCCTGGCTCAGCCCTTCCCTTGGCTCTGGATCCCTCTGTTGGCAGTTCAGGGATTTGGGTGAATCTGGCACCAAAATTTCTCCTTATCATTTCTCTGCCCACAGCCCAGCCTCAGCTGGGACATCCTGGACCAAGAGAGGTTCAGTTGGGCCCTCCCTGTTCCTTGGTGTCTCCACTGGGTGATGAGGAAGGCTCCTGGCAGCTTGTGCCAGCAGGCTGTGGGCCAGGAGCAGCTCCTGGCTGGGCTCCAGGGCCAGGCTGAGGGCTCAAGGGTCACTCCTGCACCACCTCCTCCTGCTGCCACCCTCGGGGCCGTGGGGCAGGGGCAGAGCCAAGGGGGAGGACTTTGGCTGGCAGCCAGCAGTGAGGAGGGAGCAGAAGAGCTGCAGCTGGGCCAGGGCCAAGCTCCTGGAGGGCAGCAAGGGCGAGGGTCCCACAGGGGCTGGGCACAGCTCCTGCCATGGGTGCAGCTCGGGGCCAAAGGGCTGGAGAAGGAGCCCCACAGAGGAGCTTGGGGGTGCTGGGTGGGGGAGAAGCTGCCCAGGAGCCAGCCCAGACCCAAGCAGCATCTGCTGGGCAGCAGGGGGAGGGAGGAGGTTGTGGCCCTGTGCTGCTGGCAGAGTGCTCAGCACAGACAAGGAGCTGGTGGAGCAGGGCCAGAGGAGGCCATGGAGGTGCTGGAAGGGCTCTGCTGGGAGAGTTGGGGGTGTGGAGTCTGGAGGAGACCTTCTGGTCTATCCCATATCAGCTTTGATAGACTCTGTGCTTGGGGATGACCTTGGTCACTTCAGGGGGTTGGACTGGACGGGCTTGAAAGGTCCCTGCCAACCCAAACCACTCAACCAGAGCTGGCCAAGCAGGAGAGCTGGGAGAGAGGAACCTCCTGAGGTTCCACCAGGCCTAGTTTCCAAGAGTGAAGAAATTCTTCAAGGTGCTGGAGGCCAAAATGGGTCTTGGGGGAAGAGTTGCCCATTTTAGGGCTGAAGAAGAGCAAGAGTTGAGGAGGCTGTGGTGGGTGCTGGTCCCTGAAGGTCCCTCAGGAGCAGGAGTTGAGGAGGCTGTGGTGGGTGCTGGTCCCTGAGGGTCCCTCAGGAGCAGGAGTTGAGGAGGCTGTGGTGGGTGCTGGTCCCTGAGGGTCTCTCAGGAGCAGAGTTCGCATTGATAGAGGTGGCAGAGGCTGAGGAGAAAGCTGGAGCCAGACTCTGGAGCTGTAGGCCAAGGGACAGGGATTGGCAAGTGGCAGAGGGAGAGGTGAGATGGGAGCAGAGCAGAAAAGGTTCCTGGGCAAGGTGGTGAGAACCTGGCCCAGGCTGCCCAGAGAGGTTGGAGCTGACCCAGGCCTGGGCCCATCCCAGGTCAGCTTTGATGGACTCTGAGTGACCTTCTGTGCTTGGGGCTGGTCTGGAGGTGACCTCCCAGTGCTGGCTCCGTGGCTGCTCTTGGTGCTCCTCCAGCCAAAGCTATTGGATGGTTCCCAGAGGTCCCTGCTGGCCGTGGAGGGCTTGGGCTGGATGCCCACAGAAAGTCTCCACCACCCAAACCCTTCCATGGTGCCACCCTGGAGAAGTTTGAAGGCACAAATGATTAGAGGAGGTGGTACCCAGAGATGAGCCAAGGGGCAGCAAGTGGGAGGCAGGAGGTGCCCTGAGCAGCAGCTGCTTGGCTTGGAGGGGCCCAACCCTGGAGCAGCTGCCCAGAGAGGTTGTGGAGTCTCCTTGTGTGGAGAACTTCCAATAGCAGCTGCCCCCTGGGCTCCTGAGCACCCTGCAGTGGGCACCCTGCAGGCCTGGCTGAGCTCCAGAGCTCCCTTCCCACCTCCCCACACTGGCATTTGGGGGACCCTGAAGCTGTCCTCATCTTGGTGGGAAAGGACATGAGGAAGAGTGTGGGCAGCAGGGCACTGAGGGAGCTGCTGCTGCCCCTCTGCTCTGTGCCCCTGCCAGGGCCAGCTGGGGGCTGCCCAGCTGCAGAGCCCAGGAGCTGCTGGAGAGAGCCCAGCAGAGCTTGAGGAGATGCTGAGGGCACCTCTGGGGGTGCTGCTGGGGCTGGGGAGGAGCCTGCAGGAGAGCAGCCCCAGAGGGCATCTGCTCCGTGCTGGGGCTTGGTGGGCATGAGGCTGGCATCTTCCGAGTGCTCACCAAGGGATAGGCCAGAGAGCACCAATTGGCAGCCAGGAGGTTCCACCAGGAGAACCTTCATGGCTTGGAGGGTTCCATCCCTGGAGCTGCTCTGGTGTCCACCTCCCTCAGTTCAACCTCTGAGAAACCACCACAAGAAGAACCTCAGTTACCACCTGGGGGTGACTGCTGGGGTGTGGCAAGGCCTTGAGTAGCCTCTTTGATGTTCTGGAGTAGGTCCTGCTGTGAGCAGGACACCTCCAGCCATGGATTCCAGCCCTGATGTTCCTCACTCCAGGGCAGCTGAGTCTTGCTTGGAGCTCAGCTTGCTTGGGCTGGGCCTAAAGTTAGTCAGAGGTGGTTGAGCTGCTCCTTGGAGCTCCTGGGCTTGTGTGCTGGCTTGCTCTGGGTGATGGAGCAACCATCTGCTGAGTCTCCTGGAAGGGGAGAATCGAGGAGTTAGTTGAGATGGAGAAGACCTTGAAGCTCATCAGGTCCAACCATCATCCCAGCAGTGCCCCAGGGCCCTCAGCACCACAGCTCCAGGGCTTGCAGAGCCTCTCCAGCCATGGAGACTCCACCACTGCCCCTGGGCAGCCTGGGCCAGGCCTCACCAAGCCCTTCCCTCAGGACATTTCTGCTCCTGGCCAACCTCAGCCTGCCCTGGGGACACCTCCAGGCTGCTGCCAGCCTTCAGGACAAGAGGGCTCAGCCCCAGCTGGCTGCAGCCTCCTGCCAGGGAGCTGCAGAGCCCCAGAAGGGCTCCCCTCAGCCTCCTCTGCTGCAGCCTCAACCCCCACAGCTCCCTCAGCTGCTCCTCACAACTTCTCCAGACCCTTCTTCTCCTCCAGATCCTTCTCCTTCAGACCCTTCCCCACCTTCATTAGCCCTTCTCCAGCCACTCTCCAGCTCCTCAATGTTCTTCTTGGCCTGAGTGGCCCAAACCTGATCCATACACTCCAGGGATGCTCTCCCCACTCCAGGGGTCCAACCCCTGTGCTGGTCCATCTGGCCCCACACCATCTCTAGGACCTCATCCCCACCTCTCCAGAGGCCATTAAAGGGTTTAAGAGTTCCAGGAGTTTCTTGGCTGTCAGATGGAGCCCAGCAGGCTCTGGAGCTGGGGTGAGCATCTCAGGGACAAGGTCACCAAGGCCATGGTGGTGCTGAAGGTCTTCTTGGAGACAGCTTCCTGGTAGAAGCCTGAGGCTGGTGGGTTTGAGGCAGTGGCTGTGAGAAGCCAGGGGCTGAGTGGTTGCTGTCCTGGGGCTGGAGGCTTTGAGACCTCTCAGGAGTTTCTCAGGTGGACTTGGAGATGCTCTTGGGTTGAACCCAGCTCTTGGAAGCACCTTCCCACCCAGCAAGGTCTCTGTGGGCTGGCAGGGTGCATCTGGAGCCACCTGCAAGGTCCCCTGAGGAGAAGTTAAGGGATGGGAGCTGTGCTTGGTGGAGCCTTCAAGGAGGTGTTTTGGGTGAAGTCAACTCCAAACCATGGCTGCTGGTGCTGGGGACCACTGTCTTGGGTCCCTCCACCCATCCAGCTCTGCATCTTCAGCAGTTCCTGACTCAGCCCCAGCCTTGGCTACAAATGAAACCAGAAACCTGGAGAGGGGGGAAAAAAAGGTGAAGGAGAGAGAAGTTGGTGGTGGTTTGGGGTGGGATTGTGAGCTCCTCCTCTCCTTCCCTTGCAGATCTTTCTCTGCGTGGTCGTGACGAAGATGAAGGTCAGAGAGGGCTGAGCTGGTGAGGAGGAGCCCAACACCTTGAAGGGGACAACTCAAGGTTTCAGGTAGTTCTCCCCAGTTTTCACTCCTCTGCTTGTTTTGGGGCTGGGATGTCCACCCTGGGAGGTCACCACAGGGGTGGGACATCAGGAGGTGATGGCAGCCAGGATGGGCCATGGAGGTCACCTTCGTGTGCAGTCAATCAGGAGGTTAAGGGGAGCCCTTCTGGGGCTCTGCAGCTCCTCCTGAACTGGGGGACACCCGTGGAGTGCTGGGGTCAGGTTTGGGTACTTCAGCCCAAGAAGGACATTGAGGAGCTGGAGAGTGGCCAGAGAAGGGCAAAGGAAGGTGGGGAAGGATCTGAAGGACAAGAAGAGTCTGGAGAAGCTGTGAGGAGCAGCTGAGGGAGCTGGTGGGGGTTGAGGCTGCAGCAGAGGAGGTTGAGGGGAGCCCTTCTGGGGCTCTGCAGGTCCACCTACACTGGGACCTTGGGGAGGGCATCCCTGGAGTGCTGGGGTCAGGTTTGGGACCCTCAGGCCAAGGAGGACATTGAGGAGCCACAGAAGGGCAAAGGAAGGTGGGGAAGAGTCTGGAGGAGAAGGATCTGGAGGAGAAGAAGGGTCTGGAGAAGTTGTGAGGAGCAGCTGAGGGAGCTGTGGGGGTTGAGGCTGCAGCAGAGGAGGCTGAGGGGAGCCCTTCTGGGGCTCTGCAGCTCCCTGGCAGGAGGCTGCAGCCAGCTGGGGCTGAGCCCTCTTGTCCTGAGGACTGGCAGCAGCCTGGAGGTGTCCCCAGGGCAGGCTGAGGTTGGGCAGGAGCAGAAATGTCCTGAGGGAAGGGCTTGGTGAGGCCTGGCCCAGGCTGCCCAGGGGCAGTGGTGGAGTCTCCATGGCTGGAGAGGCTCTGCAAGCCCTGGAGCTGTGGTGCTGAGGTCCCTGGGGCACTGCCGGGCTGCTGGTTGGACCTGATGAGCTTCAAGGTCTTCTCCAGCCCACCCAACTCCATGATTTGCTGCTTCATGGCCACATCTCTGCTGTTAAATGATGAAGCAGAAGTAGGGAGGAAGAGAACTCTGGGGGGCAGCCACACTCTGGGCTCAGAGTTGGCCACTTGTGGGTGGAAATTAATTTAGCAGTGGTGGCATCAGAGTTCCTCCTGTGCTGGTGAATGCAGAACCCCAAAGCTTGAAGCTGAGCAACCTCAGAGATGGGTCTGAGGGAACTTCCATCCTGCTCTGGCCAAGCTGCAGCCTCCAAGCTGGGGTGAAAATATTTCCTGGGGTGAAAATATTTCCCTTTTCAGGCAGAAGGCATCAAAACATCTCAAGGTCTTGGGTGACGTCGAGGCCTGGCCGTGGGTGCCCAGCAAGGGCTTGGCCTTGGGCTCTGGGCTGCTCTTTGGAGATGTTGTGGAACGTGGTGGTGCTTGATTAAAGGAGATCCAAGACCAAACAGCTCTGGGGTGGGGAGGGGGAAGGAGAGCAAAGGGGATGGGGAAAAAAACAACACTTTAGGGCAAGAGTCGAATCTGTGCTGTGAAAGGGGTGAGGGAAGAGCAGGAGCAGATCCTGTACCACCACCAGCCTTGGTTTGGGTGGGAAAGGACCTCAAAGCTCACCCAGCCCAACCCCTTGAAGTGACCAAGGTCATCTCCAAGCACAGAAGGTTGCTCAGAGTCCATCAGAGCTGACCTGGGATGGGCCCAGGCCTGAGCCAGCTCCAACCTCTCTGGGCAACCTGGGCCAGGCTCTCACCACCTTGGCCAGGAACCTTTTCTGCTCTGCTCCCATCCCACCTCCCCCTCTGCCCCTTGGCCTGCAGCTCCAGAGCCTGGCTCCAGCTTGCTCCTCAGCCTCTGCCACCTCTGCCAGTGCCTCCAGAAGGTCTCCTGCAAGCTCCTCCAGGCTCCACACGCCCAACTCTCCCAGCCTTGGCCTCCCAGCAGAGGGTGGATCATGTGGATCTTCATGGTCCTCCTCCCAATGAATGGATCTTCTTGGTCCTGATCCCAGCAGGTGGATCTCCATGGTCCTGATCCCAGTGAATGGATCTTCTTGATCCTGCTCCCAGCAGGTGGATCTCTGTGCTGGGTCCATCAGGTTGATCTCTGTGCTTGGTCCATCAGGTGGATCTCTGTGCTGGGTCCAGCAGGTGNTCCTCCCAATGAATGGATCTTCTTGGTCCTGATCCCAGCAGGTGGATCTCCATGGTCCTGATCCCAGTGAATGGATCTTCTTGATCCTGCTCCCAGCAGGTGGATCTCTGTGCTGGGTCCATCAGGTTGATCTCTGTGCTTGGTCCATCAGGTGGATCTCTGTGCTGGGTCCAGCAGGTGGATCTCTGTGCTTGGTCCAGCAGGTGGATCTCTGTGCTGGGTCCAGCAGGTTGATCTCTGTGCTTGGTCCAGCAGGTGGATCTCTGTGCTGGGTCCATCAGGTGGATCTCTGTGCTGGGTCCAGCAGGTTGATCTCTGTGCTTGGTCCAGCAGGTGGATATCTGTGCTGGGTCCAGCAGGTTGAGCTCTGTGCTGGGTTCCATCAGGTGGATCTCTGTGCTGGGTCCCATCAGGTGGATCTCTGTGCCGGGTCCATCAGGTGGATCTCTGTGCCTGACCCTGTGCTGTCCCCCAGGTCAGGTGTCCTGGGGCCGTGCCTGGAGCCGCAGCAGATGGAGAGGTCAGGAGGGCTCTGACTGCGCAGCTGCTCCGGGGCACAACTCTGGCGATGTATCCGACAAGGTGAGTGCAGAGGACACCTCCTGCTGGGCCACCACAGCTGCACCACGGGCAGGAGGCAGCAGCATCCCCCAGCAGGGCTCCTCCACTCGACCCAGATGTGTCCAGGGAGGGTGGAGTTGGCAGGAGGAGAAGCTGGAGCGGGCTGGAGCCGCAGCCCTGATGTCTCCCTGGGCTTCTGAGGAGGCTTCTTCAGCTTCCTCCAAGCCCTGGGAAGTCAAAGCCCAGCAGGTGGCTTCCAGAACCTGCAATGGGGTCCACAGGGTCTGTGTGGAGAGACCTTTGGAGCCAGCACTGACCAGGAGAGGTCAGAACCTGGAATGGGGTCCACAGGGTCTGTATGGAGATCTTAGGAGCCCTCACTGAGCAGGAGAAGCCAGAACCTGGAGATGCAGAGAGTCCCTTTGTAGACCCTTGGAGCCCTTCTGGCCCATCCTGGGGAGGTTCCATCAGTTGTGTCCTGGAGATGCAGAGAGTCCCTCTGGAGACCCTTGGAGCCCTCCTTGCCCAGCCTGGGGAGGTTCCATCAGCTGTGTTCTGGAGATGCAGAGAGTCCCTCTGGAGACCCTTGGAGGCCTCCTGGCCCATCCTGGGGAGGTTCCATCAGCTGCGTTCTGGAGACCTTTGGAGGCCTCCTGGCCCAGCCTGGGGAGGTTCCATCAGCTGCCTCCTGGAGATGCAGAGAGTCCCTCTGGAGATCCTTGGAGGCCTCCTGGCCCATCCTGGGGAGGTTCCATCAGCTGTGTCCTCTGCTGGCTCCTCAGGGTGTCTGGTGAGGAATGCAATGGGATCAACATGGCAGCGGAGAGCGGCCCCGGCACGAGGCTGAGGAACCTGCCGGTGATGGGCGACGGCCTGGAGGCCTCCCAGATGGCAACCACCCAGGCCCAGGCCCAGCCCCAGCCTGGCAGCCTGGTGGGGGTCAACCCCCCGCCCCCAGAGACCTCCAACCCCAACAAGCCCAAGCGCCAGACCAACCAGCTGCAGTACCTGCTGAAGGAGGTCCTCAAGACCCTCTGGAAGCACAAATTTGCGTGGCCTTTCCAGCAGCCTGTGGACGCCGTCAAGCTGAACCTCCCTGTGAGTAGAGGCCCAGGAGCTCTGAGGGGACCTGCTGGGGTGGGGTGGAGCCTGGGGGCAGAATTCAGTTGGGGGAGGGACTGCATCCAGTGGTTGGGCTGGGGGAGATCTCATGGTTGGGGTGGAGGAGATTTCATGGTTGGGGTGGAGGAGATCTCATGGTTGGGCTGGAGGAGATCTCATGGTTGGGCGGGAGGAGCTGATGGTTGGGGTGGAGGAAGTGATGGTTGGGGTGGGGCAGCTGATGGTTGGGTTGGAGGAAATCTCATGGGAGGAGATCTCATGGTTGGGGTGGAGGAAATCTCATGGTTGGGTTGGAGGAGATCTCATGGTTGGAGGAGATCTCATTGGGTGGGAGAAGCTGATGGTTGAGGTGAAGATCTCATGGTTGGGGTGGAGGAGACCTTGATGGTTGGGGTGGATGAGCACTGATGGTTAGGTTGGAGGAGCTTGATGATCATAGTCAGGTTGGGGCTGGAAGGGACCACCTGGACCTCAGGTTGCCCCAGGGAAGGTTCAGGTTGGTCAGGAAGAGAAACTTCTTCCCTTTGAAACCTTGGAGGAGTTTCCGAGCCTTGGAGCTGTGGTGCTGAGGGCCATGGAGCAGCCCCAGGCTGGGGAGAGTTAGAGAACAGTTGGACTGGAGGATCTTGAAGGTCTTCTCCAAGCCAACCCAGTCCCTGCTTCTCTGCTCTGCCAAAGGTTCCATTACAGCTCCCAGCCTGGAGGCTGCCGCCGACCACATCTGGTTGGTCGCTGGAGGCTCTCTGGTTGGTTGAAGCTCTCCTGGGCTTTGGATCATCTCAGGCAGTCAGGCCCAGGGCTGAGGTGGAGCTACTCCTGCTGGCGCCTCCCAGCTTGAGCTCTCCTCCTCTGGGTGCTCCTGCAGGACTACTACAAGATCATCAAGACGCCGATGGACATGGGAACAATCAAGAAGCGCTTGGAGAACAACTACTACTGGAACGCTCAGGAGTGCATCCAGGACTTCAACACCATGTTTACAAACTGCTACATCTACAACAAGGTACACGGGGCTGGGGCACCAAACTGCCACCATGGCTGCTCTTCAAGGCTTCCACCATGGCTGCTCTTCAAGGCTTCCACCATGGCTGCTCTTCAAGGCTTCCACCATGGATGCTCTTCAAGGGTTCCACCGTGGATGCCCTTTAAGGGTTCCACTGTGGATGCTCTTCAAGGGTTCCACTGTGGATGCTCTTCAGGGGTCCTACCATGGGTGCTCTTCAAGGGTTCCACTGTGGATGCTCTTCAAGGGTTCCACCATGAATGCTCTTCAAGGGTTCCACTGTGGACGCTCTTCAGGGGTCCTACCATGGGTGCTCTTCAAGGGTTCCACTGTGGATGCTCTTCAAGGGTTCCACTGTGGACACTCTTCAAGGGTTCCACTGTGGATGCTCTTCAAGGGTCCCACTGCAGATGCTCTTCAAGGGTTCCACTGTGGATGCTCTTCAAGGGTTCCACCGTGGACGCTCTTCAAGGGTTCCACTGTGGATGCTCTTCAAGAATCCCACTGCAGATGCTCTTCAAAGGTCCTACCATGGGTGCTCTTCAGGGGTCCTACCATGGGTGTTCCTCAAGGGTGCCACTGTGGTTGGTCTTCAAGGGTCTCACTGTGGTTGGTCTTCAAGGGTCTCACTGTGGTTGGTCTTGAGTTCCACCATGGATGGTCTTGAAGGGTCCCACCATAGATGGTCTTAAATGGTCTCACCATGGGTGCCCTTCAAGGGTTCCACTATGGATGCTCTTCAAGGGTCCCACCATGGATGCCCTTCAAGGGTTCCACCATGGATGCTCTTCAAGGGTTCCACCATGGATGATCTTGAAGGGTTCCACCATGGTTGGTCTTGGGTTCCACCATGGTTGCTATTGAATTCCACCATGGATAGTCTTGAAGTGTCCCATCGTGGTTGGTCTTGGGTTCTACCATGGTTGGTCTCGAGTTCCACCATGGATGGTCTTGAAGGGTCCCACCATGGATGCTCTTCAAGGGTTCCACTGTGGATGCTCTTCGAGGGTCTCACTGTGGTTGGTCTCGAGTTCCACCATGGATGGTCTTGAAGGGTCCCACCATGGATGCTCTTCAAGGGTTCCACTGTGGATGCTCTTCAAGGGTCTCACCATGGTTAGTCTTGGGTTCTACCATGGTTGGTCTTGAATTCCACCATAGATGCTCTTCAAGGGTTTCATTGTGGTTGGTCTTGGGTTCTACCATGGATGCTTTTCAAGGGTCCAACTATGAATCGTCTTGAAGGGTCCCACCGTGGATGCTCTTCGTGGGTCCCATTGTGGATGCTCTTCAGGGGTTCCACCATGGTTGGTCTTGAGTACCACCATGAATGCTCTTCAAGGGTCCCACTGTGGATGGTCTTCAAGAGTCCAGCCATGGGTGGTCTTGAAGGGTCCCATCCTGCCCTCAGAGCTTGAAGAGCAGAAGGAGGCTCTCAGGAGGCTGGAGAACAGGAGGAGGCTCTCAGGAGGCTGGGGCAAAAGGAGGTTCTCTGGAGGCTGGGGCAGGAGGAGGCTCTCAGGAGGCTGGGGCAGGAGGAGGCTCTCAGGAGGAGGCTCTCAGGAGGAGGTTCTCTGGAGGCTGGGGCAGGAGGAGGCTCTCAGGAGGAGGTTCTCTGGAGGCTCTCAGGAGGAGGTTCTCTGGAGGCTGGGGCAGGAGGAGGCTCTCAGGAGGAGGTTCTCTGGAGGCTGGGCCAGGCTGTTCCTCACCCCCACGTCCATTGACCTCTTCCCCTGCATTGCACAAGACCTTTGTGTCTGGTTGCCAAGTGAGGCCTTGGCCCTGGTGGTCCTCCAGAGCTGTCTCCTTGGGCATTGCCCTGCAGGGTCGGGCCCAGCATGATGCAACTGGAAGCTCTTGGAGGCTTCAGATCTCTCCCACACCCCAGGAGGTCTTCTGCTGCACTGTCCCACCCCAGTCTCTGCCTCTGGCCAGCCTCCTCCTTCATCTCCTCCCTGACCTTCACCTCTCTCCTCAGGGCTGGAGGACAGAAAAGGATCTAAAGAAACCTGTCTCTGGTCTTCACTTGGTGCCACCATGTCTGGAGGGTGGTGGCTCTTGCTTTGTTGGTGTCCTACACAAACAGCCTCAGACCTTCACTTCTCCTCACCCACACCACTGCAGGCTGGCCCTGGCCAGAAGATCTCAGCCTCTGCAGGTTCCTCCTTCCTCTTCTCCTTGACCTTTGCAGTCCCCTAAGGACCTCAGAGATGTCCTCTCCTTTCCATCTTGGGTCACAAAAGCTTCCAATGCTCAACTTGCACCTCCAGAGCCTCCTTTGGAAGGGAGGAAACTCAGACCCAGCTCTTCCTCCTCCACCATTCTCTTCTTCCTCCCTACCCTTGATGGTCCACAGAGAAACCTCTGCCCTGAGCCCCACCACGATGAGCAGATTCCTCCTGCTGGGGACAACCTGACCCAGCGCATGTTTTGCAGGCAGAGTCCTCTCCTGAAGACCACCTCTCCACCTGGGCCCTACCTAACCTCTTCTCTCCTTTCTCCTGCAGCCAGGAGATGACATTGTCCTCATGGCAGAAGCTCTTGAGAAGCTTTTCCTCCAGAAGATCTCAGAGATGACCCAGGAGGAGACAGAAATTGTCATCGCCCAGACGAAAGGAAGAGGCCGCGCCAGGAAGGAAGCAGGTGAAGACCATGGCCACCTGATGGTCACCTCTGAGCTCATGGCCACGAGGCCTGGACCTGGTGTTGGCCTCCAGAAGTGGTGTTCATCAGAGATGTTCATCAGAGCCCAACCCCTGCTCCTCAGGAGGCTTTGCAAGTGTTGGGTGCTGGGGGCAGAGGGGTAAGAAGGGGCTGAAGGATGCAGCTCAGAGGGTTGTGAGGTCATGGAACATCTCAGAGGTCAAGAAAGGTGTCCACCACATTCCCAGGGGGACCCTCAGGTAAGGGATGGCCTGGCCAGGAGAGTTGAGGTTCTTCAGCCTGGAGGAGGCTGCAGGAGACCTTCTGGAGGCATTGGCAGAGGTGGCAGAGGCTGAGGAGAAAGCTGGAGCCAGACTCTGGAGCTGTAGGCCAAGGGGCAGGGCTTGGCAGGTGGCAGAGGGGAAGGTGGGATGGGAGCAGAGCAGAAAAGGTTCCTGGCCAAGGTGGTGAGAGCCTGGCCCAGGTTGCCCAGAGAGGTTGGAGCTGGCCCAGGCCTGGGCCCATCCCAGGTCAGCTTTGATGGACTCTAAGCAACCTTGGGAGATGACCTTGGTCACTTCAGGGGGTTGGACTGGATGGGCTTGAAAGGTCCCTTCCAACCCAAACCACTCAACCAGAGCTGGCCAAGCAGGAGAGCTGGGAGAGAGGAACCTCCTGAGGTTCCACCAGGCCTAGTTTCCAAGAGTGAAGAAATTCTTCAAGGTGCTGGAGGCCAAAATGGGTCCTGGGGGAAGAGTTGCCCAGTTTAGGGCTGAAGAAGAGCAGGAGTTGAGGAGGCTGCGGTGGGTGCTGGTCCCTGAAGGTCCTTCAGGAGCAGAGGCCAAGGAGGCTGGGGTGGGTGCTGGTCCCTGAGGGTCCTTCAGGAGCAGGAATTGAGGAGGCTGTGGTGGGTGCTGGTCCCTGAGGGTCTGTCAGGAGCAGAGGCCAAAGAGGCTGGGGTGGGTGCTGGTCCCTGAGGGTTCCTCAGGAGCAGGAGTTGAGGAGGCTGTGGTGGGGTGCTGGTCCCTGAAGGTCCTTCAGGAGCAGAGGCCAAGGAGGCTGGGGTGGGTGCTGGTCCCTGAGGGTCGGCTGTGGTGGGTGCTGGTCCCTGAGGGTTGATCAGGAGCAGGAGTTGAGGAGGCTGTGGTGGGTGCTGGTCCCTGAGGGTTCCTCAGGAGCAGGAGTTGAGGAGGCTGTGGTGGGTGCTGGTCCCTGAGGGTCCCTCAGGAGCAGAACTTGAGCGGTGCTGATCCTCGAGTGCCCCTCAAGACCTCCAACCCTTTGCTGGCCTCCCGAGGAGCATCCCTTGGGTTGCAGTCGAGCAGCATCCCTTGGGCTGCAGTCGAGGAGCATCCCTTGGGCTGCAGTCGAGGAGCATCTCTTGGGCTCCTGTCGAGGAGCATCTCTTGGGCTGCAGTCGAGGAGCATCCCTTGGGCTGCAGTCGAGGGGCATCCCTTGGGCTGCAGTCGAGGATGCAGTCGAGGACCATCCCTTGGGCTGCAGTCGAGGAGCATCTCTTAGGCTGCAGTCGAGCAGCATCCCTTGGGCTCCTGTCGAGGAGCATCCCTTGGGCTGCAGTCGAGCAGCATCTCTTAGGCTGCAGTCGAGCAGCATCCCTTGGGCTGCAGTCAAGGAGCATCCCTTGGGCTGCAGTCGAGGAGCATCCCTTGGGCTGCAGTCGAGGAGCATCCCTTGGGCTG
>VWZI01017608.1:140282-154121 GCA_013396835.1 Psilopogon haemacephalus | reverse complement strand
GCACTGAGAACCATGTGCACTGAGGATGTGACTGGGAGGGAATGCCCTGAAGGGGCAGCTGAACAGGGGAGCAGCTGTCAAGAGGTGACAGACTCTTGTTACCCTCTTTCTTCTAAGTCTGAGCTTAGTGTGGAGCATGTACCACGTAGAAATCATCGTTCGCNCGTAGAAATCATCGTTCACAGCCTGGCAAAACAGGTCTTTTGCTTTCAAACACTCAGAGCTGCAGAAGTGGCGATCTCCAGAGTACTATGAGAACAACATGCACAAAATGCAGCTGCCTTTCTCTAACAAGCTGCTGGGAAGCACTCTGACATCAGAGGAAAAGCAGGAGAAGAGGCAGCAGCAGCTACGTCGGCTCCAAGAGCTCAATGCGCGTCGTCGTGAAGAGAAGCTGCAGCTTGACCAGGAGAGGCTGGACAGGTTACTCTATGTACAGGTAATCAAGGCAAGGTTTTCTGTGTGATCCTCTGGGAGAAGGGCAGGCTGCCCTTGGGGCTTTATCAGAAGGCTGTGCATTGCTCTAAAGAAGCTGCAGCTGCCCTGTGCTTGTTACAGAAGGGTTTTATGGTTACTTGCAAGATGCCAGGGAGAGGTTATTGATGCAGAGGATGCTTCCAGGTTCTGAACAGTCTTGTGAAATGTTTTGAGTGTTGCCAAAGCCTGCATATCATCATACCTAGGAATGAAGGCAAAGTGTTTGTACACACACCATTGGCAGGTGGTTGATTGCCCTGTATTTTTCATCACAGCTAACTCTGATCTGCCTGTAGGAGCTTCTGGAAGATGGTCAGATGGATCAATTCCACAAAGCTTTGGTGGAGCTGAACATGGATTCTGCAGAAGAGCTTCAGTCTTACATCAACAAGCTGAGTCTGTCTGTTGAACAAACGAAGCAGAAAATCCTACAGGCAGAAGTAAATGTTGAAGTAGATGTTGTGGACAGCAAGCCAGAGGTATAACGTTTGTACCAAGTTAATCCTCTCCTTATCTCTGAGAGAATTAAGTTTCTTGCTTGAAGATGTGCCCCTTTGGACTTCTGTTGCTGAGCTAAGCTTTTCTTTCAGCATACTGCCACTCTTTGATTTGGCAACTGCTTCTCTCTCTTCCAGCTTTTCCATGAAGCTCCAGCTCCAGAAAGTGACAGTTTTGATCACATAGCACATGCCTGAAATCAGTAACCCTTCTTTTCTGCTCCCACTTGTGCTCTGGGACAAAACTCAGAGTTGAATTCTTGACAGCATGATCTCTAGGCTTCCTGACAGTAGTAGAAGTATTTTTACATGAAATCAGTATTTCCTTAAAAAAAAAACCAAAAAAAACTTGCATGTCATTAAGAACTTGGAGGGAAAAAGGAAATAGTACTCATGAGTGAAAGAAGGTCCCACTGAAAGTAAAACTGCTTCCCATTTTATTTCCCTGTGGCAGCATAGGCCAGCCACTCTCCTTGCTTAAGGCTGACTTCTTAGAAGTTGCAAATGCAGCAGCAAACATCATACAAAATTCTGTTTCTGGCTTCAGCCAGCCTCTTAATTCTGTTTCTGCTTTCATTTTGTTGAAATAAGTGAGCCTGGTATGTTAAAACATTGAATTACTTTTGGTTTTTTTCAGTGACTGACAATGAAATGACCTGAAGTTCTACGAACTTAAACCTTCTTGATAATAATCCTTAAACAACCATCCTTAAATCAGTAACCTTATCTTAAAGGTATAGAAGAACCTATCAGGCTTTTTAAGAGCTTTCTTTTCCTTATATTAAGGTGAACAACTAACCCTTTGCCTTCACTCTGGCTCTCCTTTTTTTTTGGTTGGTTGCAGTTAAGCAGCATGTTCTGTTTTGTGTATTTCATAATGAAAGATTAATTGCTACACGTGGTTGTTGGGAGTTTTCTTCAAGATGAGCAACTTGTCTGCCTTGTCAGACTGATCCAGGCCCAGCACACAGCAGTTGCTTCTAAGAGGTGGGATGAGGCTGTTTGAGCATTTACTTGTAACTGCTTAGAGCTTTTTTTAGTCCTATCAGTCCTTGCTCAGGGAGAGGTAGAGAGAGAAGCAGAAAATGGAAGCATAGAGGAGAGTGGTGCAAGTTAGAGGAGTTTTTATGTCTGATCTGGAACTTGAGACGTGGCCTAAACTAGCAAGTGAGTGCATATATCATAGAATCATAGAATGGTTTAGGTTGGAAGAGACCTCAAAGCTTATCCAGTTCCAACCCCCCTGTGCCATAGGCAGGGACACCTCCCACTAGAACAGGTCACTCAAGGTCTGGAAGCTGGATGGGGCTCTGAGCAACCTGATCTAGTGTGAGGTGTCCCTGCCCCATGATAGGGTGGTTGGAGCTAGGTGATCCTTGAGGTGCCTTCCAGCCCTGACAATTCTGTGCTATTTGCTGGCTGTTACATTTTGCCCATCCTTGTCAGTAAAGCTTCTGTAAGAATCAGAATGGTTGTGTTGGGGCAGAATTGAGGTAGGTGACAGATTTATCTTTCTGCCTGCTGTCAAAAGAAACCCACCTAGAAAAAGCAAGCCTATCCATCAGCTTCTTGTCATTCTGCTCAATGCTCCTGCCTAAATGCCCACATTTTGGATCCATGCTCCTTTACTGAGCATGGTCTCAAACCTTGGGCTGAGTCTGCAAGCCTTGCTGCTTGGTCTGTGCTTTGTGAGAGCACTTACAGTTATCACCCAGGCTCTTTGTGACCACAGAACATCCGTCTGTGGCCTTGTGAAGGAGTCTAAAAGCTAATCACATTGTCCTAGGTTCTGTGCCAAGACTTTAGCTGAGTTCTGTTTCTTTCTGTTGCTGATTGTTGGTTTGCTTTTTTTCATTTAATCCATAACAAGAAATGGATTAACAAAGCTGTTGGAGGTAACTTCAGGTGATTCCTCTTTGTTTGCTCTGACAGTGAACACTGCTTACACTTCAGTTTGAGTAATTGCTTGGACTTTAAGTGGATGGAAGTAGGCACTAAGAGTGTATTGCTTGCTAGACATTGCAACAAGTGTTTCAAGCTTATGAAAGCCAAAAGAGATCTTTAGCAACAAAATCCCAAAGGTAACATTGTAACAAGTGTGAGATAATTAAAAGGCTGCTCCTACTTTACTACAGTGTGCACTTGTAGCCCAGAAAGCCAACCAGATCCTGGGCTGCATCAGGAGCAGTGTGGCCAGCAGGGCCCCCTCTGCTCCGCTCTGCTGAGACCCCACCTGGAGTACTGCATCCAGTTCTGGAGCCCCTGGGACAAGAGGGATGTGGACATGCTGGACTGTGTCCAGAGAAGGGCCACGAGGATGCTGAGAGGGCTGCAGCACCTCTGCTATGAGGACAGACTGAAAGAGTTGGGGCTGTGCAGTCTGGAGAAGAGGAGGCTCCCAGGTGACCTTCTTGTGGCCTTCCAGGATCTGAAGCGGGCCTACAAAAAAGCTGTGGAGGGACTTTTTAGGCTCTCAGGTAGTGCCAGGACTAGGGGGAATGGAGCAAAGCTGGAGGTGGGGAGATTCAGACTGGAGGTGAGGAGGAAGTTGTTGAACATGAGAGTGATGAAAGGCTGGAATGGGTTGCCCCTGCTGGGAGGTGTTTGGGGCCAGATCCCTGGAGGTGTTTGGGGCCAGGCTGGCAGAGGCTGTGGGCAGCCTGATGTAGGGTAGGGTGTCCCTGGGCATGGCAGGGGGGTTGGAACTGGCTGATCCTTGTGGTCCCTCCCAACCCTGACTGATTCTATGGTTCTAAGTGCTGCTTTCCACTGGAAAGGAGCTTTGGGAAGACCTTCGCATCTATGGAAAAGAAAATGGCTTTTGGTATATCCAGTGTGCAGATGTTGGTAGTTGAAACTGTCAGGAATTGTGTGGTGGCAGGTAGTAAATATTTGTTTTCCAGCCCCACACAACCAAGGCAGGGAATTTAATGGTAATTATAGAGCATTAGAGGTGCTGGGAGTACACCAAGCTTTACCCAGGTTACAAAGTTATTCTGCTGAGTATGTTATATTTAGGACATGGCTAGCTTTACCTTGGCAGTCAGCCTCTTGACAAAGACCTTTAATTTCTGTGCTGACATCACAATAAATTTCTTGAAATGTGTTTGATTCTTATCCTTGGAGTCCATTTTAGTTTCAGTTTCCTGAGCTGTTCACCATTTTGGGATTTGAGACCTTTCATTTCTGTGCTCACATCACAATAAACTTCTTGAAATTTGATTTTTTATCCTTGGAGTCCATTTTAGTTTCAGCTTTCTGAGCTGTTCACCATTTTGGGATTTGAGAACAGCCAGCATTTTTGGTCTCAGGCATGTTGAAAGCTGAGATTTGAGGAAATAGGTGTTGAACTTTGCAAAGGTGTCACCAGAACTGAAGTTAGAGCTGTGCCCAGCACACCCTGACTAAGCTACTGTCACACACTTTCTCTTTCCAGACTCCTGACTTGGATACCTTGGGCAGTGAGCAGTCACTGGAGGATGTGGAAAGCATTAATGAGTTTGAACCTTTATTTGCTGAGGAGCAGCCTGAAGTTGAGAAGCCTGTTGCTGCAGTGCAGGTTTGATTTCTGTATCTACCCCTTGGGCCAGTGGTCTTCCAGCCTCCCAGTTGCCCAACTGTAGGTCTGTGAACATTTCTCCAATGCAAATGTAGTTTTCCTTCTCTTGGAAGAGATGCTGGAACTGACTGAACAGAGACTGAGAGAGAAGTCCTTCCAATATCAGGTGGTGTTTTAGAACATGAATGTGCCCACTTGGCTCACTCTGCAGGCAGTGCCTGGGCTAGCAGTGTTGTTCTATTAGGAAAACATGTTCTGTTCAGGGGGTGGTGGTTTGTTTTTTTTTTTTTTGTGCAACTTAATGTCATATCCCAATGGATACAGCTTTCAAAGTGTGAAGCTGAGCCTGAGAAATGTATAGCACCAAAGAGTATAAGACACATCCCTGGAGATATTCAGGGTCAGGCTCAACATCCTGGTCAGCAAACTGGAAAAAACACAGACTTGCTGGGTGGAGCACTGCTGGGTAAGGAATTGGCTGGATGGTGGCACGAAGAGAGTAGTGATCAAGGGCACAATGTCCACCTGGAGACCAGTGCCAAGTGGCTCCCTCAGGGGTCAGTGCTGGTTAACATCTTTGTCAGTGACATGGGCAGAGGAATCAGTGCAGCCTCAGCAAGTATGCAGCTGGCACCAAGCTGTGTGGCACACAGCTAGAGGGCAGGGATCCATCCAGAAGGACCTGCACAGGCTACAGAGCTGTGCCCAGGCCAACCTCATGGCATTCAACAAGGCCAAGTGTAAGGTCCTGCACCTGGGTGGGTGCAATCCCAAGTACAGATACAGGCTGGGTGGCGAGTGGCTGGAGAGCAGCTCTGAGGAAAAGGACCTGGGGGTCTGGGGTGATGAAATGCTGAAGATGAGGCTGCAGTGTGAGTGCAGCCCAGAGAGCAACTGTGTGCTGGGCTGCAGCAAGAGCAGCTGTGGGCAGCAGGGCAAGGGAGGGGATTCTGCCCCTTGGCTCTGCTCTCCTCACACCCCACCTGCAGCACTGTCTGCAGCTCTGCAGCGCCCAACACAAGCAGGACATGGAAGTGTTTGAGCCAGTCCAGAAGAGGCCACCAAGATGCTGAGAGGGCTGCAGCAGCTCTGCTCTGAGGATAGGCTGAGGAAGTTGGGGCTTTTCAGCCTGGAGAAGAGAAGGCTTTGAGGAGACCTTAGAGTGGCCTTCCCGTATCTGAAGGAGGCTCCAGAAGGAGCTATTCACAAGGTCTTGTAATGACAGGACAAGGAGTAATGGGTTTAAACTGGTGGAGGGGAGATTTAGACTGGATGTTAGGAGGAAGTTGTTTGCAGTGAGGGTGGTGAGACACTGGCACAGGTTGCCCAGGGAGGTTGTGGCTGCTCCCTCTTTGGAGGTGTTCAAGGCCAGGTTGGATGAAGTCTTGAGCGACCTGTTCTAGTGGGAAGTGTCCCTGCTTATGGCACAGGGGGGTTGGAACTGGGTGATCTTAGAGGTCCCTTCCAACCTAAATCATTCTATGATTCTAAATCTCTGAACAACCTGATCTAGTGGAGCATCTCCCTGCTTAGTGCAAGGGAGCTGGACTAGATGACTTTTAGAAGTCTCTTCCAAGCCAAACCATTCTGTGTTTCTGTAAAGCATGGGCCAAGTCCATCTTCCTTGGCCTTTTGGGACCTCTTACAGCATGGCCTTTTGTCCATGAGATCACTGCAGCCTAGTTTTTTTTTTTTTTTTGTACAAGTGTTTGGAATGTTGCTGTTCTTTAATGTAATTCTCCTTTACTCTTAATCTCCTCTTTGTACAGCCTGTGTTTAACCTGGCAGAGTATCACCAGCTTTTTCTTGGCACTGAAAGAATCAGAGCTCCAGAGATTGTTTTCCAGCCCTCCCTGATAGGAGAAGACCAGGCTGGTATAGCAGAAACCATGCAGTATGTCCTTGAGAGGTGAGTTGACAAAGGTGCTTGGTGCTTACTTCAAACAGGGTAGCCTTGGTTGGGTATCAGCTCCTGCTGGACTGGTTGCTGAAGAGTAGTTTGAGGAAATATGTTTGAATGGTTAGTTTGGGGGACTGAGGACTGCAAGCTGGAGATGTCTTTCTCTTCTGAAACCCACACATAACTCTGCATACATTGTACCCTGGACTGAAGGCCAGAGTTGAGAAGGAACTCCTTAAAATCAGGCTCTTCCAGTCATATTTTCAGATGCCTGCACATACCTGATGTTTGTGTTGAGCTGGTCAGAGTCAGTGGTCTCTTTCCAGTGGTGCCCAGTGACAGGACAAAGGGCAGCAGGCACAAACTGAACACAAAAGGTTTCATCTGAATAGGAGTTAAAAATTCTTTGCTGTGAGGGTGCTGGAGCCCTCGAGCAGGCTGCCTGAAGAGGTTGTGGAGTCTCCTTCTCTGGAGTGATTCCAAACCTGTCTGGACATTGTGATCCTGGGCAAGCTGCTGTGGGTGACCCTGCTTTAGCAGGGAGATTGGACTGCATGATTTCAGAGGTCCCTTCCAACCCTCACCATGCTGGAATTCTTTGTCTTCCCAAACTCTTCAGTACTTCATCAATAAAAAAAAAAATCTTTGAGCACAAGCCTTCAGGAATAGATAATGTATTTGTATTTATGAAGTGCTTGCAGGTCCTACTGAACTAATGTGTTATACACAAACCCAAAAATTAAGAAGGGTGAGACAAAGGTAAAATAAACACCATGTAAATTAATTTGTTTATTAATGGTATGGAAGAAGTCTTCTTGCTGGACCCTAGTGGATTGTGATGCACACACCCCACTCTGAAGACCACCCTGTCCGTCTCATTCTAAGAGGGAAACAATAAACCCTTGTAAAGAGCTGTCCCATGAAAGTGTCCCCTTTACTCTGCTCTCGTCAGACCCCACCTGCAGTACTGTGTGCAGTTCTGGAGCCCCCAACAACAAGGACATGGAAGTGCTGGAGAGAGTCCACAGGAGGGCCATGAAAATGATCAGAGGGCTGCAGCAGCTCTGCTGTGAGGACAGGCTGAGAGAGTTGGGGCTTTTCAGCCCGGAGAAGAGAAGGCTTTGAGGAGACCTTAGAGCAGCCTTCCAGTATCTGAAGGGGGTCTACAGGAAGACTGGGAGGGACTGTTCACAAGGTCTTGTAATGACAGGACGAGGGGGAATGGGTTCAAACTGACAGAGAGGAGATTTAAATGGGATGTTAGGAGAAAGTTTTTACAGTGAGGGTGGCAAGACACTGGCACAGGTTGCTGAGGGGGGTTGTGGCTGCTCCCTCCCTGGAGGTGTTCAAGGCCAGGCTGGATGAGGTCTTGAGCATCCTGATCTAGTGGGAGGTGTCCCTGCCTATGGCAGGGGCTTGGAACAGGATGATCCTTGAGGTCTCTTCCAACCTAAACCATTCTATGATTCTGTGAAACAAGGAGCTGGGGGTCTATGGTTATGATAGAGGCACATTTGCTGGGCAGCTGTTGGCAGGCAGCTGAGCGTTAGCAAACTGCTACCCCTGACCTGTGTGAGCACAGCAGGTGGCATTTTCTGAAATCTAAGAGGTGCAGCTCTGCTAGTTCTTGATTTGTGTGGTACAGTGCAGAGAGGACTTGAAGGATGCTCTGCAGCCACCCTCTGAATTTCCAGAAAACAAATGAAAAAAACTTTTCGTGCTGGTGAAGTGAAGGCAGCTTCTTAAAGTGAGTCCTGAGTGCTTCAGGATACTTTAGGTTGAAAGAACAATTCAAGGTCATTTAGTCCAACCCCCCTGAAGTCAGCAGGACCATCTGCAACTAGAGCAGGTTGTTCAAAGCCACAAACAACCTGACCTGGAATGGTTCCCAGGATGGGGCATCTATCACCTCTCTGTACAACCTGTTCTCACCTTGCCTGAAGACAAGGTATCAGCATTTCCCACCACTGTTCAGCTCATCGGAGAGATGCCCTGGAGAAAGGCTGAAGTTGCTTTTTGTTACTTGTAGGTACTCAAAGGAGCAACAAGCTCTTCTTGTCCAGAATGTTTTCCTTACTGGTGGAAATACAATGTACCCTGGACTGAAGGCCAGAGTCGAGAAGGAACTCCTTGAAATGAGGCCCTTCCAGTCGACTTTTCAGGTATGTGCATTGCCAAGATGTTTGTGTTCAGCTGCTCAGAGGAGCTCAGGCTAGGAGAGGCACAGAGCAGGTGTGCTTGGAACGTGGCAGTGCAGAGCAGGTTATGATAAGACTCTGCAACAGCTTTTTTTTTGGTCTGGGAAGATAGGGGTTAAGCAAAGATAGAATTGCTCTTTCTGAGGGCGTTAGGTTTGCCTTTTCCAAGGTCTCTACCTTACTCTGCTTCAGCTAAAGGGTTGTGTACACATAGACATGTTTGCCTGGAAATGTGCAGATTGCTTTCTAGAACTGCAACACTTCCTGTCTGGAACGAGTGACCCTTGGTAGGATTAGCTGCAGGGATCAAAATGAAGTTGCATGTTCAGTTTGTTACATGTAGCCACCGTCTGGGACTGCAGCAAAAGGCTTCCAGTGAGCATCTTTTGGACCTGGGATCCTTTGTAACTGTAGCAAACACCGCACAAGGTGGGCAAGTATCAGCCTTTGCCGTGCAAGAGTCTCTCTGTTGTGAAACGGCCTCAAGGTCCCTCAAATGAAGGAGGATTGGACAAGCAGACCTTTAAAAGTCCTTTCCAACATAAAGCATTCCATAATTCTAGGAAAGCTACTACTTGTTAAATGGGAAATCAGGTTATAAAGTGAGGAAGAAACTGATCAGTTATGTGACTCCACAACTCTTCTTGCACATAGCTCTGAGCCAGGTGTGCCTGACAGGCTCCTAGTTCCAGCCGTGTGCTTGGGAGTGTTAGGAAGGATATTGCTTGGTAAGTTTTGAGTGTGGAACTTGTGCCTGCAGGAAGAAAATGGGGATGGGTTTGTCTGCTTTTAATGCCACTGACTGTAACTGAACAGAGCTTCCTTCTGGCCACTTCACAAACATTTCAGGTGGGGTTTACACAGTGTCTGGCAAAGCTGAGCCAGGAGAGCAGTTCCTGCTGCAGCAACAGGAGTGGTTTAACTGCAGGCAGGAAAGAGCACGTGTGGGTCCTTCCCACGTACTGTAATTTCTTAGCTTGCTGCTTCAAGCAGGGAGGGAGCTTTGCTGGGGTAGTTGCCACTTGTTTTGCAGTGCTCCCAACTCTTCCAGCTGTGAGGGCTGCTGCTTGTGAGAGTGCTATGCCCAAGTGCTTTCTCAGCCTGTAGAAACAAAGCAGGCTCATAGAGAATGGATCTCAAGTTGAAAGCACACTTGAAACCTGGTACAGATGTTACTGTTCTTCCCCAAAAGTACTTGAATCAGCTCAGACTTCTGAAATTCAGTGGTTAGTGTCATAGACCATGATAATGAGGGCTAGAAGGGTTTTCTTTCTGGTGTTCCACTGACATGGTTGTTCTGTTTTCCTTCCATCCAGGTTCACCTCGCTGCCAGCCCTGTTTTAGATGCCTGGTATGGGGCTAGGGACTGGGCAGTGGAATACATGGCCCGTGAGGAAGGCTGGATTACCAGAAAAGACTATGAAGAAAAGGGAGGAGAATACCTCAAGGAACATTGTGCTTCAAATGTCTATGTCCCCATCCGCCTTCCCAAGCAGGCTCCAAGGACGTCAGAGGCATTGGCACCCAGCAGAGCACTGGCAGCAAGCTCTGGCAATCCCTGTGAGCAGGCCTAGCACTGAGCATGGCCCCAGGGCTGGAGATAACAGGGCAGAGAAGAGAGGAGTTGGTGTGTGAAGAGCAGACCTCAGCCTGTCCTTGCTGGATGTTCAGAGAGCATGAAGCATCTCACCCAGGATCAGCCTTGCTGGGGCAGCAGCTGGCATGGTCCAAACACTTCCACTTGTAGTTCTGCCCATGCAGGGCCCAGCACTGTGCATCAGCAAGGAGGAACACCCCAGCAGGGCATTCCAGGGCCAAACAGCATCTTACAGACACTTCTGGTGAGGCTCAGGGGTTTTGAGAGTGTATGTTTTACAGATGCTTATTTAATGAGAGCATCCTGGCTTTATGCTGCTGTACTGGGTGACCCAGAAGCTGGCTCAAGGCTTGCACCGAGCGAGTCAGCCCAGCAGGCGGCCCCCTCGCTCCTCGCAGCCATCCTTGGCCAGGACGTCTGCTGCTGTGGAGGGGCTGACTTGTGCCTTTCCTCCTGAGGCCTCCCGTCCTCGCCTCTTGTTTGATTTCCTTCCTGCTACACTTTGCTAAACCACCTCTGAATACACTCTGGGATTTCAGATACTTTTTTACTTCATTTATGTCAGTAATCTCGGAGTGAGTGAGAGAGTGGAGACCTGGGCACATAAAGCACTGCTCAGCTATGAAAACACAATCTCCACAACCTCCAAAGGATTTGACAAATCCTGTGCAGTCCTGACATGGTGTTGCAGGAGTGGGGCCTGAGCAGGGCAGGTTGCCACTGATAGGAGGAAATTTCTATCCAAAAGCTCTCTTAGCAATAAAGCAAACCTTTTGCTTTACTGTGTCCTTATGTTTCAGTGCTCTGACCTCTTTAAGGAGAGCAGTAAGGATGTGCTTGACTCTACCTTGCTGAGAAATGCAGGTTTGCAGCCAGGCTCCTCTGCTGCTGCTTAAATCTGAGTGAGGGTTCAGTGCTTGTGCTGAGCAGCTCACTGTTGCTCTCCCAAATGCTGAACTGAAAGCTAAGCAAACCCATTCAGTTTGGCAAGAGCTGTGAGCTGTAAGGCTGGGAAAGGAAAGATGATGGGGAAAACATGTGGATCATAACTGGTACAAAGGTGAAGTGGTGTCCCCAAGTTCTCATCTGGCAGATTCAAAACCTGCAGAGAAGAGGATGCACAGGAGGGACCTTATCACTGTCTGCAACTACCTGAAAGGAGGTTGTAGCCAGGTGGGGTTGGGCTCTTCCCCCAGGCACCCAGTGACAGAATCAGGGGGGACAGCCTTAAGCTGCACCAGGGCAGGTTTAGGCTGGATGTTAGGAAGAAGTTCTTCACAGCAAGAGTGATTGGCATTGGAATGGGCTGCCCAGGGAGGTGGTGGAGTCCCCATCCGTGGAAGTGTTTAAAAAGAGACTGGATGTGGCACTTGGTGCCATGGGTTAGTTGATTAGATGGTGTTGGGTGACAGGTTGGACGTGATGATCTCAAAGGCTGTTTGGCAACCTGCTTGGTTCTGTGTGATTCTTGGTGCTGCAAGGAGGAGTCTGTTGCCACAGGATGTGATGCATCTGGGTTTGGGGTCAAAATGATTTCTCAGAGTTACGATTTAAACCAAAGATCTGCTCTGAAAGCTGGAGTCCGGCCTGTGTATAGGAGGTCCTGCAGTCAGTGAGGGGATCACTGTCACAGACCTGCTCTCTTACACTGTCTGGGTGAGATACAGCTCTTGGTGGACCTTTGCCCTGGCCCTAACAGCCTGCTGGACAGGAGAGGAGGAGGAGGGAGTCTGTTGCCTTCAGGTCACCTCGCATTTGGTCTGTTGATCCTTTCTCTAGCTGCCTGGAGGCCAGACTGGAATTTTTTCAGGACCATTAGGATGGTTCTGTGAGTTGTAAAGAATGTGGACAAACGAGCTGTGCTGAAACACCACAGTTAGAGCCCAAGGAAGTGTCTTTTCTCATCTCAGCTCCTATCAGTGACCCAGAGCAGAGTCTATGATGTGCCATTGCTAGGTGACCCCTATCAGATGCATCTTTAGCTGTTGTGGCAGAGCAGCTGCTCAAGACTGGATCCAGTGCTGAACTGGATGATCTTGGAGGTCTTTTCCAACCTGGCTTATTTTATTCGCTCCTCTCTTATTCGCTCCTCTCTTATTCTCTGACACAGAAGTCTGTTCCCATCCTTGCTGTTGGTTGCTGAAAGGAGAAGAGGATGTTGGGCATTACAGAACTAATCCAGGTGCCTGAAGGGCACCTGCAGCGGATGATTATTACTTTTAAATGGGCAAATTGTGCCAACCACTTCACTTGCATTAATTCAGAGCAGAGCTGTCTATAATTCTGTGCAGAGGTGCTGGGTCAGCTGCTTCACCAGCTCGGAGGAAGCATAATTTTATAATCTCCTCAGTATTAGCTGTTAATTTGCCACTTTATCCCCACAGTAGCTGGAGTAACTAATGAACTTGGGTGATGTGATCACAGCCACAGGCTGTTCTGAGCGTGCTGGTGGGCACCCAGTTGCTTGGGGAGCACCATGGAAAGTGTGAACGTTGCAGAATGAGATTAATTTTACCCTTTTTAAGTTCAGCTCCTTGACAGAATTTGCTGTGGTGCTATTGTGAGCATTGTGCTGGCAGCAGACAAGTGGAGGGAGTGTGCAGTGCTGAGGACAGGAATCACAAGGGTGTTACTTTTGACCGCTGTTGTCTCCCTTTCTGGAGTTACTCAAGCCTCACCTGGATGGTTTCCTGTGTGATTTGGTCTAGGTGATCCTGCTCTGGCAGGGGGGTCAGACTGGATGATCCTTTGAGGTCCCTTCCAGCCTCTAACATTCTGTGATTCTGTGCTGCACTGCTGTGACACTCATGGCAAGGTTTTCTCATACCCACGTGCAGAGTTTGGTTGCTCTTCATAAAACTGGTACAGGGCTTAGCAGGGAGGTGTTTGGCATATTCCTTCTGTGCCTTGGCTTCTCACAGAATCTAGTGATTGGACTCAATGATCTTGAAGGTCTTTTCCAATCTAAGAAATTCTGTGATTCTGTGAATTCCATCATGGTAGGGGTTAGAAGTGACCTCTGGAAATCATCTAGTCCAACCCCACCCCTACTAAAGCAAGGATACCCACAGCAGCTTGCCGAGGATCACGATGTCCAGGGACATTTGGAATCTGTCCAGAGAAGGAGACTCCACAACCTCTCTGGGCAACCTGCTGCAGGGCTCCAACCCTCAAGGTAAAGAAGTTTTTCTTGTTAAAGTGGAACCTCCTGGGTTCCACTTTGTGCCTGTTGGCCCTTGTCCTGTCACTGGGTACTACTGACAAGAAAGAGTCTGGCCCCATGCTGTTGCCTCCCCACCCTTTAGCTCTTGCTAAGCATTGCTCAGATCCCCTCTCAGGCTGCTCTTCTCCAGGCTCAGCAGCCCCAGGACTCTTAGCCTTTTTCATCCTCAGATGCTCCAGGCCCCTCAGCATCTTTTTAGCCCCCACTGGACTCTCTCCAGTAGCTCCCTGTCCTTTCTGAACTGCCACCTGAGAGTGGAGCAGGCCAAGAGGGCACCTGCTTGGCTCCTTTTCAATGAGCCTCCTGTTAGTGCGAGGAGGGGTTGGGAGGGATTGCTCCGGTGACAGAACTGTTCATTGAGGGGAGGGTGGGGGGGGGGGGGGGAAAA
>VWZI01017608.1:112263-140219 GCA_013396835.1 Psilopogon haemacephalus | reverse complement strand
GGGGGGAGAATAAAAAGATCATTCTGTGTGGACAGGAAACTTGAAGTGACACTGTGGGGACCTTTGCCAAGTGATGACAGAGCTGCTGTTGAGCGAGCTGCCGTGCGAGCAGCCTGGCAATCTGCGGTGTGTTTATCCTGGCGGGTGTCCTGCCAGCTGACAGAGCCCCACTGCCTCTTCGGAGGTGGTCAAGTGGTTCCCGTTTGGTCCTCAGCAGATGAAGTTCAAACTAATGTGTAAGCCCTGTCACACAGTTCAGTCAGTGCCCAGTTCAGGCCAGGAGCAGAGCTGCAGTTTGGCAGGCTTGGCGAGCAGGGGCTGCTTAACCTAGAAGGCAGCTCTTGAAGTGGCTACCACCTTGAGCAGGGTCCCCAGCACCTGCTGAGAGTGGAAGCAGCAGGGCAGGCTGCAGCCCTGGAGACTAAACACAGCCCCTGTGCTCCATGTCGCAGATTTCCGTCAGAGCTGCCTAGGAGCCTTGCTTCTGCTCTTCAAGGCTGCTTGGGTTTCCTGCACCACAGCCACTTCAAACACCAGCAGCTCTGTGCTAAAGCTCCGCTAGGACAACCCAGATTAGAACTCTTTGCTCCTCTTACTCATCTCCAAAACACTTAATGCGCTGTGTAAGACAGCGCTTCAGAAGAAAGAGAAGATGCCTGTGGACTGTCACTGAGAATTTAGGATTATCCCTCCAGAGACAGCCTGCAATGATCCTCCAGCAGCCAGGCAGAAACCAGAAGTTTCGAAGCTTTGTGTGGGATGAGCAGGGGAAGGGAGAATGCTGCAGAGGATTTAATGTTATCCCCCAAGTCAGATGGGAGGGATTTCCACCAGGCACACAGCAGCTGTGCTCACTCCCACTGCTTTGCACAGAGTGAGCCTGTCCCTCAGCATCAGCTTCAGCCCTTTTCAAGGGCTCAGACCCTGGCCAGCTTTGCCAAGAGCTCCTCTTGGCTCCTCTTTATCCCTTTTTTTTTTTTTTTGTTCAGGTGCTCACATTGCTGTATTTACCTGACCAACACCTTTTCCACACTTTGCTCATCACAGGAGCCCAGCCCTACCTCTTCAGGCAGCAAAGTGCTAGAGTTTCAGGTTCATTGGTTTTGGTTTTAATTGGGTTTTTTTGTTTTGTTTTTTTTTAAGATCCTCATAGATCTTTTTTTCCTCTCTTGGAGCAGAGGGCTTGCTTTTCATTTCCCAGTGCAGCAGAGAGTGCCAGGAAGGGGCTGCAGCTGAACCTGGAGACCTGCATCCATGTTCATGCCTGTTTCCTCAGGACAATCTGTGGCTGTCTGCTCTGGTCTCAGTTCTGTGCCTTGGCATCTCTGCCAGCAAAGCTCACCTGAGAATGGTGCTAGCAGCACCTTCTCCAGGGTGCACAGTTACTGTAGAGGACAAGAAGGTGGTGGGAAACTGGAAAAGGGTATGTGAAGAAGGAGGGGGGGTCAAGTAAGAGTCCAGAGGAGGGCCACAAAGATGATCAGAGGGCTGCAGCACCTCTGCTATGAGGACAGGCTAAGAGAGTTGAGGCTTTGCAGCCTGGAGAAGAGAAGGCTTCCAGGAGACCTTATAGTAGCCTTCCAGTATCTGAAGGGGGCTACAGGAGGGCTGGGGAGGGTCTGTTCACAAGGTCTTGTCATGACAGGATGAGGAGGAATGGGTTTAAACTGGCAGAAGGAGGAATTAAACTGGATGTGAGGAGGAAGTTGTTTGCAGTGAGGGTGGTGAGACACTGGCACAGGTTCCCCAGGGAGGTTGTGGCTGCTCCCTCTCTGGAGGTGTTCGAGGCCAGGTTGGATGAGGCCTTGAGCAACCTGTTCTAGTGGCAGGTGTCCCTGCCTATGGCACAGGGGGATTGGAACTGGCTGAGCTTTGAAGTCCCTTCCAACCTAAACCATTCTATGATTCTAAGATCATGGACAATAAGTATATCAGTGCATAATGGGCCAAGTGGAAGGGCTTTGACCACTCACTGCCTGAAGCTGGAGCAAGGATGTGGTATGGTGGGAATCAGCCCATGCAGATGTGCTCCTGTCCTTAACTAGCTGCTATTGACCACTGTCAGTCAGAACATGGAGCAAGATGAGTTCACTGTCAGACTCTAAAGCATTTTAGCTCTTAAAGTCTCTGTGGTTAGGCAGGGCAGTATGTTTTTAGCTTTTTCTTTCAGGGCTGAGGTGAAGTATGAAGCAGCTTCTTTCTCCATCTGCTGTGCTGCCAGTGAGATTCTGTGAAGGCATCCAGGCTCCTGCACTTGCAGTAGCTGTAGCTGGGCTGCTGCCTCCAGAGGAAGCTCATCCCGAGGGGAGCTCAGTGCACTGCTCTGGGCAGGCCTGGTTGGACAAATCAGCTCTAAAACCTGCAAGGAAAAAAGTGTGGCTTTGTTCACACCTGTGCCAAATGAATTCCAGAGGGCAGAGACCTTTGTCTGGCATCTGAGATCTGATATGAACTGCTTGGGAATGTGGTGGGTGAGAGAGTATTGGACACAGGAAGACCATGGTGGGTTGGTTGCCTTCCTGACTTGGAGGAGGGGCAAGGGACTGCAGTGAACCTCTGCAGGGGGGAGAAGTTTAGAGGGGTGATTGCAACCTACAGCCCCAAAGGCCTGGTGGCTGCTGTGGGGGTGTCACACAGGGCTGTCTTGTGGCCACTTTCCCAAGTGCCCTGATGCTCAGGAGGGTTGGGAGGCTGTTGGCAGCAGATGAGGCTGATTTTCCTCCTTTCTGAGATACCAGCCTGTTGGTGCACCTTGCTGGAGTGTCCTCCCTGCTCCTCCATGGCTTGGTGTGCCAGGTGAACAGGCTGTCCTGCAGGGACACAGCAGCCTGGTGGCTCACTGCCTCCTCTGGGACTTGCTTGGAGGCGAGTTTGAGTCTGTGAGAACAACTTTTTGGTAGTCTTATCTTGCTGCTGAAGATTTTGATGTGGAGATTGCGCTCTTCAGGGTCTTCTTGTGCTCTTCAGAGGCAAACAGTTATCAGTAAGAGCCAGCCTGGGTGACTGGCACTTGTTTCTGCCTTCCAGCAGCAGCCCAGCTCTATCCAGATAAGCAACAGCTCTGCTGGGCTTATCTCCCCATTATGCTTTGGGGCTGTCAGGACTTTCACAGGGCTGCTCCAGATGACTTTACAAATAACTTCAGTCGCTTCTTGAATGTCCAGATGTCCCCTGGGGCACACTGGCCCTTGTTCCTTGGGGGGTGACCTCCCCTGTCACCTCTCTCATCTTGAGCACCAGTGCTTTGTCCACTTTGCTTAGATAAATCAGCCCGAGTTAGACCCCAGCAGCTGATTATGCTGTTAGTGCTACCAAGTGCCTCTACAAGGTCCCAAACTGTTTTTCCTGGATGTGTCCACAACGACATGTCCCTGGGACTCCACCCTGCTCCCAGGAGAGCTGTCACAAGGTGGATGCCATCTGCTTCTTCCCTAGCACCTCGCAGAGGTCATCTAGCCCAAAGCAGTCTGAAGCAGCCTCACTTATCTATGTTTGGGTTACAACTCTTAAAATACTTTTTTTTTCTTTCTCAGTAAATCTGTGAGGGCAGTAGCACCCTCAGTGTTTTCCTCTCTCAGCCTATAGTCTAATTTCTCATTCAAATCCTTCAATTAGTTCAAGCCAGCACACTTGGTTAAACCTTGTGTGGGTTAACCATGTGCAGCAGAGTGATGCTCCTGCCTGATGCTGCTTCTCAACTCTGGGGGAATAAATTTCAGATCCTGATCCTTAGATCACTAATTTTTTTTTTTTTTTCCTCTTCCACACTCCAGCCTGGTTAACCATACCCCACTCCTCCTCCTCACCCCAGATTCCTGCCACATACCTGGCATTCCTTCATCCTTAATGAGATGAAAGAGTGGGGGATTTCACTCTCCTGGAATTTTAGAGGAATACTAAGTGGATTTCTCATGAAAAGCCCTATTTAGGGTACAGATCTCCCCAAAAGGTAGTCCCTGTCTGACAAACCTTGGTTGTGCTGGTCATGGCGAGCAGAGTTTTCAGCTCCTTCTCCATTAGGAATTTCCTCCTCAGGTTTTCTTCCAAGTATTGCCTTTGATGGAGACCACATAGGGAACCTACAAGAAAGCTGGGGAGGGACTTTTTAGGCTCTTAGGTAGTGCCAGGACTAGGGGGAATGGAGCAAAGCTGGAGGTGGGAAGATTCAGATTGGAGGTGAGGAGGAAGTTGTTGAGCATGAGAGTGGTGAGAGGCTGGAATGGGTTGCCCCTGCAGGGAGGTGTTTGGGGCCAGATCCCTGGAGGTGTTTGCAGCCAGGCTGGCAGAGGCTGTGGGCAGCCTGCTCTAGGGTAGGGTGTCCCTGGGCATGGCAGGGGGGGTTAGAACTGGCTGATCCTTGTGGTCCCTTCCAACCCTGACTGATTCTATGATTCTATGCTCCTGGTGTAGTGGATGAAGCAGAGGCAATTTGCATCCTTGCAAAGGTAGTCAGAGACAGCAGCAGAATTCCTGTGCTCCTGGCCCTTGGAAGTCTCACCAGCTGTTGCAGTGTGGACAAACTCTCCATGCAAAACTGAGGCAACATAAATATTGCTGAGTCAAAATCGTTTTCTTCCAGGCTCAGTTGTTAATTTACCCTAATTAATATAAGTCTGTGCTGAATCTAAGGTTTTCCAACCTGGTCCTGATACCAAATTCCAGGAGGTGTTGAGGGAGGGGAGTGTAGGAGAGGTGCCAAAAGTAGGAATTGTGGCCAGCAGGGCTAGGGAGGTTCTTCTGTCCCTCTATTCTGCCCTGGTGAGACCACATCTGGAATGCTGTGTCCAGTCTTGGGCTCCCCAGTTCAGGAGAAACAGGGACCTGCTGGAGAGAGTCCAGTGGAGAGCCATGAGGGACTTGAGCATCTCCCTTACAAAGAGAAGACTGAGAAACCTGGGGCTGGTTAGTCTGGAAAAGAGAAGATTGAGAGGGGATCTGATCAATGTAAAGACTAAGTGGAGCTGGTTAAGACTGTGCAGCCAGGGAGATCTGTGGGGAGTGCTCCTGCAGTCTGTCTACATGGGGTCCACCTCCATCACAGGTTGTGGTGTCCTTAATGTATCCTGAGCTTGCAGCCCAGCCCCAGCTGTGTCCTGGGCTAATCCCCAGCAGTGTGGGCAGCAGGTGGAGGGAGGAGGCTGTGCCCTTCTGCTCTGCTGAGACCCCAACCTGCTAAGTCCAGCTCTGGAGTGCTCAACACAAGAAGGGCATGGAACTGTTAAGGGCATGGAACTGTTAGAGCAGGTCCAGAGGAGGCCAAAAAGATGATCTGAGGACTGGAGCACCTCTGCTGTTAGAAAAGGCTGAGTTGAGCCTGGTGAGGAAAAGGCTCTGGGGAGACCTTATAGCAAGCAGCTTTCCAGTTTTTGAAGGGGGCTACAGGAGAGCTGGAGAGGGACTTTGTACAAAGGCATGGAGTGACAGGACAAAGGGTAAAGGCTGCAAGCTGGAGGAAGTTCAGTTTAGATCAGATATTTGGAAGAAATTCTTCCCCGTGAGGGTGGTGAGGCCCTGGAACAGGTTGCTCAGAGAAGCTGTGGAGGCTCCAACCCTAGAAGAGTTGGGAAGATCCCTGAGCAACCTGATTGAGTAGAAGGGTGCACTGCCCAGGTCCAAGGGGTTGAAAGCAGCTGATCTTTAGGGTCCACTCCACCACCAACCCCTCTCTGATTCTGTGATCCAGCTCACAAAGCCCTGCAAGGAGATGGATTTTTGAAGTAACAAACATCACACAGGACTGTGAACATCCACCTTGGAGGCACTGTGCAGTGAGCTGCTGCGATGGCCCCAGGCTGTGCTGCAGCAGCAAAGGGCTGGGACAGGACATTGCTTCTGGCCAGCAAGCCCAGCTCTGCCTCCTGCTCTAGGGGAGCAGCTTTGCTGCAGCTCCACGGGACAGAGGGAGGCAGAGAGCCCTGCGGTGTGGGGGCCTTGGGTTGCTTTCATCCAGCTGGGTGGTGGCAGAGGGCCATGGGCTGCTCTGGCTGCTGAGGGAACAATGGAGAGGAAAGCTTTGATTTGAGCAGTGCTGGACACCCTCCTGCTCAAGGGTGGTGCAGATGGAAGGAACTGGGGGCCAGGGGCTCCTTTTGTTTTGGTTTGGGTTTTTGTTGTTGGTTGGTTTTTTGTTTTGTTTTTTTTTGCTTTTATCCTTTGTTAGCCACTGATAACTTCTTGTTGTGGGAACTGCTGTGAGCTCTCTTTAGCTTTTGTTTATGTGCCTGGCTGACATTGTTCACAGCAGCCCTTTGATACTCAGCCCCAGCACTGTCCTCTGGTCTGGGAACAGGGCAGTTAGGCCTTGGAGGAGTTGGGCTCATCCAGCCAGGGAAGGAGGGTTGGTGGCACCACGCAGCTGTGGACCTTTCTGTTGCCTGAGGAAGGCAAATCACAGAATCAATCAGGTTGGAAGAGACTTTAGAGATCATCAAGTCCAACTTCTTACCTAATGTTATCTAATTAACTGAATCATGGCACCAAGTGCCACATTCAGTCTCTTTTGAAACACCTCCAGGGGCAGTGACTCCACTGCCTCCCCAGGCAGCCCATTCCAGTGCCAATCACTCCTCCTGTGAAGAACTTCTTCCTAATACCCAGGCTGAACCTCCCTGCAGAGGGCTGCTCCACCTCGACGACTTATACCCAGCATCTGCCCTCCTCAGCCACAGCAGCAGCAGATAAAGCAACAGCTCCTGCTCAGGCAGCTGCAGCTGATGGTGAAGAGTCAAAGAAGAATCTGGCATTGATGGGACTTGGTTGTGTTTCTTGAGAAAGAGAAGAGCTAGGAAGTTGCAGAGCTTTTGCTCTAGGTCCAGCATGCAGGTCCACACCTGGAAGAGCTGGAGGAGGTGAGACACTGGAGCTGGGGGAGGCGAGGGTGGTGAGACACTGGCACAGGTTGCCCAGGGAGGTTGTGGCTGCTCCCTCGCTGGAGCTGTTCAAGGCCAGGTTGGATGAGGCCTTGAGTGACCTGTTCTAGTGGGAGGTGTCCCTGCCTGTGGCACAGGGGGGGTTGGAACTGGATGAGCTTTGAGGTCAACCTAAACCATTCTATGATTCTATGCCTGGCAAGTGTCTTCTTGGGGAGCTTTGCTCAGGCCTCCTGTTAGCAGGGTCCTGGGGGCATGTGGCCACTCCACTCACTCTCTGGTGAGGGCTGAAGTGGAGTTGGAAGGGATAATTTCCCAGCTCCTTCCTGATGTGCTTTAGAACACCCTCATCCAAGCCTTTTGTGACAGTCCCTGCTGACAGGAGGTTCTCTTTCTGCTCCTCACAGCCTGGAAACATTTACCTGGCTGTGGAAACAAACCAAACTTTTCAGCCTGGTGGAAACACAGAGGGGAATAATTCATATTTACATTACCCCTGAGCCCATTCTCCTGAAAGCACTTCAGAAGTCCCAGTGAACACCATTCATCACAGCACAACAAATTCCCCAGGCAGCAGGGATGACAGTTCCCACAAGCCATAAACTCCTTGAGCATGTTTACCCAGCTCAAAATGCACTTTATGATACTACATTACCTGCAGCCTATTCTGCTGTTTTACGTGCTGGGATCTCCACTAGGTGTGAGCTCTGGTCGTGGTGTCTGCCTCCCAGAGAGAGTGGAAATGGGACTTTGAGTGGAGGTTTAGCATGCTGTGGATGGGAGTTGTTCCAAGCAGTTGTCAGTTCTATCCCTGCAGATAGGCAGTCCCCAACATAGAATCATAGAATGGAATCAGGGTTGGAAGGGACCACAAGGATCATCCAGTTCCAACCCTCCTGCCATGCCCAGGGACATCCTACCCTAGATCAGGCTGCCCACAGCCTCAGCCAGCCTGGCCAAAAACACCTCCAGGGATCTGGCCCCAACCATCAGATCTTATTATTGGGTATCCAAGCATCCCCTTACCTTCTGGTGAGTTCTGGTGTTCCCATCATAAGGACACAGAGCTGTTGGAGCAAGTCCAGAGGAGGGCCACAAAGATGATCCAAGGGCTGGAACACCTCTGCTACCAGGATAGGCTGAGGCAGCTGGGGGTGTTCAGCCTGGAGAAGAAAAGGCTCTGGGGGGACCTTAGAGCTTCATTCCACCTTAGAGCTGCCTTCCAATACCTGAAGAGGTCCTACAGGCAGGCTAAAGAGGGACTTCTCATAAGGGTGTCTAGCAAAAGGACAAGGGGGAATGGTTTGAGGCTTGGGGCAGGGGGGGAGTAGGTTTAACTTGGATCTTAGGAAGAAGTTTTTCAGTAGGAGGGTGGTGAGACTCTAGAATAGGCTGCCCAGGGAGACTGTGGATGCCTCCCCTGCCACGGGTGTGCAAGGCCAAGCTGGATGAGGCCTTGGGCAGCTGAATCTAGTTGAGAGGCATGGGGGAAAGAGATGAGGCAAGTTCTGCCCTCCTACCCATAACCTCAGCCTTCTTTCCACACAGGCTCCTAGCTGCTGCACAGACACCAGCTTGTGACAGCAGGGAGCCTGAGCACACAGAGACATTTTCCATCTACCTCCAGGTGCCTGCACAGCAGCATCAAGCACACTGGTGTGGCCATCCCCTTGGGAGGCTGCACTGGTGCATCTTTACACCTTGTGCTTGCCCAAACCAGGGACATCCTTCACGCAGGTGTCACCCATGGAGCCAGGATGGGGGGAGGCTCTGCACACTTGAGCAGTGGCACAGGCTCCCCAGAGAGGCTGTGGAATCTCCTTCTCTGGAGCCTTTGCAGGCCTGTCTGGATGTGTTCCTGTGTGTCCTGAGCTAGACTGTCTGGTCCTGCTGTGGCAGGGGGGTTGGGCTCTATGATCTCTTTGGGCCCCTTCCAAGCCCTGCCATCCTGTGAGCCTGTGATCTCTAGTCTAAATCTCCCTCTTTTACTTTCTAATCACCCCCCACTTGTCCTCAAGCCTGGAAGCATTCATTCCACATTCCTGCCGGGAATTCAGCACTAACAGCTTCAGCAGGAGGAGCTAGGAGGTGCCTTATTCATATCTCCATCCCTTGGGCTGTGGCTGTGCTTCCACATTGCTGGTTCACTTCCAAGCTCTCAGACACCATCCCCAGTGTTTGGTGCAACATAAACACATTTGTGCTTTCCCCTCCCACGTCACTGCACACTGACAGCCACTTGCCCACCTCTCTAGAGGAAAAGGCCACTTTCACCCCCATATTTCACCCTCAGGAGAAGACAGCAGAGCAGGTTGCCATCAAGAGGGTGTTGAAACAACTTGTGCTTTGGAATGCAACCTGCAAATTATTTGCTGGAGTTTCTGAATGCAGAGGGAGGAGAATGTCCTTAGAGCTATCTGCTTCTGCAGGGCTGGAAGAAGAAATCTGTGCAGATTGCTGCTTGAGCCTGCTCCCTGAGCTGATTCCCCAGGAGCACTTTGGTAGGCAGTGTCCCTCCCGGATCTCTGCTGGCATTATTAGCAGTAATGGTCAATTAGGGAAGGGAGAGCAGTGAACAGAGATGCCAATTTTAGCACTAGCAGGTCAAAAGGAAATGATTGTTTGCTGAATAGAATAGAATAGAATAGGCCAGGTTGGAAGAGACCTTCAAGATCATCCAGTCCAACCTAGCACTCAGCCCTAGCCAATGGCACTAAGTGCTCCGTCCAGGCTTTGCTTGAACACCTCCAGGGATGGGGACTCCACCACCTCCCTGGGCAGCCCATTCCAATGCCAATCACTCTCTGTGTTCCTCCTAACATCCAGCCTGCTCATAGAATCATAGAATCAGACAGGAATAGAAGGGACCACAAGGATCATCCAGTTCCAACCCCCCTGCCATGCCCAGGGACACCCTACCCTAGAGCAGGCTGCCCACAGCCTCAGCCAGCCTGGCTGCAAACACCTCCAGGGATGTGGCCCCAACACCTCCCTGGGCAACCCATTCCAGGCTCTCACCACTCTCATGCTCAACAACTTCCTCCTCACCTCCAGCTTTGCTCCATCCCCCCTAGTCCTGTCACTACTACACCTCCCTGGGCAGCCCATTCCAATGCCAATCACTCTCTCTGTGTTCCTCCTAACCTCCAGCCTGTGCCTCCCCCAGCACAGCTTGTGGCTGTGTCCCCTCGTTCTGTTGCTGGTCAGCAGGGAGAAGAGCTCAACCCCACCTGGCTACAACCTCCCTTCAGGTAGTTATTTAGAAGCCTAGCAGGGAAAGGAGAAGAAGGAAAAACTGTAAGCTTTCACAGAAGGACCTACAGAAGACAATGGCAGCTGCTTTTCAGGGCTTGCCACAGAGGCAGGAGGCAGTGGAGCATTTTCACCTGCTGGCTCAGGGGGACAGGACCTCTGAGTCAGGTTATATAACGTGTTTTGCAGCCCAGGTTTTAAGCAGGGCCCGAAGGTAAGTGGATCCTGGAGTCTCTGCATTGTGCAGGAGAGGAATGTGGGTTTGTGCTCTTGATAGAGGTGGAAATTTGCAGCAGATCAGGTCTGGGCTGCTGAGGGATTAGGTCAGTATCAGCTCTCAGTGCTGCCTTAAGGCAAATTGAATTTTTTCAGAGAAGAGGGAAAGATGAAGAGAAAAAGCCTCTTCAACTTACCTAATCACCTGCCACTACACACGGCAGCAGGAGCCCTTCACCACTTCCACTTGGCTGCAGAACACTGCTGCAGTAATTACATGGCACATGTGAGCTGAGCATGGCTAATCCTGGCAGAATGAAAGGGAGCCTGCCCAGCTGCACCTCTGCTGCCTCTCTGCTTGCTGGGGTGGGGCTGGGGTCTTGGTGGTGAGCTCAGGTAGAGGATGAGGTGTGGGTAGGCTCTCTGCTTGCTGTGGTGGCACTGGGGTGAGCTCAGAGGATGAGGTGTGGGTAGGCTCTCTGCTTGCTGTGGTGGCACTGGGGTGGGCTCAGAGGATGAGGTGTGGGTAGGCTCTCTGCTTGCTGTGGTGGCACTGGGGTGGGCTCAGAGGATGAGGTGTGGGTAGGCTCTCTGCTTGCTGTGGTGGCACTGGGGTGGGCTCAGTTAGAGGATGAGGTGTGGGTAGGCTCTCTGCTTGCTGTGGTGGCACTGGAGTCTTGGTGGTAGGGTCAGTCAAAGGATGAGGTGTGGGCAGGCAGAAGGTCAGCTCAGGGGCTGGGGTTTAGCATGAGGAAAAGAAGCCTGTGGGGTGTCTAAGTGGAATCACAGCTTTGTCTCCCAGGGGTTATATTCTCAGCTGCCTGGGATAGGACAAGGAGCAATGGATGGAAGCCGCAGCACAGGAGGTTGGAGCTCAACACAAGGGGCAACTTCTTGACTGTAAGGGTCCCAGAGGGTTTGGAATGTCTCTTAGAGAAGAAGACTCCACAACCTCTCTGGGCAGCCGGCTCCAGCACCCTCACACCAAACAAGATTTTCCTTAAAGGAGTTTTCCTCAGCTGCCACAGGTACTGCTCCTCTTTGTCACTTGCTGCTCTTCCTTCTGTAGTGAGGTGGCCCCAATGACATCCCTCCCAGGGTGTTCGTAAGAGGAGCTCTAACTTACCCCTGGCTCAGATCCCTGCTTGGTTTAAGCTTTGTGGAATAAGTGACTGCAGAGGGTGAGATTTGAAAGATGCTTTTGCTGGGCAGGTGTCTCTGGCCTCTGTCTCCTGTTGAGCAGAGCTGTTTGCAGAAGGCTTGAGGTCCTTACAGACTCCCTCTGCCTTGCTTGAGGGTGGTTCACTCTGCATGTTTCCAGGCAGAAAGCAAGAGGAGAGAAAGCTGTAGACAGGCCTAAGCCAATGTTCCTGTAACCCTGGAATTAAGAGAAAGCTTCATGGTGGCTCTCAGGCAGCATTGCCTACTGCAGCTCCTCAGAGAGGAGCTCCCAAGAGAAGGGAAGCATCTCACCAGGGACCAGAGGCTTCAGAACAAGCATCTATTTCCCTAGCTCTCAGCTGGCTGATAATAATGTGTAGCAGAGAGTCCCCTGTGTGGTGCTTTGCTTCTCCTGCTCCTGTGGCTGTCAGTCTTTACCTCCAGAACCCCTCCCATGCTGCTGCTGTAGCTGTGCATGGCTGGGCTGAAAGCTGAGGTGGTTAAGGGTGATAAAATGAGGGAAAGAGAACAGCTGTAGCTTTGCTTTGACATCTCTCACAGTGTGGACAACAGCCTGCTGGCCCCACAGCCTCAGCAGTGCTGCTGAACACCCTGGTGAGACCTGTGCCTGTTTCTCATGGGCTCAGTGCCATGCCTGAGCAGGAGCTCAGGGACCTGCCTGGTGCTGTGATGTGGATGTGGTAAGGATGAGGCTGAAACAGGCTTCAGGTTGGACAAGTTTAGCCAGGTGTACCTGAGCACTTTGCTTCGTGGGTTCACCAGTTCTGCTGGGGACACTTTGAGCCACAGCTTGGCAGTGGCCATGTTGGCCACCAGCTGCAGGGAGGCAGCTTGGAGGTGTGTGAGTGAGACACTGCAGAGAACACAAATCACAGGATGTTAGGGGATCACAGGCTCACAGGATGTCAGGTGTTGGAAGGGACACAAAGAGCTTATTGAGTGCAACCCCTCTGCTAGAGCAGGACCAATGAACTACTCAAGTTGTTTCTCTGCTAGTGGTGCTCTGTGTTCTGGGTGCTGAGTTGGTCTACACCAACGTGTCTGGGCATGGACATTTTTGATTGCTGTCACAAGTCTGAGTTCATAGAATCATAGAATGGTTTAGGTTGGAAGAGACCTCAAAGATCATCCAGTTCCAACCCCCCTGTGCCGTAGGCAGGGACACCTCCCACTAGAACAGGTCGCTCAAGACCTCATCCAACCTGGCCTTGAACACCTCCAGGGAGGGAGCAGCCACAACCTCCCTGGGCACCCTTTTGTAATGGTGTCCAGCAACAAGACTAGAGGCAATGGTTTGCAGCTGAGGGAGAGCAGGGTTAGACTGGAGCTTAGGTAGAAGCCACACAGAGCAAAAGGCAAGATTTTTGCCCCATGCCTCAGTGAAGTTGATATTTTGGGGCTGGGCATTACCAGGAGGTTTGTCAGCATCCTACCAAGACAAGGCTTCTGTTGATATCTGTGGGAGCAGGCTTAAACCAACTCTCATCACTTTCTGAAGCCTTATTTCTTCTGACTTTGGTTCAGGTTTAGCTATTAATTTTATTTGCACTGCTCCTTGGTCAGGGATATCTCCTTGACACAAGGTACCAATATTTTCACGTCAGGCTGCTGTAGTCCAGGTATCACAATCATTTCTTGGGGAATGCTTGAATGCACAGCCAAGGAAATGATTTTTTTTTTACTGAGGCTGCTCCCTGCTGCTGTGTGACTTGCTGGATATAAATCTGTAGCCCTGGTGACTTCACTGATGGCTTTCCCTCTGCATGCCTCCAAAATGCCATCACCAAGAAAATTTAAGACCTCCCCAAAGAAGCTTGGATATAGCAGTTTGTGTTGCCCATTATTTAGCATCCTGAAATGCTGAGCCAGGGCTCCTGAGCAAGAGCTGGGTGGATTAATCCACCACACCTGGAGGCTTCAGTGGCTGCTTTTTGAGTGCCTTCATCCCAAGCCAGCAAACCTGGGTGTAGAGCTCTGTCAGCACAAGGCAAAGCAGACATCTCCCACTTCCACTGCTGCAGCTGCTCCTTGAGAAGAACTTAAAATGGATGCCAAAGCACTTTAGCAGACTGAGGAACAATTTGTCTATGCGCCAGCCTGCTGGAAGCCAGCCTGGAGATAGCAATCCCAAGAGCTTCCTGACCTTAGAATCAGCCAGGTTGGAAGAGACCTCCAAGGTCATCCAGCCCAACCTAGCACCCAGCCCTAGCCAATCAACCAGACCATGGCACTAAGTGCCCCATCCAGGCTCTGCTCAAACACCTCCAGGGATGAGGACTCCACCACCTCCCTGGGCAGCCCACTCCAATGCCAATCACTCTCTCTGGCAAGAACTTCCTCCTAACATCCAGCCTGTACCACCCCTGGCACAGCTTGAGGCTGTGTCCTCTTGTTCTGTTGCTGGTTGCCTGGCAGAAGAGCCCAACCCCATCTGGCTGCAACCTCCCTTCAGCTAGCTGCAGAGAGCAATGAGGTCTGCCCTGAGCCTTCTCTTCTGCAGGCTGCACACCCCCAGCTCCCTCAGCCTCTCCTCACAGGGCTGTGCTCCAGGCCCCTCCCCACTTGCTGCCCTTCTCTGGACACCTTCCAGCACCTCAACATCTCTCTTGAAGCTGAGAATCAAGAGAGTTGTATTTGCCTTGGGAGTATGAAAATATTGTAGCTGCCTAAGAAATGAAGGCTGCTCAGGTTAAGCATTGTCAATTCCCTTCTCTTTCCTTCTCCTCTGGAATAATCCTGGTGGAGACCATCCATGGCACAGCAATGTGCCCTTGTGGCCAAGAGGGCCCATGGGATCCTGGGGTATCCCAGAGTGTGTCCAGCAGACCAAGGGAGGTTCTCCTCTCCCTCTACTCTGCTCTGCTGAGACCTCATCTTGAGCACTGCCTTCAGTTTTGGGCTCCCCAGTTTCAGAGGGACAGGGATCTGCTGGAGAGGGTCCAGTGGAGGGCTATGAGGATGCTTAGGGGACTGCAGCACTGCCTGGTGAGGAGAGGCTGAGGGACCTGGGGCTGCTTAGTCTGGAGAAGAGAAGACTGAGGGGGGGATTTAATCAATGTTTATAACTATCTGAGGGTCAGGGGTTGGGGACAGGCTCTGCTCACTGCTCCCTGGGATAAGGCCAAGGAGCAATGGATGGAAGCTGCAGCACAGGAGGTTGCAGCTCAACACAAGGGGAAACTTCTTGAGTGTAAGGGTCCCAGAGCACTGGCACAGGCTGCCCAGAGAGGTTGTGGAATCTCCTTCTGTGGAGCCTTTCCAAACCTGTTTGATTGTGTTCCTGTGTGCCCTGAGCTAGATTGTCTGCTCCTACTCTGGCAGGGGGGTTGGACTCGATGATCTCCTTGGGTCCCTCCCAACCCCTAACATCCTTTGATCCTTCTTGTCATTAGCAGCTTGAGGCTTGCAGAGCCTTGTTGGGCAGGCAGGTCCTGCTGCCAGCTGACCCCTTCCATTTGGGCTGTGCTTAGTGCCACAAGCCCCCAGCTGGAGCTCTGCTGGTAGCCAGCACTGAGTCATTAACACCCTATTAACTCTGCTGGGATCCTGCACTGAGTGTTCAGGAGAGGACTTATTTCAGAACTGGTTTGATTCTTTTGCCTGTGGGTGGAATTAATAAAAAAGAGGAGAGAGAAATTAAATGCTAAGCAGTTATCAAAATTTAGAAGTGTCTCACGTGCTCTGTAATCACTTTACCCCAAGCCCTGTTCTATTTCTATAATGTCATCTTCCCTTCCACCTGTGGCAGCTCTCTGCTTATGTCCTTGCTCCCGAGTCAAATCCAGGCTGTCAGACTGAAATAGGTGTTCATGCTGCAGCTCTTTATGTGACAGGAGTAGCAAAGGCTCACCACTCCTTGTAAAGAACTTCCTACTAATGTCAGTAATAGTGTGGCCAGTAGGAAAAGGGAGGTTATCCTTCTCCTGTCCTTGGCACTGGTCAATTCAAGAGAGATGTTGAGGCACTGGAACACATCCAGAGAAGGGCAACGAAGATGGGGAGGAGCCTGGAGAACAGCCCCAAGAGGAGAGGCTGAGGGAGCTGGGGGTTTGCAGCCTGCAGAAGAGGAAGCTCAGGGCAGACCTCATTGCTCTCTACAACTACCTGAAGGGAGGTTGTAGCCAGGTGGGGTTGGCCTCTTCTACCAGGAAAACAGCAACAGCACAAGGGTACACATCCTCAAGTTGTGCCAGGGCAGGTATAAGCTGGATGTTAGGAGGAAGTTCTTGCCAGAGAGAGTGATTGGCATTGGAATGGGCTACCCAGGGAGGTGGTGGAGTCACCATCCCTGGAGGTGTTCAAAAAAAGCCTGGATGGGGCACTTAGTGCCATTGGCTAGGGCTGGGTGATAGGTTGGGCTGGAGGATGTTGGAGGTCTCTTCCAACCTGGCCTGTTCTGTTCTACTCTATTCTACTCTATTTCCGACTAGATCAGGTTGCTCAGAGCTCCATTGAGTTTGACCTTGAATGTCTCAAGGGATGGGATCTCAACCACACCTGTGGACAACCTTTTCTAGCATTTCACCACTCTTTGTAAAGAACTTCCTCCTAATGTCCAACCTATATCTACCCTGCTCCAGTTTAAACCTTTCCTCTTTGTCCCATTGCTACAAGCCCTTCTAAACAGGACTTCCCCAGCCTTCCTGTAGGACCTCTACAGATATTGAAATCCTGCTCTAAGGTCTCTATGGAACCTTCTCCAGGCTGAACAGAACAAAGTTTTCCAGCCTGTCTGCATAGGAGAGGTGCTGGAGCACATCTGCTATAAGGACAGACTGAAAGAGTTGGGGCTGTTCAGTTTGGAGAAGAGGAGGCTCCCAGGTGACCTTCTTGTGGCCTTCCAGGATCTGAAGGGGGCCTACAGAAAAGCTGGGGAGGGACTTTTGAGGCTCTCAGGTAGTGCCAGGACTAGGAGGAATGGAGCAAAGCTGGAGGTGGGGAGATTCAGATTGGAGGTGAGGAGGAAGTTGTTCACCATGAGAGTGGTGAGAGCCTGGAATGGGTTGCCCAGGGAGGTGTTTGGGGCCACATCCCTGGAGGTGTTTTTGGCCAGGCTGGCAGAGGCTGTGGGCAGCCTGATGTAGGGTAGGGTGTCCCTGGGCATGGCAGGGGGGTTGGAACTGGCTGATCCTTGTGGTCCCTTACAACTCTGACTGATTCTATGATTCTATAATCATCTTCATGGCCCTCCTCTGGATCCATGCAAGCAGATCCACATCCTTCTTTTGTTGGGGACCTAAGAGAACATAAAAAAACATTCATCTGCTCTGCTAAAAGCTCAGGAAAGGTGGGAAAAATCTGGAATGCTGCAAAACACCCCCCAGGCTCATGGCAGGAGTGACTTGTGCCTTCCCAGAACTGTTTACACACAAGGTTTGTTCTGTCTGTGTGTTCTCCTGCTTTGTTAGGTTGTCTTGATACATCATTAAACCAGGACTCCATAGCCTCAGGGAGGGCAAAAGAGGCCCTGGTGTTCCTTTTTGAGTGCTGTGTGAGTTGTGTAATGCTGAATGTACAATGAAGCCTGGGGACCTTCACCCTGAGCCTGCATTTTTAGCGTCAAACAGCTTCGATAAAGGGCTGAGCTCCTGGTGCCTCCTGACGTGCCTCTTAGTGTCACTTAGGATCTTACTGTCCTAACTGCTGATTATTTGGATGTTAATTTATGGATTTAAAGAGCAAAGACGTTGTGTCATCCTTCTTTGGACACGCTGGACGTGTGTGAGAGGCTGGACTTTGATACCACCCAGAGCTTAACCCTGGTCACCTGAGTGCTGCTGCAACAGCCTCTTGCGTCTGTGCAGGAGTGCACTGGGTTGAACTAATTGGAGGATTTGAATGAGAAATTAGGCTATAGGCTGAGAAAGGAAAGCACTGAGGATGCCACTTCACTCAGAGCTTTACTGAGAAAGGAAAAAAAAAAATTAAGAGTTGTAACCCAAATATAGCTAAGTGAGATGTCTTTGGGCTGTGGCTGCTCCTGCATGGTTCTTTTCTCTCCGCCTTTTGTAGCTGAATCTGAATAATTTCACTAACTTCTTTCCTGCTGCTAATCTCCCCTGGCCCATCTACCTCTACCTTTGCCTATCTGCTGCATAAAACAGATGGTGAGATAAGATTGAGCAAAGAGGGAAGGTCTTAGGGGTGGTTGGTTACCCCTCTTAGGGATTTTGGTCTCTGGGAGGGCTGTGGTGTTTCTGTATGACCTTTTCACTCTATATATCTGTAAGTATCTGTTATGCATTTTAAATATCTGCTTGTCTATTGTGCAAAGCTGTAAATATAAAGCTTCACTTATTAACTCTGTCCAGCCTGTATTAGACTCTGTCCAGCTTGATCTAGGGTAGGGTGTCCTTGCCCATGGCAGGAGGGGTTGGAACTAGATGATCCTTGTGGTCCCTTCCAACCCTGACCGATTCTGTGATAACTTCCAGCTGACTGAGTCCTAGCCTGGGTTATTTTGAAGTGTGGGGGGTGGATAACTGCTGAACCATCACAAGGGACATGGCTTTCAGACACCTGTCTGTTAAAGCCAACCTTTGAATCATAGAATCATAGAATGGTTTAGATTGGAAGAGACCTCAAACATCATCCAGTTCCAACCCCGCCTGTGCCATAGGCAGGGACACCGCCCACTAGAACAGGATGCTCAAGACCTCATCCAGCCTGGTCTTGAACACCTCCAGGGAGGGAGCAGCCACAACCTCCCTGGGCAACCTGTTCCAATGTCTTGCCACCCTCACTGTGAAGAACTTTCTCCTACCATCCCATTTAAATCTCCCCTCTGCCACTTTGAACTCATTCCCCCTCGTCCTGTCATTACAATACCTTGTGAGCAGTCCCTCCTCAGCCTTCCTGTAGGCCCCCTTCAGATACTGGAAGGTTGCTCTAAGGACCTTCTTATGGAGGAGAAAGTCCTCCCATGGAATATCTGTGTTCTGCTCCCTGATCCTCACAGCTGTATGTCCAAGCTGAAGCTTTCCTTACATGCAGCTGCTCAGGCCCTCAGTCCAGTCCTGTGCAAACTAGTGAGGGACTTTCATTAACTTGAGAAACAAGATCTGGCCCTGAAAGATGGACAAAGGCTTCTTGCACTCCTGCTCTTGATGAGGCTTTTATACCTTCAGCTATCAAATGTGTCCTCTGCTGAGCAGCATCATTAAAGATGCATGAGCTGTCAGGATCTCTGTTTCCCGAGGTGGCAGGTGTGTGTGCTGGCCAGGGCTCTGAGCAGCAGCTCCAGCATTTAAAGTCTCCTCATGCTCTTTTATGCTTCATAGATGGTCAGAGCTTGATGAACTTGGAGCATCTCTGAAGCCACACCAGTCAGGTAGAGCTGTCTGTACCTGCTACACTGCCAGGGGTTTGCCAGCTACACTGATGTCAGGTTGGATGGGAAGCAACCTGGTCTAGTAGGTGTCACTTGCCTGTGCCAGGAAGGGGTGGAACTAGGACACCTTTAAGGTGATGCTTCTATGATTCACTTGGAGCCCATGGGGGTGATGCTGGCCACTTGTGGGGTGGTCTTAGGGGTGCTGGTCCAGGAGACTAACAATGTGGGGCTGCTCTGAGGAGAGGGAATAAAACACCAGAGCCATGGGAATGGATGGAGATAAACTCCCTCATTAACATACCCATCTGGAAAGCAGAAGATGGGATTCCTCAGGCAGCAGAACTCAGGGACTGAGCTGACTTCAAAATACAGCATGGCTGGTTCAAAACAGGGCAGGCACAAGGATGCTCAGAGGGCTGCAGCACCTCTGCTGTAAGGACAGACTGAAAGAGTTGGGGCTGTGCAGTTTGGAGAAGAAGAGGCTCCCAGGTGACCCTCCTGTGGCCTTCCAGTATCTGAAGGGGGCCTACAAAAATGCTGGGGAGGGACTTTTGAGGCTCTCAGGTAGTGCCAGGACTAGGAGGAATGGAGCAAAGCTGGAGGTGGGGAGATTCAGATTAGATGTGAGGAGAAAGTTGTTGAGCATGGGAGTGGTGAGAGCCTGGAATGGGTTGCTCAGAGAGGTGTTTGGGGCCAGATCCCTGGGGCTGTTTTTGACCAGGCTGGCAGAGGCTGTGGGCAGCCTGCTCTAGGGTAGGGTGTCCCTGGGCATGGCAGGGTGGGGTTGGAACTAGATGATCCCTGTGGTGCCTTCCAACCCTGACTAGATTCTATGATAATTGCCAATCAGTGGGTGTCCAGTAGAAGGTAGAAAGCCCTTTAATGGCACCAGTGTGTGGCATCAGGGCAGAAAAGGTTCAGTTTCTACTCTGGTGGTGCCCTGACCTTCCCTCTAACCACCACAACCCTCTGTAAAACTGACATTTGGCTTGAAAAGCAGAGCTGATCTTTGTGCTTCCCTCCAGACTTGCTGACACTGTTCTGTGCCCCTAGTCTGGGAGCAATGCTGGCTCTGGCCTATTTCCATACATTCCCTTTTATTAATGGATTCAAGAAACCAGAGGGCAGAGAAATGTGCAGTGCTGCAGGTGTCTGTTAGGGTGGTGCAGACCTCACTTTGCTGAAGTCCCAAGCTTGATGGCCAGCTCTGCTCTAGAATTCTGTGCAAGTCTCTGCTTTCTCCAGGTGCAGCCCTCAGGGCTGGGGAATGGCACCAGAACAACTCTTTCTAAATCCCTCTTAGCTTTGTGAAGCGCAGATGAAGGACCACCCCCCTGTTCCAGAAGCTAATGATGGGCTGGATGGTTTCTTCAAGGGCAGTAAGAGAAATCTGAGGACATTGTTAGGAGAATTGGCTTATTTCAGTCAAGAGAAGAGCGTGGAGAGCATTTTAAATAAAACAGCAGCATCTCACCTGCAAGCCAGACTGCAGGCTTCAGCAGGCCACTGGTGAGATGGCTTAAGAGCATCTTGCTTAGCCTAACGCGATCTTTTTCTTTCCAAAAGCCGTCTGACTGACCCCAGGGGTGTCCAGAGATGCCTGTTTTCCCAGGGAGGTGGTGGAGTCCCCATCCCTGGAGGAGTTCAAGCAAAGCCTGGATGGGGCACTTAGTGCCATGCTCTAGTTGATTAGCTAGGGCTGGGTTCTAGGTTGGACTGGATGAGCTTGTAGATCTCTTCCAACTGGGCTGATTCTAGGATTCTAAGTTGTGCCAGGGGAGGTATAGACTGGATGTTAGGAAGAAGTCTTGACAGAGAGAGTGACTGGCATCGGAATGAGCTGCTCAGGGAGGTGGTGGAGTCTCCACCCCTGGAGGTGTTGAAGCTGGATCATGCCATGGTCTAGTTGATTGGCTAGGGCTGGGTGCTAGATTGGACTGGATGAGCTTGGAGGTCTCTTCCAACCCGCCTGATTCAATGATTTTATGGTTTCTAAGTAATGAGAGAATCTTGCTACTGATTCCAAGTTCTTTTGGAAGCTGTTTTTGAAAGTTCCCATCTTTGTAAGCTGCTGTCACTTTTAACTCCCTAAGACATCACCTCTTGCTGATAATTTGATTCAAGGAGCTTGTGCAGTGCCAGGCTTTCATGGTTTGACTACTGAGCTCTTAAAATGTCTTCTTCTCAAAGCTTCTCACAGGCTCAGAGATGCCAGGTTGAACCAGCCTAATTCTGCCCTTCACAATTTGCAGCCAGATGCAAAGTTTGCACCTTGAGAGAAGCTTTCTAATTAATCCTCCCAGCCTGCTGTGAAGAAGGTAAGGAACAGGCACTAGCTGCCATCCAAGGATTGGAGGATTGAAACAAGATGCAAAGCTCTGATAATGGAATAAGATTTTCAGCCCCTAAACCCTAGGCAGAAAGCAAAGCTGTGCTGTCCACATGGTGTTCCCCTGGGAGCTGTTGGAAATGTCCCCTACACCACACCTGTCCCTGCTTTGCTGCACCAGGAGGAAGGCCTCAGCAGAGGACTTGGAGCATTAGGAAAGGTGCAAGGAGTAATTGTGAGGTCAAAGCCACTGTTATTTAAGGTCTAGAATAGAATAGAATAGAATAGAATAGAATAGAATAGAATAGAATAGAATAGAATAGAATAGAATAGAATAGAATAGAATAGAATAGAATAGAATAAAGCCAGGTAGGAAGAGACTTGTTTTTCATTCAATCTTGCATTTCCTTTCATGGTCTAGGTCTGGTCATCCCAAATTTTCTCCTCCATCTCTTTTAGCCCCACAATGCTGCTACTACTTTGAACTTTCCATTGGTGTCATCCTATGTCCTTTCTTCTCTTAATGATTTCCATCCTCTATTTTACCTTCTCAGTCAGCCTCTGGTTATTCCATGTGCCCTTCTGTAGGACATTTGAGAGCCTTCCCGTGACTTCAGCACTTTTCAAGCCCTTGAATCTGTTGTTTGTTTGCTCATTGTTTGTTTTTAACAATGAATAACCAATGTCAGTGTCCTTGCTCGTGTATCTTTCTCTAAGACAGTGTTTCATCACTGGCAGCCTCCTGGTTTGAGCATCATTTCCTTTTCTTGTCACTCCTTGCTTCCTTCTAGACAACCCACACACCCCACAGCTGAATCACTCCTCCCCTGCCACCACCCCATAGCACCACACATCTCTCTTCACTAGCTCTGTTCAGAGCCCCTTGCTGTCATCCTTACACCTGCACTATTGCCCATTTCCTTCTCTTTCCCCATCTTCATCTCTCCCACCCTCCCAGGGGTCTCCGTGTTTCCCCTCCCCAGTTGCTTTTACCTTCTGCACTGAGCCAATCCCAGGTGTTTGAAGCAGCCTGTGTTCACCAGCTGTGACCAACTTCTGCCTTCACTTCTTGTCTTGTGGCTTGTTTCTTCTCCTCGGCCCTCACTGTGCTGCTAGATGTTGCCCAAGAGCACTGCCCCACAGAGTGTAGGTGGCTCCTCTGCTTGGAGAAGCTTGTGCTCATTGACAGTAGGGTTAGGTACGGCCACGGTCCACCTGCTTGCCATCAGCCTTGCCTCTCACTGACAGCAGCTCTTAGCTGGGATAAAATACATCCAGGAGACCTTGAAAGATGATGGGAATAAAACTTGGCCGGGGAACGAAAACTGTTGAGATGGAAGCGTAAATTGAAGAGGAGAGGAGGGAAAGGGAGCAGCACTTTGGGCTCATGCATGGTGCTGCTGGCACAGCTCCTCCTACGGCGCTCAGCTCCTGCTGCAGCCGACCTACGCTCAGCCGCTTGCTGTTGTGACAAGCTGTCAGCAGGCGAGTGTGCGAGGGAGCAGCAATTGCAGCCTCACGCTCTCCCTGCCTGCACAGCGGGGATGTTTTCCTTTTCCTTTACCGTCCCTCCACTCCTGGGCTCTGCAGCTCCCAGCACAGCCCGAGGCTGGGAGCTCCTTCTCCGCACCCTAATAATGGGATCATAGAAGCGTAGAATGAGCTGGGTTGGAAGGGACCCTCAAAGGTCAGCTTGTCCAACCACCCTGCAGTGAGCAGGGACATCTCCAGCTAGGTCAGCTTGTTCAGGCCCACATCAATTCAATCTGGATTGGGCAGCCTGTTCCAGTATTTCATAGAATCATAGCATGGTTTAGGTTGGAAGGGATCCTCAAGGGTCAGCTTGTTCAGCCACCCTGCAGTGAGCAGGGACATCTCCAGCTAGGTCAGCTTGCTCAGAGCCACCTCAATTCAATCTGGAGTGGGCAGCCTGTTCCAGTATTTCATAGAATCATAGAATGGTTTAGGTTGGAAGGGACCCTCAAGGGTCAGCTTGTCCAGCCACCCTGCAGTGAGCAGGGACATCTCCAGCTAGGTCAGCTTGCTCAGAGCCACCTCAATTCCATCTGGACTGGGCAGTCTGTTCCAGCATTTCATAGAATCATAGCATGGTTTAGGTTGGAAGAGACCTCAAAGCTCATCCAGTTCCAACCCCCCTGTGCCATAGGCAGGGACACCTCCCACTAGAACAGGTCGCTCAAGGCCTCATCCAACCTGGGCTTGAACACCTCCAGGGAGAGAGCAGCCACAACCTCCCTGGGCAACCTGTGCCAGTGTTTCACCACCCTCGTTCCAAAGAACTTCTTAATGTCCAACTTAATCTGCCCTGCTCTAGTTTCAAACCATTGCCTCTTTTCCTGTCACCACAAGCCCTTCTAAACAGTGTCTCCTCAGGTTTCCTGTAGGTCTCCTTCAGGTATTGAAATGCCTCTCTAAGGTCTCCCCAGTGCCTTTTCTTCTCCAGCCTGAGCAACCCCCAACTCTCTCAGCCTGCATTTGCAGGAGAGGTGCTCCAGCCCTCTGACCTTGTGGCCTTCTCTGGATCCATTCAAGCAGCATCATGTCTTTCCTGTGTTGAGGGCTCCAGGGCTGGACACAGTACTCCAGGAGAGGTCTCATCTGTCTGCTTAATGTTCTTCCATCTCTGCAGAGGGCTCCTTTGGTTGCTATCATCCGGTCTGACTGCTGGGGAACTTCTGTATTAAAGACACACAAGAGACCAACACCGTTGTTAGACCTCGGTGAAATCCTTCCAGCAAATAGTGGATTTGTGAAAGAAAGGAGCCTGAGCGACCAAGCCTAGCTGTGAAATTGGATAGAATGTTGGATGAGGATGAAGACATCAGGAACTGGTTCCATAGGCATGCTGGATGTCCAAGCAGTGCTTTTAATGAAGCTTTACTTTTGAAACACCTTTTTTTTTTTTTTTTTTCCCCCTTTACCCAACTTCTTTTAGCCTTTTTGACTNCCTAGCTCTCTGTAGCATGTTTAGCTTTTGCCCTTCAAAACAAAAAGCCAAACCCCAGCTCGATGCAGCCTGACTCTACAGAGCAGATGTTGTATACACCACAGACTTCTTGTGCTGGTTTGAACTGATTGGAGGATTTGAATGAGACATTAGACCATAGGCTGAGAGAGGAAAACACTGCTGGTGCTACTTTCCTCACAGCTTTACTGAGAAAGAAAAAAAGTGTTTTAAGAGTTGTAATCCAAATATAGATAAGTCAGACCGTTTCAGACCGCTTTGGGCTGTGGCAGCTTTGCATGGCTCTTTTCTCCCTGCCCATCCTAGCTGGATCTGAATAATTTCACTACCTTCTTTCCTGCTCCTAATCCCCCCTGGCTGATCTACCTTCACCTATCTGCTGCATAAAATGGTGAGATAAGATTGGGGAAGGGGAGAAGGTGGTAGGAGGTGGTTAGTGACCCCTCTTAGGGATTTTGATCTCTGGGAGGGCTGTGGTGTTTCTGTCTTACCTTTTCTGTAAAGATCTGTTATACATTGTAAATATCTGCTTGCATATTGTGCAAAGCTGTAAATATAAAACTTCATTCTTTAACTTCCAGCTGACTGAGTCCCAGCCTGGGTTATTTCAAAGTGTGTGTGTGTGGGGGGGAGATAACTGCCAAACCACCACCCTTCTCTTCTACCTCCAAATCTTTGTATTGGCAACTGAAGGAAGAGCTTTGATTTGCCAGCAAAAAACCCAAGGATGCCCTTGGGCTCTGCCTGCTGCACTCAGCCAGCCCCCACTTCTCCCTGATGATCTTCACCTTCTCCATTCCTGGGCTCTGGGCACACAAGAGCCTGCTAACGTGGTAGCTGGCCTTATCTACCCAATTGCAATGCTCATACCCAAATTTGAACTGAAAATTACTCTCTCTCTCTCTCTCTCTTTTTTTTTTTTTTTTTTTTCCCCTCTTTTGATCCTCTGAGTGCTAAGATGCAGTTCAGCTCCTTACAGCTGACTCACTGGTCTGGCTCAGAGCCAGTTCATTTATGTGACTCCCCCCATCATTACCATATGTGCCTCAGAAAGCAGCTGTGCTTACAACACGTTTTAAATAAACAGACAACTGAATTATGGACTACAGAGACTTGTCCAAAGTTGCTGGGTCCTCCAGCGCCCTGGGCTAAGGACCCAGCTGCCAGGCTCTGGCTTTGGAAAGACTCCTCCACCCTGCACAACCCAGGGCTCTGAGATCTCCAGCTGGTGAAGATCTAAGCCTAGTCCCAGATCTGTAACTAACCTTTAACTTGGGGAAAAGCATCTACATTCCTTCCATTGTGAACCTACACCTCCGTGGATCCAGTGAGGAGGAGGGCATGGGGCTGCTTTCTTCTTGTCACCTTTGTTTTCCAGACATTGCAGAGATAAATGCAGCACCAGGACAAGTTTGTACAGTCAAAAACACAGCTCTGTGTGCCACTTTATGACTCTTCAAACATGGTTCTGCTGTCTTGTGGCAGTAATAGGTTAATTCTGGACAGAGCTCCCAGTTTGGGGCTCCTCACTACAAGAAGGACATGGAAGTGCTGGATTGTGTCTGAAGCTGGTGAAAGGCCTTGAACACAAATCTTATGAGGAGTGACTGAGGGAACTGGGGTTCTTTAGTCTGGAGAAGGGAAGGCTGAGGGGAGGCCTAATAGGAGAGGAGAGGGAGAGGAGAGGTTGGAAGAGACCTCCAAGCTCATCCAGTCCAACCTAGCACCCAGCCCTAGCCAATCAACCAGATCATGGCACTAAGTGCTCCATCCAGTCCTTTATTGAACACCTCCAAGGACAGTGACTCCACCACCTCCCTGGGCAGCCCATTCCAATGCCAATCACTCTCTGTGGAGAATTTCTTCCTAACATCCAGGCTATACCTCCCCCAGCACAACTTGAGACTGTCCCCTTGTTCATTTGCTGGTTGCCTGGGAGAAGCAACCTGGCTACAGCCTCCCTCTAGAAGTCCCTGAAAGAGGCTGGAGCAAGGTGAGGATTAGTCTCTTTTCCTAAGTAATAAGTGACAGGACAAGAGGCAAAAACCTCAAGTTGTGCCAGCAGAGGTTTAGATTGGACATGAGGAAAAATTTCTTCACAGAAAGGGTTCTCAAGCATTGGGATGGGCTGCACAGAGAAGTGGTGAAGTATCCTTGGAGGTCTTAAAAAGATGAGTGGATGTGGTGCTGAGGGATGTGGGTTAGCAGCAGGGGTGGGATAGCAGGCTCTAGGTTAGCAGTTGGTCTTGATGATCTCAAGGGTTTCTTCCAGTCTCAACAGTTGTATGATTCTATGCTTCCTCAGAGGGAGCTCCCACCTTCTTAAGACCTGCACAGTCAGGGTGCTCTCTCACACTCAGATGCAGTGGCAGAGATCCATGTTTATTGCTCATAAAGCCTTACACATACCTTGTCCTGTGCAAGGGAGTGAGTCCCATTTCAAACCAGAAGGAATTTGTTGATCCAGAATGTTTCACAGCACAATCATCAGAGCTGTCTCCCCGTTGATCTACTAGCCCTGGGTGGAGGCCTTTTCCCCAAGGAGAAACAGGGCTGAGGTGATTAATCCTCAAACCTTCCAAAACCTATTTCACCCCAGAAAAGGCCACTGGTCCCAGACACAGTCTCTGACAGCAGCATGACTCTGCTGGGGTGTTTAGCCTGGAGAAGAGGAGGCTCAGAGGTGACCTCATTGCTCTCTACAACTACCTGAAGGGAGGTCGTAGCCAAGTGGGGTTGGGCTCTTCATCCAGGTAACCAGCCACAGAATGACACAGACTCAATTTGTGCCAGGGGAGGTTTAGGCTGGATGTTAAGAGGAAGTTCTTGCCAGAGAGAGTGATTGGCATTGGAATGGGCTGCCCAGGGAGGTGGTGGAGTCCCCATCCCTGGAGGTGTTCAAGCAAAGCCTGGCTGAGGCACTTAGTGCCATGGTCTGGTTGATTGGATAGGTTCTAGGTTGGACTGGATGATCTTGGAAGTCTCTTCCAACCTGGCTGATGCTATGAGGAATCTTCTCTGCTCCCCTCCCAGCCCATGCTGGGTTGTGTGTGGGCTCCCCAGTGCCGCTCCCTGGCCCAGGAGGCTTCTTGGCTTCTCTCCCGGTCCTGCTGACTGGTTTTGACTCCTGGCAAAGACTCTTATCTGCCTCTCTTTGTCTGCCCATCAGGCGGGCACGAAGCACACTCCAGGAGCGGCATTTGTTTGCGGCATCAGGCGCTGAGCTCTCGCAGCCCGACCTGGACGTGACACTGCACTGGGGGGGGGGTGGCTTTTGGTTTCTCCTACAGAACGCTCTGGGACCTTATCCCTAGCATCGCCTCGCTCTGCAGCAAACAGGAACCTGCTGCCGGGCTCAGCTATTTACACCGAAAAGAAAAGGTCAGAAGGGTTTTTAACCCGGATATCCTCCCCAGCCCAGCCGCCACCAGCGCAGGCAGCAGCATCCCGCATCTCAGAAGCCAGGGCGAAATCTTATCTGGGGCTGCAGTCGGCAGCTCCAGGAAGGCCGAGGTGTGGCCGCAGCCTTCCACCCTTGAACGCCAAAAGCTTGTTTCTTTTTTTTTTTTTTTAATCCCAATATTTATTCATCTATTTATTTCTGTAATTTGTTTGAATTGCTGCACCTCCCCATCCGCAGCCCACGCTGCCCGCTCGGATGCAGACAAACCCCTCAGCCTTCCACCGGAGTGCCAAGAGCTTTTTTCATCCCAGTATGCATTTATTTATTTATTATCTTATATTTTTTAATTACTAATCCCCATCCCCCCCCCGGTCACACCACCTGCC